>CM061228.1:129427609-129980109 GCA_030844895.1 Ambrosia x helenae | reverse complement strand
CGACTAGTTGTCTGTCATCCACAGAAAGCCTTCTGGCATATGGGTGACCCTCTAAGTGTTCAAAGGGAGTGTGGTTGTGCCTCGGGTTTTTCACCTTTAACCTCCAAACCCGTGTCCGAGATTCAAACACCCCTGTCAACTAAAACGGGCAGCCAATTTTTTTGCTACCCGTCTTCCTCACCAAAGCCACACTCTTATGCTCCCCCCAAGAGTGCATTGAAATACAACCTTAACAAAAATAAGTTTATTAGAAAATAAGTTTATTTTTAATTTTTTTAAATAAATAATAATAATAATCGTAATAATAATAATAATAATAAAATAATAATAATAAATACAATAATAATAATAAATAGAATAATAATAATAATAAAAATAATAATAATAATCGTAATAATAATAATAATAATAATAATCGTAATAATAATAATAATATTAATAATAATAATAATAATATTAATAATAATAATAAAAATAATAATAATAATAATAAAACTAATAATAATAATAATAATCGTAATAATAATAATAATCGTAATAATAATAATAATAATAAAATAATAATAAATACAATAATAATAATAAATAGAATAATAATAATAATAATAATAATCGTGATAATAATAATAATAATCGTAATAATAATAATATTAATAATAATAATAATAATATTAATAATAATAATAATAATAATAATAATATTAATAATAATAATCGTAATAATAATAATAATAATCGTAATAATAATAATAATATTAATAATAATAATAATAATAATAATCGTAATAATAATAATAATAATAATAATAATAATCGTAATAATAATAATAATAATAATATTAGTAACAATAATAATAATAAATACAATAATAATAATAATAATACTAAAAAATAATAATAATAATAATAATAATAATAAAAATAATAATAATAATCGTAATAATAATAATAATAATAATCGTAATAATAATAATAATAATAATAATAATAATATTAATAATAATAAAAATAATAATAAAACTAATAATAATAATAATAATAATCGTAATAATAATAATCGTAATAATAATAATAATATTAATAATAATAATAATCGTAATAATAATAATAATAATAATCGTAATAATAATAATAATAATATTAGTAACAATAATAATAATAAATACAATAATAATAATAATATTAATAATAAAAATAATAATAATCGTAATAATAATAATAATAATAATCGTAATAATAATAATAATAATAATAATATTAGTAACAATAATAATAATAAATACAATAATAATAATAATAATAATAATAATTATAATATTAGTAATAACAATAATAATAATAATAATATTAGTAATAATAATAATAATAATAATACTAAAAAATAATAATAATAATAATAGCCCTAATAATATTAGTAATAATAATAATAATAATAATATTTGTAACAATAATAATAATAAATACAATAATAATAATAATAATAAATACAATAATAATAATAATAATAATAATAATAATAATATTAGTAATAATAATAATAAATACAATAATAATAAAGTTTATTAATTAAAAATTAACAATACTCGTAGTAAAGGAGAAACGTAATCCTAAAGGTGTGTGACCCGAAAACCACTGGTGCACCCGTAGGGAATTAACCTTGACCAAGGAAAAAACACGTGTTTTTAGTAATTAATTTATAAGCTAAGTTTATTGTTGCTTTTTAAATAACAATTTATAAAATACGCATTTGTTAATATCTTGAAAACAATAGTGACTGAAATATATACCTTCACGAACTGTTCTCCTCTTTTCTTCGATCTTTTTATAACTATAGCGTCACCATTTGCCATTCCCGTATCATGTACCCAATCGACCAACTCAACGCGTGTCGAAAATGTCCGGTCAGTCTCGAACCAAAGGTTGATCGGGTTAGGTCCTTCCTCCTGATTTTCTACCCGCTTCTCATCGACAGCGCTGTCTTCATAGTGCGTACAGTCTTGTTCTTCAAATGTGTCATCACCATCGTTAGCGCCGTAAGTATAACCGTAGGCAGGTTGACTAGGCTCATCTTCAAATTCATATGGGTCCTTCCACTGTGTATTCAAGTCCAGTTCTACCGCATTATCACGGTAACGAATGCCAGACTGACCCTCCTCGACACTACTAGTCCGACCCTGCCCGACATTATATGACGGACCCTGCTCGACATTATATGACAACCCCTCCTCGACATTATTATTATTATTATTATTATTATTAGAGTCGTAAGAATCACCGAAAATAAAGTCGTAATACGACATGTTATATATGTTGTGGACAAAGAATTGAAATCGAACGAGTTTATAATGAAACCTAATGAAATCGAATGAATTTATAGCCAAAATCTGATGGGACCAGGCGCCTCGCTTAGGCCAAAGCGAGGCGTCTGGGTAATTAATTCGAGAGAGTATCAGGTTAATGGTTAATCAGGGTTAATCAAACCATCAGCCGCCTCGCTTAGGCCTAAGCGAGGCGTTTGGAATAATAGTTTTCAGAGGAATCTGAAGCTTTATGTCTAATCAGGCAGTCAGGCGCCTCGCTTTGGCCAAAGCGAGGCGCCTGACTGTCTGATTAGACATAAAGCTTCAGATTCCTCAAAACTATTATTCCAGACGCCTCGCTTAGGCCTAAGCGAGGCGTCTGGCTTAAGGGGTTAAAATAGAAGTTAGGGGGTTTAATTAGAACGACCCGTTTTAAAAGGTTTTAACTTAATTTTTATAATCTACAAGTTTAGTTTTAATTTTGTTTTTATGATATTTTCAACTATGTTGCTATGCTTTGGTTTATTTTTTACTAGATTATACCCCGGGAACCTCCCGGGGTTGAGAAATCTAATATTACATATTAATCTTACATATAAAATCGAATGATGCGCTTTATTGTTACATGCAGGAAAGCTTCGGGTAGCACGTAAACTAAAACGATTAAAAATGTATCTCCAATGTTAACGCCTAACCTTAAACAATGTATAACTCTAATATTAATATCTAACCTAAAACAATGTATAACTCCAATGCCAACGGATGTTGAAAATAGAATTCATATTTACCGAAACATAATTAGTGACTTGTCTATACATGATTAATGATTTACCTGAATACTTTGTGTTTTTTTTCCCTGTATGAACAGAACCCTACAAAAAATAGTCGTTTTTTTTTCTTCGTTTTTTATATAACACTATGGTACTCATTGGAAAGATAATAAAACGCTCGTTAATTTGGCGTAATTTTTTTCTTTAAAAAATGTCGTATATAAAAGATATTAACGATTAAAAATTGTGGGAGGAAACATAAGAGATAAGAGATAAAAATCAATTTTTTTTTTTAATTTTTTTTTCCTAAAATATCTCAATGCCACATGGGATGACACATGGCACACTCAAGGAGGAGAATGCCTCTTTGAATGCCATGTCATTAAAATGGCTTTGGTTTATTATATGTATAGATTTATTAAAGATAAGTATAAGATTTATCACTCATATAATTATTTTTCATAATTTTCTTGTTATTTTCATTTTTAAAAATATTTTTAGTGTAAGATCTAAAACAAATTTCAATAAAACTAATAGTTAAAGAGATGACATTTAATTATTACTGGAACCAAGTCGAACTGATACGTAGGGCCGGCCCTGAGGGGGTGCGGGGAGGACTCCCGGCCTGGGCCCAATTTCTAAAGGGGCACTGAGCGGCGACTAGTGTAGAGTGTATTTTTTCTGCAAGTATTTTCTTTCTGTTTTCAACCCAAAAAAAATATCTCATCTTAAACATCACTGGTTATAAACGCAAGAAGCTGAAGAATAGATAAGGAAGAAGTTGAGTCATAAATGAAAAACTATATTTGAAGGATACGACGAAATTAAAAAAAATCTGAAGTGTGTTACTTGAGATTTGTATTGTGGTACAGTAATTGTGCAGCCTTTGCAGTAAATTTTAATATATAGTAGTACTACAAAACAGTAATTGTCTCACGCTTATACACATGATTCAAGTCAAATTCATTTCATTAAAAAACTTTTGAAGTCTAAACATAAATAATGGCCCTTCAGATTATTATGGAATTTTTAGAAATGGTGGTTTTTTTATGAGCCAATTAGCCAAACATATTAATTTTTATAATTATTACGACACTTTCTGTTCTATATCCGGTTCGACCGGTCCGACTAGGGAACTGGTAAGGACACCGGTTCAACGTCCGCTTCGGTTATGAAAACATTGCTTAAAATACCTAAGACTAAGGGGCACATATTTTCCAGCTCGGCCCGGACACCCGAATTTTCAGGGCCGGCCCTGCCGATACGATCCGAACATTATTATATATATCCACTTGTATGAGACTAGATCACTTAAAAGAACAAATGCTACATAGAAATAAAATCTTGAATCCATCTCCTAAATTACTCCCAAATCATAACTCATGTTGACTCAATGTTAAGCAAAGTTGTAAGTTTTATGTCAGCATGTTGAATGAGACTTTGATTTTACGGCAAAATGAAAGAATAATCCTTCTGTACGTATACTTACTCGCTCTCTCTCAAGTCTTATCTTTCACATTCGTACTTGTAAGGTACCAAACTTGTTTTTACCAGTGGCGGAACATTAATGAGGGTGGGAAGAGGCGACCCCTTTATGTTTTTTATTCTAAAGTTCAAAGTTTCAACTCATTTTATTTAGATAATGTTACTTATTCATAGTTGAGTCTCTCCTATCTAATACCTCAAATATAATTTATGTTTTATAAGCCTAATAGCTAAATTCAACAAGATAACTATATTCTAGCAAACTTTAGTTGGAAATTTAAGTGGGTATTTTTACTAAATATTTTGGACGATAATAATTTTATTTATATATATGTTGTATGTTGGAATTTATGTGTGTGTGAATATGAGTCACTTATACTCTTTGTCTCATATTGGTGTGTGAATGAAAAATGAGTTGGTTTATATATGGAAACCAAATGGAAGGTATTGAATCTATTCACAACCTTTCCCACTTTTTACAATATCATAAACACCAGATAACCCGGTGGCATCTCAGGCGCGAGAGCCATCTCCGACAATACATGTTCCGGTTATTGTACACTGTGAGACAGATCGTCTGAGAGCAGCCGTGAAATCATTTTTACAGGTCCCGTACACGATTCTCAACCAAAGGCATTAACATTTTTTGCTCATTCTTGCAGTGGAGTATTCGGACATAAATGAGTGTGGTTGAAGACTCATGATGGTGAAGTTTTATAGAAGATGACGTTTGAATCAAGTTCGGTAAATTATTTATATTTATATTCATTTTATGTAATTTTGTAAAAGATATTGTACTTGTATATTTTCTGCGAATTATGAGAGTCTCGTTATTATATTTCTATTATTATTTTTAATAAAAAGTGAACCCATATTTCTACAATTGCAATAATCAATTATTGTGGCTTCAACAAATACATATAATACGAAATCGGCAAATACAAATATACATACGGCTAGGACAATCATCATTCATTAGACTTTGTCATTTATGTATATTAACCGGTTGTTTTTGGATTTATTTGATTAAAAAAGTGTAACTTTTTTCTCTATAATATTTTCAGCCCTGCTTTCATTGTTTAAATTCAGCCACTCTTTTCCTCTTCATGCATCTTAATAAACAAACAAGCATAGTCTAAAGATAAGATGATGGAACAGAATCAATGACAATAAACAGTTTCTTCCGTATAAAAGGTATAACATAAAGCACGAATGTACTATGGCTCCCCCTATGTTTTGCTTAAAAGTGCTAAAATTAACCTATTAGTTTTAGATAATATTAGAAGTGTTTTTTTAGGAGTGTTCAAATAACCTTTTACAGAGAAGTTAAAGTGAAAAAAAAAAAAAAAAAAAAGAGGAATTTACGTTCTCTTTTTCCTGCTGGCGACTTGGAGTGCACTGCAAAAAAGAAAGAAGATAATTGAACACTGAGAAAAAGAAGATAACTGAATCATTTTATTTAATTAATCAACCTTTGTACTAACAGTGGGCTATTGAAAATAAGCTTACAAGCCACTGTCAACCTATATTTATAAAAAAAGGTATATACTATAGCCCACAGTCCACAGTTATTTTCTGTTTTATTTGCAAGCCGCTGTCATTTGCGGTAGTGGCGAAGCTTTGTCACACCCCGACTTTTCCCTCGTCGGATGCGACGTTTAGTGCCTTTGCCAGCGCAGCGGAAAGATGCATCTAAGACTCTTATTTCCAGAACGCCATTGCTAACCCTCTAAGATCCCCGGTCCCAATATGCCGACTACTCCAACCGTGCCGTTACCAAAGTTTAAACCTGAAAGACATACTTAAAAAGTCAACATAAAGCTGGTGAGTTCATAAGTTTTGCATAAATAATTCCACAAGTTTTTATAAAAGAGTTTCCATAAGTCTGAAAAGATCATTCCCGTTAATACTATGTCATAAGAACGTTAGCTAGACGTTAAGTGTTTTTACTACTACGGTTGGGAACCCATTACTAAACCGGTATAAGTGTTGAAGCCAGCCCAGACGGACGGGATTACCGATGCCTCAGCAACCCCAAAGTGTTAGAGACAATATGCACCCGCCCGGCTCCCAGCCGTCGGGTGGGGTTTGTAAGGCCCAATAGATCTATCCACATTTCCCTCGTTGTGCATCCCCGCACATTCATGGTTTCCCCCTGGGACTTTCCGTAAAAGCCGTATAGTAACATAAAGTGCCCATAGTATAACATGATCTTTAAAACAATGTAAGCAGTACTCATGTTTCTTTCCCGAATGTAAAACCAGTAACAGCAGGGCCGTGACACTCACGCACCCATTTCATTTTTCAAAAACTTGTTCGTTTGGAATTCCTCAGGTTTTCATAAAAGAAGCATGTCTTCCACCCCGTAAACATTTATAAAACAGTAAAAAGTGGGGTCATGAACTCACCTTAATTTCCATGCTAAGCTAGCAAACAAGCCCGGAGCTTGACCGACTTCCTCGTGCCCTAATACAACAAAGGACACCTTAAAGTCTAACACATATAAACCTAGCCTATCATCCGGCTAAAAGATAGTTTATCCAACTATCTAACTCGTGTGTAAAACTCGAGTACTAATATGCTTTAACTCGACGAACCGATCGTGACTTATCTTACTTATGCGTTAACACACGACATAGTACCCACGTTGCGCACTTGTCACTATTCGTGTGCACACCACGTTGGACTATATTATGAAACGTATAACTTATCCCGAGCCGTAGCTCGTCTTATAATTATATTTTAGGAAAATACTCTTTGATAAAAAAATATAAGTAAAGTTATTTAAAACCGGTTAGTAACAGTATCGCTTCTTTTCCAATCTTTAAAGGTTTCGAACATAAATTTTATATAATTCTTTCTCAAATAGGTTGAGCGTTTTATAATTCAAAACCGCTTAGATGGAAATGTTTTAGTTACCAAAATCTTTGGAGATTGACACAAGTGACGCTCAACAAATATTATGTATTTGTTTTGGAAATATTGTTCGACGTTTTCCTTTAAATGTTGCAAGAAATCATTTGTCGAAAACCCTTTACGATATTGTAGAAAACTACATTTGTCAAAATACTTGGAGGTTGTTTATAATGAAATATGCAACAAATATCGCTTTCGTTTACGCTTATAAATTTTATAAAATTTCGACAGAGTTTCCTCTGTTTTTGTACAAACCAGGCAACACAAGTCGCCTACAATTTTCCCAAAAATCAATATCAAACACAAATCCACATTTTGTTTATCCGCAATTCCAAATCAGACGAGACTTATACGTTTCGACGCTTTTACATAAACTACACTTATTTGAATAAAGACACGACAATATATATGTACATTATAGTCCAACCAATTTAGTCCGAGGTCCAATAATACCAAGTCACACTTTATATACTTATCAATAATAATATTGTCGGTTCGTTCGCGAGACACTATTTATATATATTTATATTTTTATAAAAATACAATGCTTATAAAAATGAAATAATGAAATATGTACGAATTCAAGTATACCGAATCACACGCGAGTAACCCGAAGCCGCCTCAAACTGCGTGTAGACCGGAACCAAAGTTTGACCAGCTTTGACCGCGCGTTGACCGAGGCTTGACCATCCAGATCTGACCCGAACAAGACCCGTACCGAACCCGATCTCGTACCGAATCTGACCCGAACACCAAAATCACCAACTTTGATCCGAACCACAACCTTAACCCAAACCCGATTCTGACCCGAGTTGAAACCATCTCGAAACAAGACCCGACCAGTCACGAAGACTCGAACCAGACCCGTGCCGAACCTGATCTGGGATCTAACCAACCCGGCCCAAGACCCGAGACCCGCGCGCCGCTGTTTCTGCAACCACCACCACCTCCGGACACCCACCACCATCTCCGGACACCTACCACCATCTCCGGCCAACAACCCCATCGGACCACCATCCAGCTGCTAAAACCACCACCAGACCTGTACCCTACCACCGGGACCACAGCAGCCGTCATCCACCATAACCTGACCCTCATCCACCGATAACCACTACTAATAACCCCAAATCAAACCAACCACCAACACCCGACACCCGAACAGCCGCCATCTAAACTCGAGACCCAAACCCGATCAGAACCCAAAGCAACCCAACCCGGCCCCTGTGAGCTTTCCGAGCCACCACGCCGCCGCCACCACCCCCATGGTGGCCGGCCGGCTTCTGTAACAGAGGGGAGGAGGAGAGGGACAAGGGAGATGAAGAGAGAGAGTAAAGAGAGAGGGAGAGAGCTCGTGAGAGGGAGAGAGAGTAGAGAGAGAGAGAGGTTGCAGAGAGATGGGGGGGGGGGGGGGTATGGCTGCGGGTTTGAAATGAAGAAGGAAGGGGATAAGCTTCCTTTTATAGCTAGGGTTTATTGGTAGGTAGGTTAATACCGCGTATCTAACCCGTTTTAAACGTAAACGTCTCGGTTTAGATTTAGGCTCGATAATTAATTATAAAAATTAGTCGGTTTTGTTCGAAATACAAAACCGAGCATAAATATAAATATCTTCGATGTCCGACGCGTGTTTTCAGAACACACGTTTAAATCGCGTTAATTTAACCGGTCGCAGTTTCGATCATAAAAACGGTCAGTAAACTTCCGAAACTTGATAATTAACAATATTTAAAATAAATATTTAATTTTTAATAATAAAAATCACATCGGTACAGATCGGAAATTGCCGGTTGTCACATCCTCCCAATGTTACAGAAATTTTGTCCTCAAAATTTGAGGTAGGATATCATCCAAGAACCAATGGTAGTACAACAAAAATAGTCAACGGACTTGCCGGTACAAATGGCACGAAATAAGGTTTCAGAATCAACTGAATGCAAAGTGTAAACAATAACTCTATCAATAAATACTATTGGCGCACCTCAAACGAAACAACTAGTGCACCAACTTTTCATTACACACTACAAGGTGCGTCTGCATTTAAGGCAATAACAAACAAGTTGATGAAAGTGAGACATGTCAATAAAAATCATTCATCATTCCAAGTCGATTGAATATTCACCGCAAGGTGCTGTATCAAATTCCAACAATTCGATTCAACTGAAACGTCGACTTTAAAGAAACTCGTCGACGAAGTATCAAAGGATTCATTGCCCACAATGGCCTGACATAGCAAGACTAGAAGACAAACATTACGAGCAACGTAATGAGAGAACAAATCATTAAGGAAACAATTGTTTGATGCGAAGTCCCACAATGGACCTTCACAGGTTTAAAGAATTCAAACATATAACAATTGACACGTGTACAAAGGTCGTGTCTAATTTGGTGAAAAGAATAAGGAATCAACAAAAATTAAATTCCTTTATAATTGAATGTCGAAGGCCACAAATACAAAAGAAGAGAGATGCAAATCGTACTCAAAAGATATAACGAGGTTCTACAACATGAACCTTAGAAGTTCAAGAAACGAGATCATCAAGAACTTAAACTGGTTTAAGAAAAGCAAAGTCACAAATGACACGAACAGGGGAGAATCGACAATCACGTGCGTGACAACAAAAGAATGAAACACCCTTATCCATTATTTATATATATAAATATATACAACAACACACAGGATACCCTCATGATAGAATTTCTTAGAACTATCAGGTGCATGTAAATCCGCAATAACGTGACGTCTACGTTATAAAAAATTTACCTCACCAGATCATCCTATTAACCTCCATCATAAGTTGTATCACGAGCACTCGTCACATTCATATCATAACACGTATATATAACATAATATAATATAATGTTCGTCATGTGCGCCACTTTTCCAGGTGCTCTTCTCGTCCACATTCCAGCTTCGCAGCATCATCGGCAAAACGAGGTGCCTCATCAAGACGTTTCTCACCCAAGGCTACTTTGACGACATAGCATACTCCGAACCCAGGATGCGAGACCGCAAATGCTGCAACTATCCCTTTGCCGATTCGTCCAACAAACGTGACACGTGTGTGCGTTCCCAATACGTCCAAGCTTGAGTCGACAACCATTGGCGATACGTACTATATATACTTTACATAAATACACGTTGTATACAAACAAGTAGATTGTTCCTCATACCAAGAAACAATGACTCGGCTAACTCTATGTGAATAATCGCTCTGAAGTCTAAAACGATGACTCGCCAGTCACCAGTGAGGTATGCCTAACCACTGCATGCCAATGTCCTTTCTATATACCACTATAGAAAATACCGACTTCCTATTCACATAAGAAAAATAAATGTTCCTTGCGCCGAAGGAATGTACGCTAAGTTTAGTGTGATACACTAATAGTCACGTAATATACTTGGCAACGGTTGGAATTCCAGTTCCTAGGCGTTCATACTAAATATCATGTCTTAGAAATTGTGGTCCCAACTTCAAAACAAACTCAGGTTAAAGCCTAGATATCTACCCAGACACCTAATTCGCTAAAACCTATGGCTCTGATACCAAACTGTCACACCCCGACTTTTCCCTCGTCGGATGCGACGTTTGGTGCCTTTGCCAGCGCAGCGGAAAGATGCATCTAAGACTCTTATTTCCAGAACGCCATTGCTAACCCTCTAAGATCCCGGTCCCAATATGCCGACTACTCCAACCGTGCCGTTACCAAAGTTTAAACCTGAAAGACATACTTAAAAAGTCAACATAAAGCTGGTGAGTTCATAAGTTTTGCATAAATAATTCCACAAGTTTTTATAAAAGAGTTTCCATAAGTCTGAAAAGATCATTCCCGTTAATACTATGTCATAAGAACGTTAGCTAGACGTTAAGTGTTTTTACCACTACGGTTGGGAACCCATTACTAAACCGGTATAAGTGTTGAAGCCAGCCCAGACGGACGGGATTACCGATGCCTCGGCAACCCCAAAGTGTTAGAGACAATATGCACCCGCCCGGCTCCCAGCCGTCGGGTGGGGTTTGTAAGGCCCAATAGATCTATCCACATTTCCCTCGTTGTGCATCCCCGCACATTCATGGTTTCCCCCTGGGACTTTCCGTAAAAGCCGTATAGTAACATAAAGTGCCCATAGTATAACATGATCTTTAAAACAATGTAAGCAGTACTCATGTTTCCTTCCCGAATGTAAAACCAGTAACAGCAGGGCCGTGACACTCACGCACCCATTTCATTTTTCAAAAACTTGTTCGTTTGGAATTCCTTAGGTTTTCATAAAAGAAGCATGTCTTCCACCCCGTAAACATTTATAAAACAGTAAAAAGTGGGGTCATGAACTCACCTTAATTTCCATGCTAAGCTAGCAAACAAGCCCGGAGCTTGACCGACTTCCTCGTGCCCTAATACAACAAAGGACACCTTAAAGTCTAACACATATAAACCTAGCCTATCATCCGGCTAAAAGATAGTTTATCCAACTATCTAACTCGTGTGTAAAACTCGAGTACTAATATGCTTTAACTCGACGAACCGATCGTGACTTATCTTACTTATGCGTTAACACACGACATAGTACCCAGGTTGCGCACTTGTCACTATTCGTGTGCACACCACGTTGGACTATATTATGAAACGTATAACTTATCCCGAGCCGTAGCTCGTCTTATAATTATATTTTAGGAAAATACTCTTTGATAAAAAATATAAGTAAAGTTATTTAAAACCGGTTAGTAACAGTATCGCTTCTTTTCCAATCTTTAAAGGTTTCGAACATAAATTTTATATAATTCTTTCTCAAATAGGTTGAGCGTTTTATAATTCAAAACCGCTTAGATGGAAATGTTTTAGTTACCAAAATCTTTGGAGATTGACACAAGTGACGCTCAACAAATATTATGTATTTGTTTTGGAAATATTGTTCGACGTTTTCCTTTAAATGTTGCAAGAAATCATTTGTCGAAAACCCTTTACGATATTGTAGAAAACTACATTTGTCAAAATACTTGGAGGTTGTTTATAATGAAATATGCAACAAATATCGCTTTCGTTTACGCTTATAAATTTTATAAAATTTCGGCAGAGTTTCCTCTGTTTTTGTACAAACCAGGCAACACAAGTCGCCTACAATTTTCCCAAAAATCAATATCAAACACAAATCCACATTTTGTTTATCCGCAATTCCAAATCAGACGAGACTTATACGTTTCGACGCTTTTACATAAACTACACTTATTTGAATAAAGACACGACAATATATATGTACATTATAGTCCAACCAATTTAGTCCGAGGTCCAATAATACCAAGTCACACTTTATATACTTATCAATAATAATATTGTCGGTTCGTTCGCGAGACACTATTTATATATATTTATATTTTTATAAAAATACAATGCTTATAAAAATGAAATAATGAAATATGTACGAATTCAAGTATACCGAATCACACGCGAGTAACCCGAAGCCGCCTCAAACTACGTGTAGACCGGAACCAAAGTTTGACCAGCTTTGACCGCGCGTTGACCGAGGCTTGACCATCCAGATCTGACCCGAACAAGACCCGTACCGAACCCGATCTCGTACCGAATCTGACCCGAACACCAAAATCACCAACTTTGATCCGAACCACAACCTTAACCCAAACCCGATTCTGACCCGAGTTGAAACCATCTCGAAACAAGACCCGACCAGTCACGAAGACTCGAACCAGACCCGTGCCGAACCTGATCTGGGATCTAACCAACCCGGCCCAAGACCCGAGACCCGCGCGCCGCTGTTTCTGCAACCACCACCACCTCCGGACACCCACCACCATCTCCGGACACCCACCACCATCTCCGGCCAACAACCCCATCGGACCACCATCCAGCTGCTAAAACCACCACCAGACCTGTACCCTACCACCGGGACCACAGCAGCCGTCATCCACCATAACCTGACCCTCATCCACCGATAACCACTACTAATAACCCCAAATCAAACCAACCACCAACACCCGACACCCGAACAGCCGCCATCTAAACTCGAGACCCAAACCCGATCAGAACCCAAAGCAACCCAACCCGGCCCCTGTGGGCTTTCCGAGCCACCACGCCGCCGCCACCACCCCCATGGTGGCCGGCCGGCTTCTGTAACAGAGGGGAGGAGGAGAGGGACAAGGGAGATGAAGAGAGAGAGTAAAGAGAGAGAGAGAGAGCTCGTGAGAGGGAGAGAGAGTAGAGAGAGAGAGAGGTTGCAGAGAGATGGGGGGGGGGGGTATGGCTGCGGGTTTGAAATGAAGAAGGAAGGGGATAAGCTTCCTTTTATAGCTAGGGTTTATTGGTAGGTAGGTTAATACCGCGTATCTAACCCGTTTTAAACGTAAACGTCTCGGTTTAGATTTAGGCTCGATAATTAATTATAAAAATTAGTCGGTTTTGTTCGAAATACAAAACCGAGCATAAATATAAATATCTTCGATGTCCGACGCGTGTTTTCAGAACACGCGTTTAAATCGCGTTAATTTAACCGGTCGCAGTTTCGATCATAAAAACGGTCAGTAAACTTCCGAAACTTGATAATTAACAATATTTAAAATAAATATTTAATTTTTAATAATAAAAATCACATCGGTACAGATCGGAAATTGCCGGTTGTCACAAGCTTGGTTCTCGAATCGGAGGGGGCCGGACTTAATTTTTTTGATCGGTAGTGGTCGGAAGATCAAATCGGCAGGGGCCGGACTCAATTTACCTACGAAAATCACAAATTTCTACCACTGCGCCAAAAAATAGGGGGGTCGGGGCACCCTCTGGCCCTTCAAAACCTCCTCCCCTAATTGGCGGATCCAGAGGGGTTCCAAGAGTTCCCAAGAACTCCCTCGATTTGGAAAAAATTGAAACTTTTAGTGGAAAAAGTTAAAAATTTAGTAAATAAACCCCCTGAAAATCATTTATGGATTCACTACTATCAACCTATACTTATAGAAAAGTGTTGCCAATGACCCTGTGGTCTAGTGGTGGAAATAGGGATGGCAATGGGTCGGGTTTGGGACGGGTTTAGGTAATCCCAACCCCATACCCGATTAGGTATGTTTGTCCCAAACCCGACCCAAAACCCGTCGGGTTTGTATCGGGTAAATACCCATCGGGTATCGGGTATACCCGCGGGTTTCGGGTAAACCCATTAATTTTTAAACTTACTCATTGAGTATATACGACTAAAAACCCGATGGGCATTTATTAGGTAACTATTAACCAATTACATTTAGCATTATTAAATATACATGTAAATGATTATAGTGTACAAATATAAAATACTTAAATCATATAAAAATAATCAAAGACATAGATAACAAATAGTATACACTAATTTTTGGTAATTTTAGCACAAGATGATAATGTAAATGGACAATTAGATATATTATGTATACATATTTAAAAAGATATATTAGAAAGTATATTGGGTATCTAGTCGGGTAAACGGGTATACTTTATCGGGTAATCGGGTCGGGTAAACGAGTATATCATCAAATCCCAAACCCGTCCCAAACCCGCGAAAAAATTAAAAACTAATACCATACCCGGACCCATACCCGATTACCCGACCCCAAACCCGTCCCAAATATGTCGGGTTTCGGGTTTACCCATCGGGTTCGGGTTTGATTGCCATCCCTAGGTGGAAAGGACTTGGTTTCTCCTTGAAGAGCCAGGTTCAATTCCCACTTGCTGCAGGTGAGGTGGGAGGTTTTCAGGCTTTGCCTGTTTCCTACCCTGGAGTGCCCGGTTCGAATCCCACGTCGGCCGGACTATGCTCATGTATAGCCCTGAGCGAGATGCCGTTCAAAAAAAACTTATAGAAAAGTGTTCAAATTTTCTAGGGAATGTTTCTTGATTAAATTCTCGTTTTTATTTTTTCTTCGTAAATTTACTTTACAATGAAATAACCAAATCAAATTTTGTTGCTTCTAAAAATGCACATAACTAGATTTTAGAAAGGCATTTCAATCTAAAAAATCTAACCATGTTAAAGTTAAGGTTTTACCAAAGTCATTAAAATTAATTACAGTAATACTAATTATTAATTAAAGGGCTCGAGAAAAACATTAAAACAAGAAATTTTAGTGTAAAAAAGTGAATCAAGTGTAAGTCAGACCATCCGTTGCCGGCCGCAAGCGAGCAGGCGCGAGCCACAAAATTCAATCTCAAGTAACCCGGTCACTTGACCCCGTTGTGGCTGGGGGTGAGTATCGGCGCAATCAAAGCACCCCTCTCTCCCGTTAACGCACGCGGCCACCGTTGCCCGTGCTCGCGCCGCGGCTGTTTGCGTGGGGCTGTTGTGGCTGGGGGTGAACAACGGGATGAAACCTCCCTCACGCAGGAGCTCGCTCGCGGCTCACTAACGAACAGTCTCAGTTACTATTAATTATACTCTTCTGTTTGGTATGGGGTAATGGAATGAGAGAGGGAATGGAATGGAAGGGATAATGGAATAGACATGGTAATGGAATGGATCATTACCATTCCAAGTCTTGTTTGGTTATCATGTGGGAATGGAATGAATTAGTACTTTGTGTTATTTGGTATGTAAGAAAAAACAAAAATATAAAATCGATGGTGAGTGGTGGGTGGCGGCGACGAGGGTGGTGGTGGCAGTGGGCGATGGCGGTGACGATGATGGGTAGGCGACGACGACAGTGGTGGGTTGCAGCGGTGACGGTGGGTGGTGGTGGCGATGACAACGGTGGAGGCAGTGGGTGGCAGTGACGATGGTGGCTGGATGGTGGTGACAATGGTGGGTTACGACTATGATAACAATGGTTGTGGGTGGTGGCAATAGGCGATGGTGGTTGGGTGATGACAACGATGGTGGGTTGTTATAATAATAATAATAATAATAATAATAATAATAATAATCTATATGTATATCTATATCTATATCTATATCTATATCTATATCTATATCTATATCTATATCTATATCTATATATATAATAAACCAAAGCATTTTTAATGACATGTCATAATATTATGCAATCTTTCTTTTGAGAGATGCCACATAGGATGTGATGTGGCAACTCTAGACCAATTAAAAAAAAAGGAATAAATATGGTTTAAATATGATTTAACATAATCTATTAAATACCTAATCTACTAAATGTAAATATTAAAACTTTATTATTTTCTCTCTCATGTTTCCTCTCATAACTTTTAAATGTTAATATCTTTTATATACGAGATTTTTTAAAGAAAACAATTACACCAAATTAACGAGCGTTTTATTATCTTTCCAACGAGTAACATAGTGCTATATAAAAAACGGAGAAAAAAACGACTATTTTTTTTGTAACCCGACAGGCATTGTGTCAGGTTTGGAATTAGTTTAAAAAAAATTGTGGGTTTGGGTCGGGCCTGGGATTAGGTGATACCCAACCCAATTACCTTTTTTTTATATTAGAATATGATAACTTATGGCAAAGATTTGTTTAAAATAATAATAATAATTATAATAATAATAATAATAATAATAATAATAATATTCATTAATCATATATTGGCAGATGCCATTTTTATAGTTTAGATACTTCTAATTTTATTAATTTTACTTAGATTTTTCAACTCGGGACACTCCCGGCATATAAACTAGTAATAATATATTTGTTTCCATTCCTTAAAGGAATGAAAAAAAAAAAAACACCACCTTACTAATGAATGAAAATTTTTAAAATGGAAGGAATCACATTCCTTATGGAATGATTCATTCCATTACTACATGGTAACCAAACATACTTAATTTCATTCCATGAAAATGATTTATTCCATTCTACCTTTGATTCATTCATACCAAACGTTACCTTAATAATATATTAGGAACCTCCGATCTAGATTTTTTTATTCCACCACTATCAATATTGGTTTACATAAAAAGAGAAATTACTGAAAACTTTGATTTAGAATCTATCAATTGATGAATTTAAAAATCAGATTTAGTTTTAATTCTTCTTATAATTGATTATTTATGTGTAATATTTCCGCCCCCATTTTAAATATGTAAATTCCGCCCACTTTCCGAAGGTGAAAAATTCTATAGTCTATTGATCAACGAAGTTTATATAAATATTCAATTCCATTAGCCAATGATTTTATGATTTATCAAGGATAAAATGTGAATTACTTAGTATAAGGGGTGTTCATTGTTTGGTTTCAAACTGTGAAACCGTCCAAACTGCTCATCAATTTGGTTTACGGTTTATAGAAAAACCAACCATATAAAACCAAACCGGAATGTATGATTTTATTTAATTAATTTTTGTATATTTAATAGTATATTTATATACAATTAATATCAAACATAATTGGGTTGATCCCATGTTCACATTTAAATTTAAAGTTTAATATGTGTACTATTTCAATATTTTGTAGTCTATTATCTATATGGTCACAAGTGAAACTTTTAGATACCTGAAATGTAACGTTCGCCCGACTATTAACCCAATAAAACATCATGGTGGTAAGTGGACCAAAAGTTTGAAAGTTTAAATCCTTCTTGGTCAAGGTGTGATGTAATTACCACATCAATAAGTTTTACCGACTATTATACATCAAGATAAGTGTTAAAAATCTAGTAAGTCATGTTAAAAAATAGACGATTTAGGTAAATCATAAAGTAAATAATTACAGTTAGTCACTAGATCGCTCACATAAACAGGGGATCAATGTCATAATGTGTGCCGCTATGTCAACCAATAAACTGATCACCACTTTAGACGTGAAAACGATCCTCTTAACACTTGTTTTCAGATGCCTCTCAAATCCTAATCGTATATGATACTTTTTTTTCTATCTATTATCATTAGGGCTGCAAACGAACCGAACGAACACGAACAAGGCCTTGTTCGTGTTCGTTTGTTAAGAAAATTATGTGTTCACGAACAGTTCATGAACACTTACCGAACGAGATTTTCTATTCGTGTTCGTTTGTTAAGAAAACACTGATGTTCGTGTTCATTTGTGTTCATTTGTTAATTTTGTTCATGAACGCACACAGACACAAACGGACAATAATGAACACAAACAAGTGTTCATGAACACAAATTACCACAAAGAAGTGTTCATGAATGGAAACAAACACAAACGGACATATATTAACTTTTGAATAACATCGCAGACATTAGTTAGATCCACCCAAAATATAACCTAATTGTCTAAACATACTTAGTATTGGAGAAAGGGTATTGGAGGTGGATGACAGAGGGCGTTGGAGCCGGAGGTGGTTGGTATCAACCTGGAACGTGGAAACATATAACGAGTTTGGATACAAAAAATAGGTTTAATGATCTCATATAGTTATGTAGTCATATATTTACCTAATATATATGATTTGTTGGGTAAGATAAATAAAAATAAAAGAATATAAAAAAGTATAAAAATTAAAAACCTTAATATACTATCAAACACAAACGAACACGTCACCGAACGTTCACGAACACGTTACCGAACGTTCACAAACACGTTACCGAATGTTCACGAACATAAACGAAAGAACGCGACCTCTGTTCATGTTCGTTCGTTTAACTAAACGAACGGAATTGTTTGTTCGTGTTCGTTCATTTATTAAGCGAACGAACTTCCTGCCGAACAGTTCATGAACTGTTCGCTGAAAGTTTAGTTCGTTGCAGCGCTAATTATCATAATACAAACTTATAGAATACTTTACATAAAAGCATAGCTAGGGGTCTTTTTTGTAAATGATTAATAGTGTAGGGTCTAGATGTAAACAAGGAGTAACGAACGTAACTACCTATAATAATATAATAATATATCCGTAAACAACAGAAAATAATAGATCAAACGATGGCAGACAAGATGAGAATTGAGGAAACTCTAACGGTGCACGGGTCGATGTTGATTAGGTTGGAAGCAGCAGCGATCAGGAATGAACGCTCATTCGCCGAAATTCGAGCCACATTGGACAGGTTAGTTGACAGACTGGAGGTTCTTAACACCCATCTAGCCAACCAGGATATCACAACCATTAATCGATCGAATACGGATGGCGGAAACGATGATTCGAACAGATCAGGTGAAGCTGAAACTTTAAAAGCTAACGTGAAAGATCAACGAGGTATAAATGATGTAAGTAATCCTATTCTTTTAACATTTATTAATTAGTGTCATTGATTGGTGAAGTTGATCTAAAATATGAGTTGGAACAAATGTCCCTTATATGGGTTCGCTAACAATTTTGAATTGTGGTATTGATGTTAGTGGCTCAATTATGTTGGATATTTTAGTGTAATTGGATTGACTGTTTGACTGCTATCTTCATAATAAGATATCATATCGGTACGGAGGTGCGGAGTGCACGCCTATTTGAATTTATTATGAATTTAGGGGCGAAGCCCCTAAGGGATGGGGTCAGGGGTAGTGCCCCTGGGAGTAGGGTCCAAGGGGCAGAGCCCCTAGCTGGGGTCGAGTTGATCCAAGGGGCAGAGCCCTAAAAAGTAGTTAATGGGCCAGAATTCATCAACGAATTTCATTATCTTCTTGGTCAAATTCCTGCTGTGCCGTAAAAGGATATTGTTAAAACCGTACATATCATAGTTTATAATATAAATAAAAGCTATGTACTTAATATGATGGTATTTTTACATTGATCCAACTCATTTCGAGTATCTCTTGATCTTTTATAATATGATCGCAGCAATATGATCAAGATTCGCTCATTCGACGCATAGAAAAGCCCCTAGGATTCTCTAAAGGCAGACCGACTGCTGCTTGCATCATATACAAATGTCTCTGTCACTGGCGGTCATTTGAAGATGAAAAAACCAGCATTTTTGATCGTATAATTCAAGCTATAAATCACAACATTGAGGTATTTATACAAGCATTGCATTTTATACAAGCATTATAATTCAACATAAACTTTGTTGTCTAAATTAATTTGAATGAAGACACAAGACGACAACAGCGTCTTGGCCTATTGGTTATCCACTGCATCAACATTGCTGGCATTGATACGACAGCAACTTGAGCCCAAATATCCTGTTGTGCTTTTCAAGCAGCAGCTAACAGCATATGTTAAAAAGATATATGGAATGATACGCGACAACTTAAAGAAAGAGATTTCTCCATTGCTTGGCTTGTGCATACAGGTACTTAATTACTGCTTACATAACTTCAATCCCTTTGCAATTTATATTTCTTGTTAAAATCTGTTTGAAGCTAGCTTCAACATCTTATTATATGTTAATGGTTTAGGCACCAAGAATATACAGAGCAAACTTCCTAAAGGGGAACGCTGCTGCACTAACAAGTGCTGCTTCTCAGGATATTTTGATTGCTCATTGGCAAGAGATTGTCAACAACATTGGACGCTTTTTAAACGTGTTGAAATCTAACAATGTCAGTGCACTATTTCTTACATGTTTGTTTCGCTATTACCATGTGGCAAACCTAGAGTTGGCATTTTCAGCCCATTTACTTACCAATGGGTTAAGTCGGGTCAAATTGTTTAATTGAAAGAAAAAATATGATTTACAAGGAAAGATGCCAAGAGTCCCGCAAAGTGTATTATAATGCATAAAACCTCCTAATTAAAGAATTTTATTCCATAAAGAAAATCCTTGTTTAAAATTTTAGCGAATATATTTTTCTTAAGCATATTCGACACATTAATTATTCAGAAATATTTTAAAATTATTGGACAAAAAATATTTCTGTTCAACCCATTTTTTTTTTCTAGTTCTTACATATAATTTCCCCTTTTCACCATATACCCAACCTGTCTGACCCATCCATTATGTCACCTCTAGGCTAACCACTGTTATTCTGGCAAGTTACACGTGGTTAGAAATATGGCATGTCATACAGAAACAAGAACCGAAAGACGCCTTTGAAGTTTTGATGTAGGACAACTTCTTCATGAGCTGAAATTGGCATATTTTTCCTTTGTAGGTACCGCCACTTTTGGTTCGCAAAATCTTCACACAGATATTTTATTTCATCAATGTACAATTATTCAACAGGTTTGAGACAAGACGCTTCTAAGACACGCCTATATACTTATTTACATGGGTTGCAAGCTTGTTCATTTATCTTTGATTTTATAAATTACACTTGCAGCCTTCTGTTGAGACGAGAGTGCTGCTCTTTCAGTAATGCGGAATACGTCAAGGCAGGATTGTCTGAATTGGAACAGTGGTGCTACAATGCAACTGAAGAGGTAACTCTCTTTGTCCTCCTTACATGATGATATATATTATGTTTATAGTTTATGTTTTCCCAAGTTTCACCGACTTTTGAGAAATTAAATTCCAGTATGCAGGATCAGCTTGGGATGAGCTCAAGCATATTAGACAAGCTATTGGGTTCATGGTATTACATTAATTTTTTTAATTTTACCAAATCTTATATTTTATTGTTTTTCCTAGTCCTGAAACTAGATGATTGTGAGCTTTCGTTTAACGGTTTCATTTATTGGTTTTAGCTTATTAATCAGAAGCAAAATAAGACACTGGATGATATAAGTCATGATTTCTGCCCAGTAAGTCTCAGTTCCCACATTTTAATAGAGAACAACAGACATTTATTTAATATTATGCTGATGGTAAAACCGTAAAACCATTCCACCTGCAGGTTCTTAGCATACAACAGCTCTACAGAATTAGTACTATGTATTACGACGACAAACACTACACGCATAGTCTTTCTCCAGAGGTATTCATCATTTGAATACTTTTTTTAGCTAATATTTAATAGCACACACATGTGTTAATAAAGCTCATTTCTGGTATCAAGATTGTAGAGATGGCAAACGAGTCAAATGGGCCAGGTTAGCAAATGGGTCCAAACGGGTCGGGTTGGTTGACCTGAGAGACTTTCTATCTACTTTCTTACGGTTTTTCATGAAAATGGCTGCTAAAGAATATTGTTACAATAATCAGCTAACTTTTTGAACGGTGATGTTATAGGTTTTACGCATTAACAATACACTTTGGGCAACTTTGCATCCATTTGGCCCGTTTGTCCTGTTAGAGCTAAAACACAACCTGAAACTTATTGGTCCAAATTGCGACCTGTAAAGTATATGGAGCTGAGCCTTGAAGAACACTCTAATAGATGTAAACAATGCAGTTTGTATTCTATTGACAGGTAATTTCCGAAATGAGGGTGCTGATGACTGAAGATTCAAACAATGCTGTCAGCAGCTCATTCTTGCTGGATGATGATCCGAGGTTAAAACCTTATATGTGTTTTTTTTTTTATTATTATTAAATTTTTATGTGTTTGCTGCAATATTTCTTTTAGGTAATATTTCTGTATTTAATGAAACATTCGGTGTGCAGCATACCATTATCTGTTGATGACCTCTGCAAGTCAATGGATCAGACGATCGATAAAACCGACATTGGGCTGCCACCATCTGTTCTTGATAGGTTGGGTCTAAGTTTCTTGTCATCGCGTGTCGGATGATAACCAGTTTTCTTGTTACTACAGACTAGTGATCATAATGTTTCGGTTATCTAGAAGTTGACCCATGAGTCAACAGTGAGAAATGAGTAGGAATTAAGGAGCCTGCAATTAGCACAAAATAATGTCTCAATGAGAGATGGGCTCCTCATTGCTGGGTTGCTTGATTTCAAAATAATGTTTTGGTTTAATCTTTTGGGCCCAAATTTTATTCACCGGGCCTTTGACTTCAAAAATGATACTATTTTGTTTACTGAATTCCATCTGGGCCAACAACATAATACTAATTTGTTTTTTTTTATTTTTTTTATTATTATTATAGAATAATCACGCTAAAGGTTTTCTTTTAAAGCAATATTTATGTCTAAATACCACATAACCATATACTTGTAAAGATTTAAACCTAAATCACTTTTGTGAGACGCACATCAAAGAACGATACCACAATTTTATGGGTGCTCAACTTGTTAATTATTCTTCAAACATTTAGTGAAAATGTTTGAGTGCGACACTTTAAGCAAATCTCATATCGTTATGTTTATTTACAAGAGAAATATGTAACGCCTCGCTATTTCAAAAAATAATGATAATTATTATTATTATTATTATTATTATTATTATTATTATTATTATTATTATTATTATTATTAATTCTTATAAATGTTCACACGTCTATATATACGTCTATTATTAATATATAACGAATATATAGTCCAAATACTCGATTTTAGTTGGTTCATATAAATTAAAAACGTGATTCTAATATTTAAACGACTATACGAGTGGGATGTAACGAGAGACACGATTTTAACGGGTTCGTATACGAGGTAATCTTCCACCTAAACCTAAAGCTTGGCCCAAGACAAAAACCCAGCCCAAACCCAAAGAAGACCCGGCCCAAACCACCCCTCTTCTTCCCTTCCCTGCTTCAAAGTTTCGATACAGCCTTGACCAAAAGTCAAGATAATTGACTTTCCAAACTCAGTTTTGGAAATCTTTAATTATGGTTCACCCGAAATAATGAACCCTCAATTCTTGCTATGGTTATTTATAATTGAAACAAGAAACAAAACTGATTTGCTTCATCCTCCTCATCATCATCGTAACCATCAACCACCCTCCTTTAACCTCCTGCCCTCTTCCTCTCTAGATAACATCACCTTCCCTATCACCATCAAAACCAACAACAATGAAGAACCATCCTCACCAGCCGAGTCACCGGTGGTGCAACGACCACCGTGACGCGGCGGCGCAACCCCTTCCTGTTGGAATAAATATACGTAATGTTTGTATATTTATCAATAGCCATTATAATCATTTATATAATGATGATCAATTATTAATATTATCCTAAGCTCAATAACAGATATGTCTTTGATGGGCGGACTATCATTAGATGGGCCTTATTAGGGTGTCCCCTGGGTATGTATAAATATGAAGAGATATTATGATATTAGGGTTGACACATTCATAACACCATTAGCCATCCCCTATCTCTCTCTCTCAATGTGTTCATAACTCAAGAACACACAAACCATCAGAACTACATACCCTAAAGAGAACCCAATCAAGATGATGGTGTCTTCCATTACCGAAGTTCTTGAACGGTTAAGCAAATCAGGTACACTTGATTAAATCTTATGTTTATTCCTTATGTTCTAATTAATATAATCAACATGTGGTATCAGAGCGATACTGATTATATTAGTTCAATCATGAATCTCCACATTGATAATTTATTCTTATGATCAATTAAAAAAAAAAAGGTCGTGATTCACAACAGCTAATTTTTTGTTGCCGTAAATTTTCGTATAATATATGTTGGTTTCATAATAATTGTTTTTTTTTTTTTTTTTTTTGCAAATATGATGGTTGTTGTGATAGTGATATACAACCATGAATTGATTTGCAAAAGGATTTGACTTCATATCATGTAAATGTCTTTGCGGCCATTTCCAATCTACATTATAATGGATCGTCCTTTTAATAATATTATTTTTATTCTTTTAATTTGAATCCACTCCATAAATTTATTTGGAGATAACTACGGATTCATGAGATAAAAAAAAAATTATATTGTTTATTATTTTTTTTTCCGGTTGATGTTCTTTACGAACGCATAAGAAAACCGAAAATTTTAGTATATTTTGGTTTGAAAACGGATCAGATCATGTTTCCTAAAAGTTAGGATCTTAATTTTATCTCCTATTATTTTCGAAATCAACTAAATCGATAAACTGATTTCGAAATCTTAGAAATTTTTGGAGATAATTAAAATCCCTTTAAAATAGGAAAAATGATATTATGTAAAATCCCTAAAATTTCGAACCACATTTATTTAGTATTAGTTCTTGAATAATAAGTTTTTTTCGGTTTTAAGGTTAACGAACTTAGTTCTCGGATTATTAGTTAAGTTTCGGATAATGGTCCTCGGTGTATAAGTTCTCGGTTTTAAAGCTTTCGATCAGGTTCACGGACAGGAGTTCTCGGTCAAGGTCTTCATCTTCGAAAACCATAATGTTTTTTCGAGAACCCATAATGTTTCCAAGAACCCATCTTATTTATCGAGAACTATCATGTATTCGAGAACTAATATTTTTCGAGAACTATTAAAGAATCCGAGAACTGTTAAAGTTATCCGAAAACATAAGTTATTCGAGTACTCATAATATATTCGAGAACTCATCAATATATCGAGAACTAATTCTGATATTCGAGAACTCATCATGACATTCGAGAACTCATTATGATATCTGAGAACTCATTAAGTCTCCGAGTACTCATGATTTATTCGAGATCTCATAAGTCTTCCGGGAACTCATCACTTTCGAGAACTCATTAAGTCTTTGAGAACTCATAATTTCGAGAACCCCTTATGTTATTCGAGATCTCATAAGCTTTTCGGGAACTCTTTATTTTTCCGAGAACCCCTTATGCAATTCGAGAACTCTTCATTTTTCGGGAACTCATAAGATTACTGAGAACCCATTATTTTTCGGGATCTCTAATAAAATTTACAGTTTTGATAAAACCTAATGTATCAAGTTTATTCAAAACATTATAAAACCTTGCTTAACTTGCAATAACATTTTGAGGTGTCACTTCTGCCCAAAGGTGATGTGTCACATTAGTTCGTTATAAAGATCTCGTTAAGCATTGTAGCTCGTTCACATAAGTGCCATAAGGTTTCACTTCTGCCCAAATGTGATGTGTAACAGATTATGTTGGTGAGCTGAGCATATTGCATTAGGACTTTGAATGTCTCACTTCTGCCCAAAGGTGATGGGTTACATTCACTGTCAGCAATTCAATACTTAAATAAATAGCGTATAGCCAAAGCTAGAGCATGTTATTTAAGTAGCTTATGTTGGTGTTATGATATTATCACGTCTTCATTACAAAATTGATCCTCACAATTAATGATTCTTCATTAATATAATGATCATAATCTAAGTCTGCCTTACATCAATACCCATAACTCGAAACTAATCTCACATTCTTCTATAAATTACTACTCAACTAAGTGATCCACTCTAATTATCAAAGCTAAGAAGAGTTATCTTAAACTTTGTTCTTATTAAGTCTTAAATTACCTCCTAAGACATAACATTCCTACGCTCTATCTGATAAAGTATTACAGAATAACATTGAGCATAAGAAAGTGGGATACACAAAATGTCTTTTATGGTAATCAAGAACGCTTTTACTGATTCCTATCAGGTGAGCTATTAAAGATTCTGAAATTCCTAAGACTAAGGTATTATCTTTGGAAATGAAAGAATATAACGAATTCCTAAGAAGCATGAAATAAATAAGTCTAACTCTATGGTTAAATGGGATCTGTGAATACATCTTAACATTGATTAACATGACCCATAAAGCTAAGGGGTTATACATGAAAATCAATAAATTTCTAGTGCATAATAACTTTTCCATCAGTACGATTAGATGCATTATGAATCAACTAATAACACTCAGAAATATCAAAGTAAAATGAGTGGGTTGATAGCGAATTACGTACAAGAAAAAAGAACGCATTAAACTAGAAAAGTTGATGTTATTCACCTTACTACCATTAAACCTAAAAGAGGAAGAATAATTACCATAGAGAGGATAATTATAAGGTTTGGAAACAAAAATACAAGTACTACTTTCAGCTATAAGTTTCTCTAAAGGGAAAGTCTTACTAATCAAAACTGTGTCATTAAGAATAGGCATAAGCAATGAGATTACCCATAAGTAGAGAGAACAGCTGGCTAAGATATGTAGTGCCTAATTAAGCATATTTAACTCCACAAATGCTAATGAATTCCAATTAACACATGATGGTTGAGTCTAGTTTTATACGTTTCCTTACCAGAATTCAACAAATACTTAAGATGAGAGTTAGTGGCAAAATTAAGGGTCTATTAACCATTAATAACTGATCTTAGTGTTGAAGCTTTATGATACCTTACGATATTCTTGAGATTACTCAGAATTTAGTATCAATACTAAAAGCTACAATTTTTTGACAGTTACAAGGTTTTAATGACCAACCCAAAGCCACTATTAAGTTAAACTCTCATATTGTTTGTTGTCATTATCTGAATAAAAACCTTATGAAATAAAACTAGATTATCCAATAACGTTTTCACAACTTTGTTATCATGAAAATGAGACTTTAACAAAGGAAAATGAGACCCATGCAATTCATCCACTAAAACCAAAATTCATGAGAAATCATGACCAGGTCACTAAAGGATGCTTTGCTATCAAATCTCATTCTCAGTGACTTTAAAGCATGTGTTAAACGCCCTAAACATTAAATGGTGAAAGGAATAAATGGGTTTCCATCATAAGTCATAACTGATTGACATCAGTGGAGCTTAGATAAATATCTAATTGTATCTATTCCGTTTCCTACAGACCAAAAGTATTAAAGAAATCAATTCATATATACTTAATAAGATTCTCTCTAAGTATGTTCTTAAAATTTCTTATGAAATCTGGACGATAAGGGAAATCAAGTATAAAATATATGAAATATTCTCGTTCACACGCATCGTTGAAACTTATTATGTGGAGATACTAAGAGACCTAAAAGATTAGTGGGAGCATTAGATGTCCTACTTATGACTTGCAAAAGTTACAGAGGTGGGGGGAACACGACAATTTGATCTATCCTCAAATTACACCTCTTGCACTGGACAACGCTCTATCACAACTTGTCTCCTTAGCATTTAACGTACTCCTAACAAAGTTTTGTGGATGCCTAAATATGGGCGAACTTAGATTTCTTATTAAAGTAATCCTCATTAAGAGAAACGACAATAAACATCATTAGGTTGTTTTCTCTATTAAAATCTATGGATCTTCTAAATGTTAGATCTTAAGCATGCTGAATTCATTAAGATCTCTAAGGTAAGTGGGAGCAGTAAAGTCCTTATTATGACTTTTCAGAAGTACAAGATGCGGGGGAGAGACTCATTAAAATTCGAGACTCATTAAGTTTAACTCCGAATTTAACTTCGATTATTCCTCTTGTACACCTTACTACACCAACTCTTACACACTTAGAAACTAATGTTGCTCCTTATATACTTGAAAATAAAAACACTAAACTAAAGTTAAGTTTGTATCATAATAAACTCAATGTTCAACTCAGGAGGTCACC
This sequence comes from Ambrosia x helenae, assembly GCA_030844895.1. Lineage (NCBI taxonomy): Eukaryota > Viridiplantae > Streptophyta > Magnoliopsida > Asterales > Asteraceae > Ambrosia > Ambrosia x helenae. Next base: position 129,951,535 of record CM061228.1, on the reverse strand, counting down.
TGGGTCTAAAAGCCCACTAACTTTGATGATTATGTAACCTACCTGACTAATACAAAATGGATGTTTGGAAAGTTTACTGATCCTACCTCTTCTAATTAAATCATTAGTATCAATCAATCTTCTAAATGGAATAAAGCTATTATTAGCATAACTCATTCCATAATTTAGAATAACGTTTGGGATTTGGTTGAATAACCTAAAGGTATTCATAATTAAACCAGATCCGAATGGGAATGTTGTAAGATAAGATTGATTGTAAAAGATTATACTCAAGAAGAGATTATATTATCAAAGAATCTTCTTATTTGTGTTTTAAGAGATTTCTTTGAGGATCATTATCGTCCTAGTAGCTCATAATAACTAAGAGCCACATTAGATGGACATTAAGACAACTTTCCATAATGATGACCTACATGTTCATTAAGCAACCTGAAAGTTCTAAACTGAAGGGTAAGAACACTTAGTCTGTAAGTCAATAAGATCCATGTATGGGTTGATGCAAGCATAAAAATGTGTTGGAATCATAATGAAATTTTCTTCATCAAGAACTAAGTGGATTAAAGAACCTACCTCAAGATGAGTGGGAGCAACTAATGAAAACTTGTCCTTACATACATGACGTTTCCCTTGACAAGTATATGTTACCTAAGTCAAAGCATTGTTCATGCATAATTTTGACATGATGAACATCGGGGATTCCTCTTACGTGATAGGAATCAAAATATACCGAGATAGACCCAACGGGATATTAGTTTCATCTCATACGTTTTACTATAAGCGGGTCCTTAAGTATGTAACATACAACATTGCTCTCTTTTAGAGGATAATAGGATAATTTGAGATTATCACCTTATGCTTCATTAATTAGAAGACTGATGTAAATTTAAGTCTATGCTTGTTTATGATATTGTTCGTATTGCTTGACACTAGACTTGTCTAGATTGATGAAAAGCATCTAATGGAACATTACAATATCTTTAAGAAACAAGAGACTATAATCTAAAGAAGAAGTGAGAACTTAAAGTGATTGACTAATTTTACTCTATATATTCAAAGGAAATCAAGTGTCAATTTCGGGGTATATTATAACGTCAGCAGACATAACTATCTCATGGAGGAGTCATAAGGAACTGTTAACAACAACCTAAGTTATCATGACATAATGTGTTGCTGATCACAACATAATGGTCATTAAATGTTGTTGGTAAATTTATCAGTTGACTCATAACTTATTAACTCCATATAAATACTAAGTTGAAGACTTACTGTGATAAAGTCAGCTACCATAATTTCTCAAACAGTAACAGTTTGAGAGGAGGTGCATTAGAGTTCGATACGAAATTATTGTTCACTTATGATTAAAAACAAATAGAGGAAGTCAAAATTTTGTATCGAAAACATTCATGATATGCTTATGGATCCAATAACTAAAAGTTTGTCACCCATAAGTCTCACTAACGGGCCAACTAAGAGAAAAGGGTATTACTAATGACCATGTACAACTGCATATCGTACTATGAATGACTTATAACTAATGACTAATGATTAATGATTAATTTTCCTCATTATGATTTGTTTGTCTATTAGTATGCTAAGCTAGCATAATGGCATAAAGACAATAATATAACAAATCAATTAAGGGCATAACGTTAATTGATCCTAATGTTAAGTTTTAAATTTGGGTGTAGTATGATTAATGGGGGTCCTAAGTCGAATAAAGACTTAACGGCTGTATTTCTCTACTACATTTTGGGTTTAGAACTAAAATGAGTATTAATCTCTGCAGACTTACGTAATACTCATAATAAATGATTATTCGGCTAAGTGTGAGAATGTTGGAATAAATATACGTAATGTTTGTATATTTATCAATAGCCATTATAATCATTTATATAATGATGATCAATTATTAATATTATCCTAAGCTCAATAACAGATATGTCTTTGATGGGCGGACTATCATTAGATGGGCCTTATTAGGGTGTCCCCTGGGTATGTATAAATATGAAGAGATATTATGATATTAGGGTTGACACATTCATAACACCATTAGCCATCCCCTATCTCTCTCTCTCAATGTGTTCATAACTCAAGAACACACAAACCATCAGAACTACATACCCTAAAGGGAACCCAATCAAGATGATGGTGTCTTCCATTACCGAAGTTCTTGAACGGTTAAGCAAATCAGGTACACTTGATTAAATCTTATGTTTATTCCTTATGTTCTAATTAATATAATCAACACTTCCTCCTTCATGGCAGCAGCGACAGCCGCCAACAACCACCCAAACCACAACAATCTGCCACCTTGTCCCTCTAAATCAACAACCCTTCTCCATTTCCTGATCTAGATGTAGTAGAGATAACAATTAAACACACAGCGAAGCTTATTGCTTCGTCTTCATCACCATCATTCATCATCACCACCACCAACCACAACCACCCGCCGCCAACAACCATATCTCCATCTCCCTTCGTCCAACCACCACCGAACCACCCCAACACCCTCTCTCTCTCCCTCCAGATGCAGCGGCGCCGGCATCCACAACAACCACCACTCCGCCACCGCTAACAATCACCACCATTTAAACCACCTTCCTCTCCCTCACCCAAATCGGAGCCCCGCTCGTTTCTGAACCCAAACCCCCACCCGGTCACCCGTAACAGACTCCGGATAGACTGGTGGCCGTGACCGGTGATGGTCACGATGCTCGTGGCAGCGCTATATAGGAGTCGTGGTGCAGCTTTTCAGACTTGGTTCCCGTTCCGTTCGATGCGAAGATGATTGGTTTGACACGCAGGTCGTCGGTCGGGTTTGTGTTTTTCTCGTCGGCTTTGGCTTTAGGTCCAGGTATGTTCCGGTGATGGGTACGATGCCAGGGGCAGCCGGTGATGCTTAGGACTCAGTCAACATCAGTCAGATTTGGTAACGGGTCAGTTTTGGTGTAATGTTTGAGTGACTTTTGGTTGGCCTCGGCTTGGGTTTGTCTTCGTTTCCATTACGGGTCAAGTCATTCGAGTAAGATCGAGTTGTTCGGAACACGGATCAACATTTGTCAAGGTTCTGGTCCACATTAGTCATCGGTCAAAGCTGGTCAACAGTCACCACCAGTCGAACCAGGTCAGCTGCGCTCCAGTTTCGGGTCTGGTTTAGCAGGAAGGTATAAACGCTCTGCGACTTTGATTTAGTTATTTTGTTTTGTAGTACACTGTATGCATAAATATATATAGATCGTGAACACTTAAACGAACCGAACCGACTTGCAAGGAAAAATATTTTTATTAATAACTTAAAACTGAGTCAACTTATAACGAAAATAACTACTCTTGTTGTTAAGCTTGGACGAGTCGAGGAATGACTAACCTACATAAGCATATATTTTTACAAGAATTATCTAAATGGCGAACTATATAAATATATTTATTAATTATCAAAGCGTATGTTTTACTTTCATATTAGCTTTAGAAAGTTAATCACTTGTCACGTGTAAAAGATTAGTTAGATCTTGATTTGTGTTGCGAAATTGGACAATTGATGTTTTGAGATAAAAATGGACGACTTACGTTGTCTGGTATCTTACAAAAACAGAGGAGACTCTGCCCAAATTTCTATAAAATATAAGAAACATATCGGATGGTCAAATCTATTATTCGGTACAATTAAAGCTATATTATACAAATAGATTCTATTCAAACTCTACATTATCATAATAGAAGTATATAACTATAAATACATATTTATATATCGTGAGACGAACAACTCGTGCGTTATTTTCATTATCCAAGAAATATTTGTTTTGCAATTGGTTTCGAGATGCTATTTTGAATGCTATATTAAAGGCATATACTTTGTGTGATTATACATACACATACCTTTCAAGAAACTAAGCTAAGTACTATCGGTTCGTTAAGTTATACACATTAAGACACGTATTGTTTACAATACGAGTCTAGGTAGTTGGAATCAACTATCTTTACAACTAAGAAAAGAAACAAGCTTATTTGCATTAGAATTAAGGGTATCCTTTATTTCTAATAGGACACAAGAGATTCCATTAATCCAGCTTCAGACATTGATTGCTATTCTTTCATGATACACTTCAGGTGAGTTTTACATAGCCCCTTTTCTATTTATCACCATTTTTGGGGTGAAACATGTTACATCATTCTATATGCAATTCAATCATAAAGTGTCTATGTGTTTTTCTATGTTGCATTATGTCTTAAATATGACTAGGGTAAGCACAATTCTAGCATAATCATTAACATTGATCAGCCGACGGTATACAATGATAGATCTATTGGACTGACAATCCCACCCGGATACGTGCCTCCTACAAAGGTAGCGTGGGTGATTGTTATCGCATAACATAATCGAGTGAACCATGAGCGTATGGGATGTACCACAATATAACAGTCACAAGGGTTGATTATGCACTCAATTTACTTCTAGTATGTTTTCACATATGGACTAGACTTGCCATGACACTTGAATTGTACAAGTTTTATTCAATTATCAAAACCTATGTAATTCTCACCAACTTTTGTTGACCCAAAATATTTTCAAACTTAACATGTTTCAGGTTATAGTTTGCTCGAAGATTAGAGTATATGCTTGAAGATGCGTAGCTAGTATTTGTTATTTTGATGTACAAATTCTTAGAACAATTGTATGTAATTTATTTAAATCATTTATTGAAACTTATTATTTACCATGAGCTACTGAACAATCATTCATTCGTGACGCCTCGATATTTCCGCCATCGGTTGGGGTGTTACAAAATATTAGGCCATAAGAAATGATTCACATCAAATATTACCAACGTAAGTTAGGCGTAATGGTCCAATGGATGTAGATGAGAGAAACTTTATAATTAAACTTACTAGACTCGGATAACCTTGAGATGTGGGACCGCTAGTAAACTTCTATTTGAGCAATCAAAAACAAAATTGATGAGATGCTTCTAATAAAAAAAACATAAACTAAATATAAAATCATTGCAACTATAATATGAAATCATAAACTAAAAGTTATAGCCACAAAATTGTGTTATGATTATATCATACAAATTTAATTATTGTTTTAGGGTGGGTGGCGTGGTCCATGATGACCACTGCCCCCACCAAACCATCACGGGCGCGAGGGCCAATTCTCGTGACGGTGTGATGGACGTGATGAAATGATAAAAATTGAGGTGGTACAATCTAATTAGGTGTGATAAAACTCACCGTGCTGAGCATCACTAACCACCCCCGCCCACCCTTACTAAATCACGTATTCTAGTACATCTCTCAATGATCACACAACTCCAAGTTTAACTTCATTTTTGCTTTACCTTGGCTATAAAGCCACCACACTCTTCTTCACTTTTTCTTTACATTTTCTTACTTGTATACTTTGCTTCTCTCACTCACACACACAAACATACATACAACTTTTGAAGGAACTCAAGTACGTACGTACGTACATTTGCAATGGATCACAAGTTTCAAAGGCAATGGGGAAGTTCCAATTCCAACTTCATCTTTTATAAAAAAGAATGTGGAGTTTCATGGCCTCGGAGAAACTTCACTTGCAACTTTTGCAAAAAAGTTTACAAGTCTGCTCAAGCTCTTGGTGGCCACATGAATGTTCATAGAAGAGATAAAGCCAGACTAGGGCTCTCATCACCTCCAAACCTTAACCCTAATAATATTTACATATCATCATCATCATCATCACCTTCACAGCTAGTCCGTTATTTACCTTACCATTCTCCTCTTGTATCGACTACCAACGCGAAAGATGAACACCACAAACTCAAACATGGAGGAGAAGAAGAAGAAGAAGAAGAAGAAGGGACTAGGGTTTTGAAGAAATATGAAGTCTTTAACATGGATTTGATTAAAGATGGAAACATGGAGCTGGATTTGGATTTGGATTTGGAACTTCGACTCGGCCGATCCTTATGATCTTAATGTTGTTCCTAGCGGTGGCGGATCTAGAAAATAAAACAAGGGGTAACATTTTATAAAAAATATTTTAAGGGTTAACAAAAAAATTGTTTTAGGCGTAACATGTTATAAAAATACCTTAAAAACAATTTTTTTCCACTTTGCCAGGAAAATCAAGGGGTAACAGATGTCCCCCCTGTGTGTTAGCTGCATCCGCCCCTTGTTCCTAGCTACGTACTCTTTAATTAGTATCATGAGATAACTTGCATGATCCACTTAATTGTTTGGTAGGCATGTAGATTGTAGATTATATTAATTAACGGAGTATGCTACGTACGTTAACTTCTCTTGCTTTTATGCATTAACTTACTTTCTTTCACCTCATAATCTCTATCTCTCTCTACAACTTAGTTAATTAATAACCAATCATGAAATGTTTTGTTTATTAAGTATTAATTAACGTGGTATCAAGGTGTGTAGGAGAGGTGTTCCAACCCAGATAGTTGAGGGTTCGATTCTTATCTCAATGTTATCTCAATGTTGACATTTGTGTAGATTTAGAGTGTGTGTGTGTGTGTTTGTGTGAATTAGTCAGTTAAAAAAAGAGATTAAAACACTTTGTCCGCTCACTAAATGGTAGGGACAAATTATAGTCTTATACATGTTTATAAGGAACTTTTCCAAACTTGTACTTACATACACGTAGATACAAGTACGTATATACAAACATATATGATGCTGAAGTGTACATATTCGTTTATACAAAGAAAAGTTGATATTGTAGCTCTTAAAGGGGGTTGGAAGCGAGTACATCCTTGAAGGTTAACTTAGGCACACCGTTACAAACTTTAAGTCAACACCAATTACAACACTACAAAAAATTACTAACACTACAAAAAAGTTTCCAAATTTCTCACACCATGTTAAAGGTTTGGCAGCCGCAAGCAGTGATGCCCTATATATAAAAGATAATATATGTAATTTTGGATTAACCAATTCCGCTAGTAGCGTACACATATAATGTATATATGTATATAAATGATGGGGACAAAAGTAAAATTGCACTAATTATAACTTTATTTTACTAATTTCGTGAAAATAACGTAATAAACAGCGAAATGTTAATCATGCATTATGTGGTGGCGTTGATAGTCAAAAGACAAATGGGTACATGCACAATCGGACTTGTCCCGATTGCCAAGTGTTATGTGTCTTATGTCCAAGATTTAATGCAAAACCACTATAGCCGGAGGTCTCACTGGAAGCAACATCTCTATTCACACGGAGTAGAGGTAAAGTTGTCTACATCTTACCTCCTTAGATCTTATCGTAGCTTTGCTATTGATGAGATCAACTGAGTATGATGGTGATGATATATATAATTTTGGATTAGATGATATAACTCTTTCTAAGAAGGTGAAGTATATAAAATAGAGGGAAGTTGACGTATCATACAAAGCATACGAAGTGAAGAAAATAAATGAAACGCACGAGGGCATAACTGTAAATGCTGACAACTTTATATAATTAGAGTAATTACTCTAACGTAATTATATAATTACTCTAGAATAAAAGGTTGTCATCATTATTTACGAAAATGCCACTGTTTTTTTCCTTTACTTCTTTTTTTACAATATTTCCCTTTGTATTTCATCTTTTGTCATATAAAATATATTTGAGATTAAAATTTGAATAAGCACTCATTTTTTTTTCTAAATTACTTTGTTTCTTTTTCATTTCATGACTGTCAAATTACATTAAAATAGGCAGACGGGCAACAAACTGTGCCGCCACACCTTTCTGAGTCGCAAACTACAATCTACTAAACACAAACCCCTGCTCTCTGAAGTCGAAACATTGCTATGAATAACCCGTTGGACCCTTGTCAGGAAACAGATAGCTTCCGGAGCCAAGGAGTCAAAGGTATCAAAAGCCAAGGAAACAAAAACATTTTGGTTATCTTCCCAAGCTTTAGCGTGTATTTCCACTATCTTTGATTCCACCCTTCTCATTGTCTGTCCAGCCATAAAACCATTATCTCGTAAACCAACTAGTAAAGACACACCTGTGAAGTCAACACAAGCGTGTTTCCCCCGGCCCAACTAAAGACCAGAAATCTGTTGGGCGCAGAGTCAACCTGCATTCGGTGGAGTCATAATATTTTACACGTTTGTTTTGTTTTCCTCTTTCATCCTGTGAAGTATGTTTAATCTTTTATTAAACTATAATATATAGCAATGACTACCTTAGACTAGATTAGACTGTCCGTTGTGGACGTGCGAGCAGCACGACGCGAACGAGGTTTCAACGCCCGTGCTCACCCTCAGCCACAACAGCTCCATGCGAATAGTCCCGGCGCGAGCACAAGCGACGGTGGTCGCGTGGGTTAACGGGAAAAAGTGAGCTTTGATCATGACGTTGCTCACCCCAGCTACAACGGGGTCAAGTGATCGGATTACTTGATAGTCACGTCGGTGGCTCGCGTGTGTTTGCTTACGCATCCACAACGGACGGCCTTATGTCAATGCACCCAGATGAATTTTTTTAGTTTTTTTTATATAAAAAGGCATTTATGATATATAACCAACAACGTATACCAATGTTGAGAAAAGTTGTAAGCTTTATGTCAGCATATTGAATGATGGTTTTGATTCTTACCTCAAAATGAAAGAATATTTTTTCTAACACCAGACCTTTTTGTATGCTTGCTCTCTCACAAGTCTCATCTTTCACATTCATATACTCGCATTCAAGGTATCTAGCTAACTTCTTTTCTCCCCTTCATCTTAATAAATAAAATGAGCATATATAATTTGTAAAGTGGATGGAATATAATAAATAATAAAATCAATGACAATAAACAGTTTCTTGCGGTATTAAAGGTAAAAGAGACGAACCGAAAGGTGAAAACATTTATAATCTAATGATCAACGAAGTTTATATATACTAGTGGAATGCCCGCGCGTTGCTGCGGGTATGTATTTTTATTCACATTTTAAATTGCCAAAACTTTATACACCATACTGTCATTTATCCAATTCGATCTGTGCTTGATTTTTATTTGCAACATTTAGTTACACACATGAACCAAATAACCTTTAGCCTACTGGTTACAAAGTGCCTTAGCTTTTTCTTGTGGTGATAATTCAAATTCCATTGGTAACAAAAAGTTAATCCATTAAAAAAAAGTTACATGAATTAATCTATTACTTGGTAATGGTTCTAGGTAACAAAAAGTTAATACATGAATTAAATGTATTGAATGGTGCAATTGATTTGTATTAGTAACTTGTACATAAGGGCATAGATGGAAGAAAATGGTAAAAATTAGAGATTTATGCATGAGACCTTTTGTATGCCATCTTAAAATGATGGTGAAATTACCTTCTTACCCATCTCTCCTCCTTAATAAGGTAGTAGAGAAGTAGAGATTAGCAAGGTGCCCGCACGATGCGGCGGGGAGCACAACTTGGTGGTTTAAAGTTGTGCACATGGTGCTTCGGTTTGGTTTTGTTGAAGATACATGTATTTATATATATATATATATATATATATATATATATTGTTACAAATTAAACACAAAATATATTCATAGTTACATAGATGTCATTTAAGTTTATTTAGATCTAATATCCTTACAATCAAAACCATGGTATAACTAATCTAAGTATGCAGTCTCTATTTGTACAGTTGTATGGTGGTGATCATTCAGATTTTAGATCATTCCTTAGTCAAATTACTCTTGCTTGTTTTTTATAGAGTGTAATTACTTTTACAGTTCTAGTATTAATTAAAAGATTTCGTGAATCATATTATTGGAGAATATTTTGTAAAATCATAATTTAGGAAATAGTATTGATTTTATAAGCGTTACTGAATATTGGGACTCCTGTTCAAAATTGGTACTACTACATATACTCTTGGATTTTCACCCAACATCCACCCTATAGTTAGAACCCATTTTTAAGTCAAATTTTGAGATATGAATATAATTGTCAAAACGGGCGGATCCAGTCGGGTTGGGTGGCGGGTCGAAAAAGGGTTGTTTTGGTTCGGGTCAAAACGGGTCCATGTCAAAACGGGTTGCGAGTCGGGTTTATTATAAAAAGGGTTTTCTTTTTAAAAGAAGTGATAGTATCAATTTCACTTCTTCAAACATCCAAAAGATAACTTCAGTCAATCTTATCAAAGATGAAGAAAAAGAAATTTAATATCTAGTGGTATAGTGTCCCCCTTACAAATGTAAGGTTGTAAGTTTAAATTCATACAAATAATGTAAGATAAGGTGAAATAAATGTGAAATAAAAATTTGCTGACATAAAAAATAAAAATAAAAGAAGCAATGTGTATGGTGGAGAGATCTACACTTCCCAAGCATATTATACATTTTAAATTTAATACTAATAATAACATAAATAAAAACTGGAGCATCCTTTTATTTACCGCACTGTTTGTTTCTATGTCCATTCAAGTATCCTTCGAGCTCTAACCGTACTATCTCACATAATCAAAAATGGTGATAAAATGGGTACAAACTATTGAGTAAATTAAAATCAACATTAATTCTTGAACCATCATTGAATTCTTGTTAATTGATTTGGAAGAGGGATGTACAAGTTGTTTTTGCATTTAAGGGTAGCATTGGAAAAACTTTCATGACATGTAGAGTATAAAGCACAAAACCCTTCATATGCCATCTTAAAATGATGGTAAAATGACTACTTTACCTATCTCTCCTCCTTAATAAGGTACTATAGATATAGATAATTAAATTTACTTAATCATTGATTTATATATCAAGGATACAATGTGAATTACTTAGTATGTTAAATTTTAACCACAACTTTCAAAGGGGAAAGTCATGAAAATAGGTATGTTGATCAATTTTTTTTTAGCAAAATAGACATTAAATTTGTGAACCGGTAAAGAAAATCAACAAGGGCAAATAAGTAGAGTCGGCACTATTAATGTAACCCAAACTCCGACTTTCAGACACCATTGTAGCCCACACACTTAGAGCCGCCAACATCATTTTAGCCCAAACTCCAATTTTCAGGCACCATTGTAGCCCACACTCAGAGTCGACGGCACCATTGTTTCCCAAACGCCAGCTTTAGGCACCATTGTATCCCACACTCAGAGTCACCAACACCATTGTTGCCCAAACTCCGAATTTCAGGCACGTTGTAGCCCACACTCAGAAGTCAATGGCTATTTTCCTAAACATCTTGATCAACATGTCTATTTTCACGTTGTCCCTTAATAAAGAACTTCATTAAATGCCTTTATGAAAAAAAAAAAAAGGAATTATAACTATTAATAACGAGTGGATGGGGTTGGGTATAATTGGTAAACTATTGGAGTTAAGATTATGCTTCCCTTAAGGTTAAGGTTAAGGGTTAAGCAAAGTTAAATATGTATTGTTGTTTAAAAAAGAAACTATTAGTAACGAGTCATACGTGTAAAAAGGAGCTATGAAAGGAATAAGTTAAATGAGTAAGGTTTGAAATATGCTTACAGTATATACAACCATTCATGTGATATAATTTACATCGTAAATTTTTTATTTTCATACTTTATGTTTTTATAACATTAATTTTCTTCATACTAAACTAAAAGATAAATCGATTTCATATTTCAATTTAAATAATAAATATTAACAAGAAGTACTGAAGCGCCAATGATGATTTATGGAGTACCAAACTACGTACCAACACAACAGATGTTTTTGCTTCTTCCCAACAATTGTTTTTAACAGTCACTTTCATGATGCCTCTTTCCTTATTTGGTAACCAGACATTTTGTTTATCAGTTTCATGATCATACATGTAGTACATTCTTATCAACAAACTTATCCCTACCCATCCAACTACTACCCTTTTCATGCATAGAACATGCTCTTGTCTCATCAATATCATGGGACAAAGTGGTTTCATTAGGTAATTAGAATGTCGTATATGAGATATTCAAATGAGTTAGAAAAAGAATCCTTTGCATAAATAGGGGGTTTTTCATTTTACAAATTACATTTGGGGGGTATTGGGGGAAAAATCAAATTTGGTGATGTATGGTTTTGGTTTGGCGGCATCTAATTAACCAAACCTTGATGCCGCCAATTCATTTATATACATTGAAGCCGCCATTTGAGTTCTATACATTGATGCCGCCAATTGAGTTCTAAGCTTCATTTCTTATATAAGCCCTCTGCCCATTCTCTCCATCCCATTCCACACCTATACAAAATACATTATAACCACAATAAACCCCCCCAATATGAGATATAATACTTTTCCTGCAATTGTTCTGGAGGGTATGGTTTTTTATTGATATTGGGTCGATGTTACATTCACATGGAGTTTTAACTGTTTTCGGCGGGGATGAGTCATGCTTAACAGCATCGTCTGCCGTTTCATCCCCTGCTTGGCATCGCTTTTCTGGGGTCCAAAAAAGCGGTGTCTTTGGATCGGTGTTACATCCACATTAAACTACTTGGATCGATGTTACATCCACACGTGGTATAACACGTGTAGAATGCAACATTGATACTTTAGTTTAAAATATTAGAGAGTTGGTTGTCGTTGGTAGTCTGAACCTCTAGTCTACCAAAGCTGGACATTCCAACGGGCTCTTTAGGCGGGTCTACTATCCAGGCAAACCCACGCCATCCGGTGTTGATGAATCACATCACGTCATTAGTGACCTGTCCGGCAACGGATGATGCGATTCTTCACCGTACTACTTTGGTATGGCAGGCTGGTTTGAACATTGGGTACCTGTAGATTTGGTACACATATTCAACAGGTAGAACCATGTTCTCCTGGATCAAATTCAGATGGGTTTGAATCTGAATGCGGTCCTGAGTTCCCGCTGACTGGAAAAGAGAAGTTTCTGGGTACACAACACAAGCTATTGTTGATTTCAACAAAGCAATTGTGATTGAAGGTGCGAAACAAAAACTGAATGAACTCTGTAACAAGAAACGGTGGTAGAATATTGGAATAGGTGATCTCGGAAAATATATTGTCTTGTAAATCCGTAGATTGTATAGTTTGAGTGACTAGTTTTGAAAAACAGTTGTTAAATAAATTTGTAATATTTGTTTTAAATAAATCTATCAAATTTGTATTATTTGTTTGAGACATTCCAAAAATGGAAAGTCTGTGTGTTATTATTTGATTTAAATAAATTTATCCCTCCGAGCCGTTTTTGAAAAAAAACACCTCCGAGCCGTTTTCGGGCCACCGGGATCAGGCCCCGGAGACCCGAAAACTGCCCGGACTTCGTGCGACGCCCGTGTGTTACCCAAGGGCAACACGTCCGTCAATCCGGTTACCTGTCCGGCAGGCCCAGCCAGGCTACACAGAGGCCCAAAGAGGGCAGCCTGGCCCGTTTTCAACATAGTGTGGGTTTTTGAAAAAAAACACCTCCGAGCCGTTTTCGGGCCACCGGGATCAGGCCCTGGAGACCCGAAAACTGCCCGGACTTCGTGCGACGCCCGTGTGTTACCCAAGGGCAACGCGTCCGTCAGTCCGGTTACCTGTCCGGCAGGCCCAGCCAGGCTGCACAGAGGCCCAAAGAGGGCAGCCTGGCCCGTTTTCAACATAGTGTGGGTTTTTGAAAAAACACCTCCGAGCCGTTTTCGGGCCACCGGGATCAGGCCCCGGAGACCCGAAAACTGCCTGGACTTCGTGCGACGCCCGTGTGTTACCTAAGGGCAACGCGTTCGTCAGTCCGGTTACCTGTCCGGCAGGCCCAGCCAGGCTGCACAGAGGCCCAAAGAGGGCAGCCTGGCCCGTTTTCAACATAGTGTGGGTTTTGAAAAAAAACACCTCCGAGCCATTTCGGGCCACCGGGATCAGGCCCCGGAGACCCGAAAACTGCCCGGACTTCGTGCGACGCCCGTGTGTTACCCAAGGGCAACGCGTCCGTCAGTCCGGTTACCTGTCCGGTAGGCCCAGCCAGGCTGCACAGAGGCCCAAAGAGGGCAGCCTGGCCCGTTTTCAACATAGTGTGGGTTTTGAAAAAAACACCTCCGAGCCGTTTTCGGGCCACCGATAAATGATTACGTAATCTTGTTTTAGTGTTTAACGCTTTTATTTGGATTTTAATTTTAGTGGTTGTTTCTCCTATCAATGTTCGAATCACAGGTGGCTAAACGATTCATATATTCATATATTTATAAAGCAAATCAATAATTAATGTTATAAAGCAAATCAAAATGTTACAACAAGTAATTAAGAACACACTTGAATTCGACAATTTTACAAGTTAAACCAGTCCAGAAAGTTCGAGGGTGTTGGATCAGTTAGCTCTTTTTGCTAAGTAAGAACTTGCTATCTTGACACTTAAGTGTTTAGCAAGCCCTTGTATATCAGATAATAAGCACAGCGGAATGTATAAGTTAAAGCAACACTTTTTATACTTAGGAAGAGTTATTACTCCCCCTAGATGATTGAAACTAATAAATGACAAGTATTTATTATGAATCTAAGCAGTAAATGAGAATTAGATACTTAGACAGATTCACAATAAATACTGAAATGGAATAGAACAGTGAAAGTGTTTGAAGGATTTTACTATTAAAATCAATGTCTAAAATAGAAGGTTGAAGCCTCCTATTTATAGACGTTTACATACATGTATCTTGCCCAAAAAGCAAGTACAGAAACATCAGAAACAAGTTGCACAAGTTGCAACATTGAAACTAACAAATACAGCTAAAAGTAATAATAAACAATAAAACTACTGATGTAAAAGGCGGTGGAAAATATCTAATGCTAAGTGCTGATGAATGACAAACTACTGATGAGTAGTTTGTCTTCAGTACTTCTGAAGTGAACTTGTCTGGTTTGAACTTCAGAACTTCTGATGAAGTTTCTTCTTCAGCACTTGTCATATCTTCTCTTCAGCAGTTTCTTGTTTTCATTTCAGTACTTCTATACTTAGCCAAAATGACAGAAGTGAATTAGACTAAGGTTTCCAAAAGTGGTTTCACCAATCCTCTTTGTCCTAACAATCTCCCCCTGGATTGATGAAGCCAAAACCTTACTAATTCCTTATGTTTTTCTTCTGTCTTGAACAATCTTCCATATCTCTTTGTACATGGTGTTCTTGAGCTGGTTTAACTGTCCATCAGATAGAGATCCTCTCTGTGGTTCCAGATGTTGAATTGTGAGCAGGTCTTGTGTTGACAGTTTCTTCAGATCACTGATCTTCTTGTAAGCCCTGCTTGAGAGGTCTCTTCTTGTCAACAATACTGAGTTGTTATCAGTAAGTGACCATCTGATGATAGGTATCTTTGACTTGTTAAAGTCAGAAGAATAGGGAACCAGACTTGTCCCTTGGGTTGATGGTCCTGAGTGTTGAATGTTTTCTGTTTCAGTTAACCTCAGGTGGGAGTCTCTTCCTTGTTGTTGTTGCATATCAGGCATCTGAACAGTTGGGAGATGGTGTTCAGTCACTACCTTGGTATGCATCTTTTCTTTGATGGTCTTTTGGATTTGGTAGGCAAAAGTGGAAGGATCCCTGAATTGTGTTAACAGAGGTTTCTCCTCAATGTCAAAATCTGAATGGACTATTGAACTTCCTTCAAGTAGTACCATTTTGAAGTCAGTTTTGACATTGTCCTCTGCTTTTTTTCTAGTAGCAGGCCTTCTTGTTG
This sequence comes from Ambrosia x helenae, assembly GCA_030844895.1. Classification (NCBI taxonomy): domain Eukaryota; kingdom Viridiplantae; phylum Streptophyta; class Magnoliopsida; order Asterales; family Asteraceae; genus Ambrosia; species Ambrosia x helenae. The sequence goes on along the minus strand of CM061228.1, from coordinate 129,935,937 downwards.
ATACACCAGAAGTTCTAACTACTGATCTTGAAGGATCAGCAGTTTGAAACTTCTCTGGATTTGCAGCCTTGGCAGCCTTGTATTTTCTGTAAGTATCCATCAGTCTTTCTTCTTTCCATCTGGATACTGAGGCTTTTGAACCATAGCCCTCTGCTACTAATTCTTCTATCATCTGGGCTCTCATAGCAATCTCTTATGAAATGGTACCTGATCTCAATATGTTTTGTTTTTGAGAACTGTACTGGATTTTGAATGATGCTAATGGCAGATTTGCTGTCTACAAACAAAGGTGTCTTGGTTTCTTTGATTCCATAATCAAGAAGTTGATATTGGAGCCATTGTATCTGTGATGTACAACTTGCAGCTGCAATGTATTCAGCTTCAGCAGTTGAAGTTGCAACAGATGTTTGCTTCTTTGATTGCCATGACACTAGACAGTTACCCAGGAATTGACAACCACCAGATGTTGACTTTTTTGTCATCTTACACCCTGCATAGTCACTATCTGAAAAAGCTGATAACTTGGTATTGCTTGAAGCAGGATACCAAATTCCAAGTGTTGGAGTTCCTTTCAGATATCTGAAAATTCTTTTGACTGCAATAAGGTGTGATTCCCTTGGTGCTGATTGATATCTAGCACAGACACATGTTGAAAACATAATATCTGGTCTAGAAGCAGTTAAGTATAAAAGGGAACCTATCATGCATCTGTACATGGTTTGATCAACCTGTTTTCCTTGATCATCAGGTTCAACTTGTGTGATTGGTGTCATGGGAGTGGAACATGATTTACAGTCTTTTAAAGAAAATTTGTTCAATAATTCTTTAACATATTTTGATTGATGTATAACAGTTCCATTTGTTTGTTGCTTGATCTGCAGTCCTAGAAAGTACTGCAGTTCTCCCATGGTACTCATCTCAAATTTTGATTGCATGAGTTTCTTAAAATCATCACACAGTTTTGTGTTTGTTGAACCAAAAATGATATCATCAACATAAATTTGAACAAGTAAGACATAATTTCCAACATGTTTAATGAAAAGAGTTTTATCAATGGCACCTCTTGTAAAGTTATTTTTGAGTAAAAAGGTGGAGAGTGTATCATACCAGGCTCTTGGAGCCTGTTTGAGCCCATAAAGAGCTTTGTCCAGTCTGTACACCCACTCAGGATGAGAAGGATCCTCAAACCCAGGTGGCTGACAGACATACACCTCCTCTTTTATTTTCCCATACAAAAATGCACTTTTTACATCCATTTGATAAACCTTAATTTTGTTGGAAATGGCATAGGCCAGAAATAACCTGATGGCCTCAAGCCTTGCAACTGGAGCAAAGGTTTCATCATAGTCAATTCCCTCTTCTTGAGAGTACCCTTGAACTACCAGTCTTGCCTTGTTCTTGATTATCATACCAGCTTCATCTTGTTTGTTCCTGAAAACCCATCTTGTGCCAATTGGTTGCTTGTTTGGAGGTAAGGGACAGATTTCCCAGACCTGTTGCTTGTTGAACTGAAGCAGTTCATCTTGCATAGCTTGCACCCAATTATTGTCTTTGAGGGCTTCCTGGTACTTCTTTGGTTCCAACTGAGAGATAAAGGCTGAAAATAGGCAAAAGTTGGAGAGTTGGTTTCTGGTAAGAACACCTGAAGCTATATCACCCATGACTTGATCAAGTGGATGATCTCTGTGTTCAATCAGTTGTTGTAAACCACTGACAGGTGTAGGTGGCTCTTGTTCTTCAAACAAACTACTGAGGTCTATAATATCTGGTTCAGCAGTTTTAGTGTCTTCAGTAGTTGCAGGTGCTGAAGCAGATGTTTGAGTTTGGCCTTCAGTATTTGTTGGATCAGAAGTTTGTGAAACTTCTGATGGTGTTGAAGTTGACTTAATGACTGTTTGAGGAGTCCATGGTGTAGGATCCTCATCTTCAAACCTTTGATCACCATAATAAGTAGGTTTGGAAGGAGTAACAGTCTTTTCAGGTCCAAAGTGGAAGTTGTCAAGGTCAAAGAGTTCAGCAGGATGTGCTGGAATAAGAGTGTGTTTTGACTCATTGAACTTGACATTCAATGTTTCTTCTACTATCCTGGTGTGAGAATTAAAAACCTTGTAGGCTTTTCTAGTTGAAGAGTAACCAAGAAAGTAACCTGAGTCAACTTTGGCAGCAAACTTTGAGATAGATTCCTTGATGTTCAAGATGAAACATTGACACCCAAAAGCCCTGAAAAAGGAGATAAGGGGCTTCATGCCATGAAGAACTTCATAGGCAGTCTTGGAATGTCTCTTGACCACAAGAACTCTATTCTGAACATAACATGATGTGTTAACAGCTTCTGCCCAAAAGTACAAGGGCAGTCCAGAATCAGCTAACATTGTTCTTGCTCCTTCTATTAATGTTCTGTTCTTCCTTTCTACTACACCATTTTGTTCAGGAGTTCTTGGAACACTGTATTGTCTAATAATCCCTTTAGACAAACAGAATTCATCCAGAGTTTTGTTCCTGAACTCTGTCCCATTATCACTTCTAATGGTTTTGACAGATAGAGAATATTGTTTCTTTACTTGTAGAATGAAGAACTTGATGATTTCAGCAGCCTCATCCTTGGAGAATAAAAAGAATACGCATGTGAATCTTGAGTAGTCATCAATGATGACTAAGCAGTACTTCTTCTTACCAAGGCTCATAATCTTGACAGGTCCAAATAAGTCCATATGGAGTAGTTGAAGACATGCAGTTGTTTTTGATTCTTCAATAGACTTATAGGAGGACTTATGTTGTTTTCCCTTTAAACAGGATACACAGTGTTCTTGACACTGGTATACTTTCAAAGGTAGACCTCTGACCAAGCCCATTTTTGTGACTTTATTTATGGTTTTAAAGTTCACATGGCCAAGTCTCCTGTGCCAGAGATCTGTTTCTGAAGTTGATGCCCTTGAGAAGAAACAGGCAGTGTTGTTCAATACTTTGTCTTTCTCAATGTCCACTGCATAGGCATTGCCACATCTTTTGGCAATCAGCAAAGTATGATCTTCAATGATCTTCTCTATCAACTTCTGGCCTTCTGGTGAGATGATCTTGCATGCTGTCTTTGTGAAAAAGGAAGAATATCCTTTATCACACATTTGTGACACACTCAGCAAGTTGTATTCAAGGTTTTCCACCAGATTGACCTTGTCAAACTGTATTTTGCCAGAGGAGACATTGCCATGTCCTAGCACATATCCCTTAGCATTGTTCCCAAAGGATACAGATCCTTCTCTTTGGCTGATAAAGTTGTTTATCAGGTATCTGCATCCAGTCATGTGCATAGAGCCTCCACTATCAACATACCATATGCTGTTTAAGCCCCTGGAAACTCTCTGCACATAAAAGCAAATTAGTTAGATTTAGGAACCCAAGCCTGTTTGGCTTTGGGTTTGCTCTTGAGAACAGTTACAGTTTGTTCTTGACCAGGTTGAGAAATCCATGTCTTTTTGGCAATGGATTTTTCATTAAGAACCATGGTGGTATCTTTTTCAGGACCACCATCAACCTTGGTCATCAGTAGTTGTACCATGTTCATTAGATTTTGTATCTCAGCAGTTTGTGAAACTGCTGATGATTCAGGTCTAACTACTGACAAAGAATTTTGAGAAAAAGATTTTGGTTGAGATTTTATCTTTTTCTGAGAAAAGGTGTTTTCAGGTTGTTGTTTCTTGGGTTTAAAGATTCTTTCATAATCATTTCTGATTTGATTTCCCACAACCTGTTGTTTAAATTTTTGATTGAACTGAATTCCTTTTCTGTATCTACAAAATTCAGTTTTGTGGTTGAACAGACCACAAATTTCACATTCTTTTGCCTTTTGTTTTTGATCTAAAGGCAAATTTCTGACATTAGTGTAAAGATTTTGCTCATCAGTAGTTTTCAGGATCTCAACTCCTGATGTAGATGAAACTACTGATGGCTTGATGTCAGATTTTGTTAATACTTCTGAAGTACTTTCTTTGAAAATGCCAGGATTTCTGTTTAGAAAGTTTTCATGGAAAGATGTGCAGTCTTTCCCTTCAGAAGTTTCATTTGAAACAATTTTTCTCCCATCTTCAGTAGTTTTGGGAGAGAAATCTGTTGGTGTTTCAACATGATGGTACCCTATGCCAAACTTAACATTTGAAGCACTTTGTTTGTTTAGCAATAATTGATACCCCTTACAAGATTCCACCCATTTTTCACATGTGATCCTAGTGTCAGCAAGCTCTTGTCTGACATCTCCCAGGTCATTTAGCATGATTTTAATTTGTGCTTGGGCCTCAATAGCTGAGTCAGTTAATTTAGAAACTTCTTTTGTTTTAGCACACAGTTTTCTTTCTAAATCACATTTCATCTGTGTGTATTTTCTTTCTAAATCATTGGCTTTACCTTGTAAGTGCACATTTGTCTCTCTTATGAGAGCAAAAGTTTCTTTGCAAGAATTTGAACAAAGTTTTGTCAAAAATTCTTTTGATACCTGTGACAATGCAGATTTTGAAGTACAGCCTTCAAATGCCATTAAGGCAAAGTTCTTTCTGCCATTGTCTGGTTCTCCCCAGTTGATGTCAAACATCTTGTTGTCTGCATCAGGATTGCACTCTGTGGTGTCAAAAGGGAGACTGTGTAACATTCGTATTTTTCGTATTTTCCATTCTAGTCCTTGTATTCTTGTATCTTTCCATTTTGTACCCTTGTAATCCGGAGCTTATGATCAATGAAAAGTATTTTATCAATTACATTTAATTTTAATCTATTTCATTTATTCTATAAATCCTACGCGACGCAAACTTTATATAACGTCGCGTGATTCTTAATTTTGTTGTATTATAAATGCTATATTTAACAAATTCTAAGTTCGCCTTTATTCGTTTCGTTTAGGTTACTCCTACCAATTCTTGACGGGTCGTCGTTATAATTTATCCTATTCAATTTAGACTTTATAACAAGAAACTTATTTAGTTAAAATCTTAATATATATTTATTTTTGTTAAATAAAACATATACACTTTCCTTTTTAATAATAATACTTTAGTTAAAAAAAAAAAAAAAACAATGTAACTAGTGTATCAAAAGTATGACTTTTGATTCTAACAAAAAAATAAATACAACAACATTATTAAAGTGCCGTTAGTATTTTTTTTATTTTTATTGTTATTATTTTTTTTTTCTTTTAAAAGATATATATTTACCACTAATTAACTTCTAACCACCCTAATTAATTCATTAAATACCCAACCCCTTCACCCCAACTATAAATACACCACTCCTACCCATTCTAACACTTGCTCATTTCTAAATCCTCTCTAATCTCTCAAGAATTCTCTCAAGAATAAGTGAGTTTCTCACTTCACCTTCAACCTCTCTTCTACTTTCTTCACTCTCCTCTTCTTCAAACCCTTTGAGGAAACCTCTAGGACCTCTCTCCTATTTGCCATGGCAAATAAACATGAGTAGGGCACCAATTTGAGGCCTCAAATGTGGTCATCTTCTATTATCTTTTATGCACTAAGTTGTTAATAATACCAACCAAGTTCACCAACAACTCAATGATGGAGGGACTTGTGTTATGGTTCATGGTTGACAAAAGGAAGGCCAAGGCTCATCCAAACTAAGTCACCATACCCTACTTCTTAAGTTATATTATATAAATACTAAATTATATAAACTCGGAAAGGTTTGTGGATACATCCCTACCTTACCAATGCTTGACTCTTATGACCATCCGAATCACCTTCATGGTGGTTTGTGTTTTGGTTCGCCTAAAAGGCTTGCTTGACTCTCTTGAATCTATAACCTAAACTCGAAACTAAGACCCTTTATTCTTTAATTTTAGATAACCAAGGCTAAAGCTAAACCTACCAAGACTTACCTTTTTGGAACTCTATCAAACGCACCCAAAGGTGAGTTCATACTTGTCCCCCTTTTATCCTTTATTCTTTGGGGCTCAACATGTATTACTATCAAAACTCAAATGATTTTAAACTCTACAATCTATTATGCTTACTCTAAAGTCTATCATATTCTAAATTCTATCATGCGCAATCTAAAGTCTATTATATGCTTGTACGCTATGCTATGTAGAATTATTTACTCTAACATACAAATGTTCATATAGTTGACAACCCACCTTGCATGTATAGCGCTATAGGATTGGCTATCCGCCCCCTACATGGGTCATGTTAAGCAAAATTCTTCGTGGCTAGTCGCCGTTTGTATGGTTCTCTGGCATATGCCTATAAGCAAAACTTTATTATACTATGTATGTATGTCAAAACTAGTATGCTCACCAATGCTTTATGTGTTGACGGATATTTTATACATGTTGCAGGAAATATTTATTGCAGGACATTCAAGAAAACTACTTAGGATTGGACATAGAAACTCACTCTAGTTCAAGTTATCATATTCTTGTTGTATTTTTCGTTATATGAACTACTTGTATTTCTATTTTTAGACAATAAATGAAATTCTATCTTTAAACTATATTGTCACAAAATCTAGTATCATGAAGTCTTTGAACAATCTACCACTAAGTCTCACCTCGATGATTCCGCCATCGGTTGGGGTGTGACAGATTGGTATCAGAGCCATGACTATAGGGATCTAGGAAAAATTGCCATGTTTGACCTAGACTATAGTTAAGAACCTTTTTGACCATTTTTTTCATCATGCTTAATACACTTATTCTCCTTATCTTGCTTCTACTCTATTCTTTTGGACTTTAAAAAAAAAATTACCTTCCTACTTGTGGACTACTCTACACTCGAAGACGCTCGTACACCACAAACGAAAGGAAATCACCGAAATAGGCGTGAAACCCTCACTTTGGTGATAACTTTCAATCCGCGTAAATTCTTTGTGTTTTTGAAACTACACCAAGATAGGAGTGATATCCTCACCTCGGTGGAAATTTCACAATTCTCGTTCTAGTGGACACTTACCAATTGAAGGTTAGAATTAATTTTCTTACCACGTTGGACAAAGTGTACAAACCACACTCAAAGAAACGACCTCGCTAAGATAGGAGTGAAATCCGCAACTTAGCGACTAGTTTCAATCCTTGATATTTTTTTTTAATCTCGCCAAAGTCTCAAATTTACTAATGACAAGGAACATGTAGTAACTGGAAGGGTGAATACCGTTAACCGAAAGCTTCGGCGAGAGTATTTCCACCTATTAGGCCAAAGCATGTTTCCAAACTCAAAGGTAAATTCGAATCACTTTGGTTAGTCTTAGTTCCGTTCCGGAACACTCCAATTGCTTGTTTAAAACAAGCCTCTCTTTTTATGCTAATACTACTTTCAATGTTGTTTTCATGCTATGTTTTCATTATATATTCGATTTACTTGAAATTGTACCTTATCCTCTCGCACTCGATCTCAAGACTCGCGCTTCAAGCTACTCTTGCAATCTCCAAACAATACTAATAATCGCAAACCAACACTAATCAAAGCTCCTTTATATTGTCTAAGTGCACTATACTTGCTTATACGTACATACGTGTTATACTATTTTAACAATGTGAAACTTGCGTCCTATACGTGTAACTAGAACTTGCATATTAAATCTATGAGAACAACTTGAGCTTACGTATTTTGTTTATCTAAATTTGCATTAATCCCACTGATCTAATCTTACCCACAAGATTTTCATTGTTAACCAAAATCCTAGTAACTTATTTCCTAAATTCAAAAGTCACCTAGTTTAAAAACGCTTATGCAAATTTTCTTATGATTCTCGTAGATATCTTTCCGTCTCAACAACATCGATCTCAACCAACTGGTAAGCCTTATTGCCCAAAAACTAGACAAGATTCTCCCCAACCTAGAGACACCAATAAACCCAACTCCAAACTCCAGCGATACCGCACAAACCATGTAAATACTAAACCATCTACCCATACCCCTAACAAACAACGAAAAAGGATAACCGAAAACACAAAAACCTCAAACAAAACCACACTTCGACAGCTCCTAAGACTCCAAATTCTAACAAATAGCCCTACCGTGGAACCTTTCCGCTATGCGACAGTTGTAAATATCACCATCCCACTCACACACAATGCCGCATATGCGCCAACTGTGGTACATATGGTCATTTTGCCAAAACCTGTCGTCACACCACTAAACAACGACCCAACCCATGAACGCAATCAATGCCCAAGACTTGCCTTGGTGATCTACGATGCTGGAAGACTCACTCATCACACTAAAGAAGATCGACATTTCTTTTCTTAAAAAAAAAAAAAAATTAAATTAGAATTTCCTTATGTAACGTTTTCAAAAAAAAATGTTCGGATGTGAAACTTTCTTTTTATGAAATACCATCATTATCGTAGTTTACAATCATAATTTATCGGCAAAATTCAAACATCGCAGAACCCTTTCCTTCTTGTGCACAATCTTTTTCAAAATTTTTGAACAAAATTCTTCCTACTATTTCTAAAAGGATGCCAATTCTTCTATAAAATCCTCACTTTCAAACCACTAACAAATGTGTGTGTCAAGTCGGTATAACAAACGAGATTCTAAATGGTAAGTGTTTTAAAAAAAAAAAATCTTTTGAAAACAGGACTTGTGAGGAAAGACACGCTAAATCAAATAACCTACTTCTTTATAATCCCAAAACTTTTTCTCTTGAAATCGTATCACGAGTCAAAATATTCATCAACGCCAAACTAAAATTGTCAATAAACTATTTTCCTCGCTTAATAAAAAGGATATTTTTTCTAACGTCCATTTTCGATAAAACTTTTACATTAAATCTCCTCCACTTCGATAAAAAAAAAAAAAAAAAAACTCAATTTGTAATAAACCCGAATTCTATGTTGCCCACAATCAAAACATTTTACACGTTTTCATTAAGAATCCAATTGCCGATACTTTTGCTTGATTTTATACAACTAAACGTAACCGCATATGCACAAGTCTACACAATTATGTCATGAAACCATACATCCACGCCAAAACACATAAGGTTAACAACATCAAAAACTTGTTTAATGCCTCTTTCACCTTATGTGCTTGCATGTCACGTTACTTGCTATGTTTACAATATCGAAACTGTTTAATGCCTTAGTTTAATGTCTTTTCCTTTGTGTATAAGTATTTTGTGTCCACTAGCTACCCACACATAACTAAGACGAATTATGTGGACCATACGACAATTGGACTAATTACGGGTGCACACGTAATTACAAAAATTGGGCGCATAGAAAACATAACAAGTCCTAGTGTGTGTAACCTATCATGACTTGAATAACAACACGGATGAGGTATGACAACGGCATGGTGGATACGCCGCCGGTACATCCTATACATAAATGTCCTGTCATACTACCAAAAGTAGAGTTATTCGTGCCATGAGAAGTTTTGGGTGTCGAGTTAAAATTTTGACCAACACTTACGTTATTTATCTTTTGCGACACCGTTTATGTTATAGTTTACTAGTCTAATTACGCTTGCATTATTTATCTTTTATGCATATTATAACCTTGTTTGGAACCACACTTTCCACTATGCAACATCATCCTTGCTATGAATAATCTATAATTGCAATCTCCATCGAACTTCGTTCCTTCCTCGTGCTTTCCTTGCTTAATCAGCAATCCTTCCATTATCAAGAACCTATTTCTAAATCCCGTAAGCTCTGGCCTTAATTTCTAAAAGCATTCATACATGTAAAACAAGATTCGTCTCTCACTTTTATATATTTTCTTATATACTGGATTTCAAAACTAAATAAATACTATTTATATCACCAAAAAGTTGTTTTCAAATAGTTAAATTTCTCGTTTATTTAATCGCCTCCTAAAATTTTTTCTAATAAAATTTTCGACCTTGTGCAAACCGAATATCTTTTACTAAAAACTACTCATTCCCACATCTAGTCACTTATTATGCTCACATATTTACTATCCCACCCAATTACCCAAAGACATCTCTATTACAAGCAAAAATTTCTACTATTCATATGCGTTATATCGTACAATTACTTACTTTTCCCTAAAATTTCTATATGTTATACAATATACTTAACCACCTTTAGCTTTCACTATTCTATACCGTATAACTACTTATTTTCCCAAAATTTATATATGTTATACAATATACTTCACTACCTTCAGTTTTCACTATTTCATACTATATAATTACTAACCATTCCAAAATTTGCTGCATTAACTTCATATACGTACTCTCTTTCTTCACTATTTACAAAAATGTTTTAGTTGTTTAAACTTGCGAAATCTATCTACTATCCACACACTTTACAAAATTACTTTAGTCGGTTAGACTTGCAAATTTCTACATACGACCTTGGGTTAATTTTTTTTTTTTTAAAGAAAAGCTACTTCTCTTACGAGCATAATTATCGCACAGTGACTATATACCGTATTTGACTTACAGATAACAAACTAACTAGTTTTTGTTCTTATTAAACCCGTATCAAACCACTTACCTACTTTTCAAAAGTTGACTCTTAACTAAATTTCGAGACGAAATTTCCTAAAGTAGGGAGACTGTAACATTCGTATTTTTCGTATTTTCCATTCTAGTCCTTGTATTCTTGTATCTTTCCATTTTGTACCCTTGTAATCCGGAGCTTATGATCAATGGAAAAGTATTTTATCAATTACATTTAATTTTAATCTATTTCATTTATTCTATAAATCCTACGCGACGCAAACTTTATATAACGTCGCGTGATTCTTAATTTTGTTGTATTATAAATGCTATATTTAACAAATTCTAAGTTCGCCTTTATTCGTTTCGTTTAGGTTACTCCTACCAATTCTTGACGGGTCGTCGTTATAATTTATCCTATTCAATTTAGACTTTATAACAAGAAACTTATTTAGTTAAAATCTTAATATATATTTATTTTTGTTAAATAAAACATATACACTTTCCTTTTTAATAATAATACTTTAGTTAAAAAAAAAAAAAAAAAAAACAATGTAACTAGTGTATCAAAAGTATGACTTTTGATTCTAACAAAAAAATAAATACAACAACATTATTAAAGTGCCGTTAGTATTTTTTTTATTTTTATTGTTATTATTTTTTTTTTCTTTTAAAAGATATATATTTACCACTAATTAACTTCTAACCACCCTAATTAATTCATTAAATACCCAACCCCTTCACCCCAACTATAAATACACCACTCCTACCCATTCTAACACTTGCTCATTTCTAAATCCTCTCTAATCTCTCAAGAATTCTCTCAAGAATAAGTGAGTTTCTCACTTCACCTTCAACCTCTCTTCTACTTTCTTCACTCTCCTCTTCTTCAAACCCTTTGAGGAAACCTCTAGGACCTCTCTCCTATTTGCCATGGCAAATAAACATGAGTAGGGCACCAATTTGAGGCCTCAAATGTGGTCATCTTCTATTATCTTTTATGCACTAAGTTGTTAATAATACCAACCAAGTTCACCAACAACTCAATGATGGAGGGACTTGTGTTATGGTTCATGGTTGACAAAAGGAAGGCCAAGGCTCATCCAAACTAAGTCACCATACCCTACTTCTTAAGTTATATTATATAAATACTAAATTATATAAACTCGGAAAGGTTTGTGGATACATCCCTACCTTACCAATGCTTGACTCTTATGACCATCCGAATCACCTTCATGGTGGTTTGTGTTTTGGTTCGCCTAAAAGGCTTGCTTGACTCTCTTGAATCTATAACCTAAACTCGAAACTAAGACCCTTTATTCTTTAATTTTAGATAACCAAGGCTAAAGCTAAACCTACCAAGACTTACCTTTTTGGAACTCTATCAAACGCACCCAAAGGTGAGTTCATACTTGTCCCCCTTTTATCCTTTATTCTTTGGGGCTCAACATGTATTACTATCAAAACTCAAATGATTTTAAACTCTACAATCTATTATGCTTACTCTAAAGTCTATCATATTCTAAATTCTATCATGCGCAATCTAAAGTCTATTATATGCTTGTACGCTATGCTATGTAGAATTATTTACTCTAACATACAAATGTTCATATAGTTGACAACCCACCTTGCATGTATAGCGCTATAGGATTGGCTATCCGCCCCCTACATGGGTCATGTTAAGCAAAATTCTTCGTGGCTAGTCGCCGTTTGTATGGTTCTCTGGCATATGCCTATAAGCAAAACTTTATTATACTATGTATGTATGTCAAAACTAGTATGCTCACCAATGCTTTATGTGTTGACGGATATTTTATACATGTTGCAGGAAATATTTATTGCAGGACATTCAAGAAAACTACTTAGGATTGGACATAGAAACTCACTCTAGTTCAAGTTATCATATTCTTGTTGTATTTTTCGTTATATGAACTACTTGTATTTCTATTTTTAGACAATAAATGAAATTCTATCTTTAAACTATATTGTCACAAAATCTAGTATCATGAAGTCTTTGAACAATCTACCACTAAGTCTCACCTCGATGATTCCGCCATCGGTTGGGGTGTGACAGACTGCTCCAGTCAACATACCCTGAGGTGAAAAGACTTTGTTAAGAGGGTTGTTGAGGCTGTGGAGGATGTTGAGCAGCTGGAAAGGGAGGGATTGATTGTTGGCTCTGCATCTGTTGAGCAGGCATTTGAACATATTGTACTTGTGGCATGTATTGCTGTTGAGGAGCTTGTGCCTGTACAAAATGAGCACTCCCTTGAGTTCCATTATTCCTATTATAATTGGGGTTATAGTTATTTCCAGATTGTGATTGGTTAAAGCTAGAGCTTCTACACTCTCTAGCAAAGTGTCCCAACTTCTGACACTTGTGACATCTCAGTTTAGATTTGTCAAAACCAATTTTTGTATTACTGGTCAATCCTGGAAATTTCCTTCCTGACCTTTTATAAAACTTGTTAGTTTTAATGCTTAGCATGGCCAGTTGGTGTAAAATGTCCATTTCTTCTAAGTCATCACTGCTAAAGTTTTTCAAATTATCCATGATAAAACATAGATTATCAGCAGTTTGACTTTGGTCATCATTGTCATAACCTGGGAAAGATCTTTCAGATGATATCCCAGTTGTTATGTCAATGTTGTCATAAGATCCATAGGAACAAGTTGGTGAGTCTTGTCCCAAAAGTGTTGTACTACCTGGTAGGTAGTCATCAGCAGTTTTACCAGATGATTGTAATTTCTTCTTTTGATCAATTTCTCTCTCAAAAGTAAGTAATCTCCCATGGAGTTTTGTAAGAGTGAGGGAGCTAAAATCTGGTGAGGATCTTAAAACAATGGAGTATGTTTCCCATTTGTCTGGTAAAGACCTTAAAAATCTATGTAGCATAGATACTGTTGTATAGGTCTGACCATTTAACTTTAGCTCAGATATTAATGAGGAGAATCTTTCAAATTGTTGAGTTAAAGTTTCCCCATTAATATGAGCAAATGTCTCATATTGTTGAGCTAAAATCTCTCTGGTGTTGGCAATCACCTCTTCAGTTCCTCCAAACTGTTCTTTAAGACAATCCCAGAGTTCTTTGGCACTTTCACAATGTAAAAGGCCAGAGTATATCTCATTTGGGAGAGCCATTGCCAACATAGAGAATGCTTTTGCATCTAGCTCAAGTTTTAGGAAATCATCATCTGTATATTCTTTTGGGTCCTTAGGGACCTGAACATTAGTTTCAAGATTGACATTTACTGGTTTGTGAGGACCATATATCACAGATCTCCAACAACCTGTGTTGGTTTGTGACAAGGTATGTGCCATTCTCTTTTGCCATATGTTGTATTCATTTCTTACAAGCATGGCAGGTTTAGTGGCAGAACCAGTATTATGTGGATCCATTTTAAAGAGTATTGATATGTCAGATGACTCTTTTAAGTGATGGATGTTGATAAAAAGTGAACTTTTGATCTTTTTATTGAGTATCAATAAGAGCTTTGTGTCTGATTCTCAATTTGTTAGATTGATATGTGATCAGATAAACCAATGCTCTGATACCAATTGTTGGATCAGTTAGCTCTTTTTGCTAAGTAAGAACTTGCTATCTTGACACTTAAGTGTTTAGCAAGCCCTTGTATATCAGATAATAAGCACAGCGGAATGTATAAGTTAAAGCAACACTTTTTATACTTAGGAAGAGTTATTACTCCCCTAGATGATTGAAACTAATAAATGACAAGTATTTATTATGAATCTTAGCAGTAAATGAGAATTAGATACTTAGACAGATTCACAATAAATACTGAAATGGAATAGAACAGTGAAAGTGTTTGAAGGATTTTACTATTAAAATCAATGTCTAAAATAGAAGGTTGAAGCCTCCTATTTATAGACGTTTACATACATGTATCTTGCCCAAAAAGCAAGTACAGAAACATCAGAAACAAGTTGCACAAGTTGCAACATTGAAACTAACAAATACAGCTAAAAGTAATAATAAACAATAAAACTACTGATGCAAAAGGCGGTGAAAAATATCTGATGCTAAGTGCTGATGAATGACAAACTACTGATGAGTAGTTTGTCTTCAGTACTTCTGAAGTGAACTTGTCTGGTTTGGACTTCAGAACTTCTGATGAAGTTTCTTCTTCAGCACTTCTCATATCTTCTCTTCAGCAGTTTCTTGTTTTCATTTCAGTACTTCTATACTTAGCCAAAATGACAGAAGTGAATTAGACTAAGGTTTCCAAAAGTGGTTTTCACCAATCCTCTTTGTCCTAACAGAGGGTCCCTGATTCATAAGACGTTCAGATTGCCTCCTGGGTGGTTTGTTGGTGGGTGGTGCTCCTTCATTACCGTACTCATCATCAGGAAAGAGGTTTAAATTCAGTGTGCGTCGGATTTTGTAAGTGTCCGACATTGTGTGACATCATCATACTGTGAAACACCGTGTTTTATATATGCTCAAGCTGCGTGGAGAATGCCTGAGGATTATTAAATGCCTCCTGAGATGACCGGTAAATATCACCCATGGCATCCCTCTGCAAACAAAATTATTAGTTAGAAACAGCAAACTGAAAATAATTAATGTATGAATTAGGCACGTAAAAATGCTTTACCATCAACTGGATTCTAGCACCGTCGTCTTGGAAACCGCCAACTGGGGCCGGTGCTACACTCGGATTTCCAATAAATGCAACGGTACGCCCAATATACCATTGCATATAACCGGGCGCTGTTTGAAGTTGTCCTTATGGGATCAGAGCGGAAAATCGTGTTACGACGGTTATTCCATGCATTCATGTAGGCTTCATGCCTACTCATCCAGTCCGCCCCGTTGTGTCCTTGCCGCCCCAAAGCATGCAGTTTTTCAAGCTGAGCCGTGGGTACGGTTAAGGTTATCTGGGGAGGTATGTACTGGACCATGCCGAATTGCTTCATAATCCGTTGAGGGTAATGATGCTCAACGATCTCGAAGCATATAAGCGGAAAACAACTCCTCCAGCTTTCCATCCCATTTGAGCATATGGCCGGTAGTCGATCCAAAACCGAGTTGTAGAGGGTCCAGTTGAACTAAAAACAAACACTTAAGTCAGTAACAAAACACAATAAATGCATGATTAATACAAAAAACTAAAAATAATTACTAACATACCATGTCCTCGTTCAACGATTGTAGCTGCGAACGATATGCCTTGAGGCAGTGTGTGGCCACCTCCTGGAAGTTTAACCGCCGGTCTCGCCACCTACAAAATTAACATGTTAAAAAACGTGTTCAGAAAAAAAAATACAAAGGGATGCCATGCAGGCAAGTATAATCAAACTGGGATTTGCGATATATACCGAGCCGCTATCGGGCAAGTATAATCAAACTGGGATGGTCGTGGTGCGAGACACCGAATCCTCTCCCATGCCCATACTTGAAGCAACATAATGGGCCCGGTCACGGCTTTCCTATCCGGCTGGGTGGCATCACAAAGCCGCCTGTAAAAACAAGCCAGAACCGCACTGCCCCAGCTATAAGATGCTGTACGGTTGAGGTCTCGTAAAATCTTAAGTAAAAAACATTTAATCTATTATTATTATTATCAGGGAATAAGGTGGAACCGATCAAATAAAAAATGATTAAACGAGCACGAAAAATGCACGCTTCATTCGTAGCCTCAGCTTCAACAAACGGCTCCTTTAGTTTATCAATAATAACACTACCCAAAATGGATTTGCCGGACATTTGGCTCTCGGTGGGCGTAACACCTAACCATTGTCGGCACAACGCTCTTGCGTCGCTAGTAGACAATCCATCATCTACCCCAGACACAACAGCTCCCTCTATAGGTAACCCCCACAAGACGTTAACATCTTGTAAGGTGACAGTAGCCTCACCAAATGGTAGGTGGAACGTGTGAGTTTCGGGCCTCCATCATTCCACCAAAGCTGATATCAAGGAGTGGTCAACGTATCGATAACCACAATCTATGAGGCCACCAAACCCTGCAGCATCGATAAGGTTACGAACCCGTCCTACAACAGGGTGGTCACGAAGTACCTTCCATATGGCTCTATCGCTACGCTTTACCATCATGGCGGCATTGAAGTTTTCCTCGTTTGTGAAAATGTGAAAGGCACGATGTCGATCACGCAAATACAACACATCGTCGTTTAGGGGACCAGGGTGTAAGTTCATGTTTTGATTCATGGTGGGAGGAATTTGGTTGGTATGATTTTTTTATAAATTTCAAAGGTTTCAGATGGAGATTGTAGTGTTGATGGTGTGTTCTTGGATGTGGGTGGTGCTCCTTCTTCACCTCACCCTCCATTTTATAACCTTCAAAGGCTGAATTCTTACACTCCCAAGAACACTATTTGCCTATCAAATCATCTGCAACTTACAAGACCATTGCATGCAATGATAGAGACCTTGTGAGTGTGTTTTATAGGCTGCATGGTTGCAGGTGAAGACTAATTTTAATTTGGTGGTTTGAATGCATGAAAATGGATTGGCGGGATCATGACGGCAATATTGAAGAACACACCAACTCAATTGGCGGCATCAATGACACCTCTAACTGGATTGGCGGCATCAAGGGTGACTCCTCCATTTCATTTGGCGGCATCTAGACACACTGAAAAAGCTCACTTGATACCGCTAACCGGTTTGGCGGCATCAAGCTAACATTTATTAGATACCGCCAAACCAAAACCATACATCACCAAATTTGATTTTTTTACCCAATACCCCCCAAATGTAATTTGTAAAATGATAAACCCGCTAGTTATGTAAAGGATTCTTAGAAAAATGGTATTATGATTTAATGTTAACTAGTAAGATTCGGCCACGCTATGCGGAGGAAATGGGCCCTTATCAGTAGGGGTGCACAAAATACCCGAACCCGAACCCAAAAAAATACCCGAACCCGGGTATTTTAAAACCAGGGTATTTAATACCCGAACCCGACCCTACCCTACCCGTAGGGTACGGTCAGGGTGCACCCAGCTCACCTAAAACCCGAATCCAAAATCGGGTTTTTTTCTACCCGGGTTTAAACCCGAACCCGGTTATTATAATACCCGGTTTATTTAGAATGAAAAAATTAGTACAAAAGAAGCAGAACTATAATATCTTGTTGTGGTAATGGGAGCTGTTATTGATTTCAGCTTCTGATTCAAACAATCTTTCAAAATAGTGTTGAGTGTTGACTAAACAATTTTGTCCAAGAATTTTAAATGTTAATATAGTGTTGACTGTTGAATATGACAATATAGTAGCGTAGGGAAAAAAACACAAACAACTATAAAAAAGAAAAAAAAACACACGGATAGGGTTTTTTTATATCCAAAAATAGGTATCTAATACCCGAAACTGGGTATACCCGAAACCGGGTATTGAAAACCCAAACCCGACCTGAACCTGGTATATAGGGTATGGCTTTTCACGAAAATACCCTACCCGAACCCGACCCGGTTATTTCGTAATACCCGGTTGTACCCTACCCGGTCATACCCGAACCCAGGTACGTACCCAAACCCGGGTATTCAAAAAACCCGGCTTTGTACACCTCTACATATTAGTTCGGTTTGTTAAGGTACCTATGGGGTACTGAAGCTCGATTCATATAGCAACCGAAAGAAAAAACTAAAGAAATAAAGTGATGATATGTCCAAAAGGGTACCAACACGTGATTTTCATTGATTGAATCCATAAACATAAATAAAGATGTAAGAGGATAATGACACGTGTTTTGGTTTAATCGAAAACCATGCTAAATGAGTATCAGTACCGGTAATGATGTCGCCATGTCGGTATGGTTCACTTTACCACAAAATTTATGTCTGATAATGGTCTGAAGTTGAGCAAGTTGGATCGATTCTTGGTTTGTAGTGACTTCAAGTCAAAGTGGGGTGGGGCTTCTGTTACCACATTATCCAGATTCTTATCAGACCATAGCCCAATTATACTCTCAGTTGTGGCCATAGATTTCGGACATATCCCATTCTGGTTTTTTAACTCTTGGCTGGAAATGCCCGGTTTTATGGAGTTTGTGACCGGGTTGTGCGACAAATTTTCCTTTGCTGGGCCTGCAGATTTGGCTATAGTCACTAAGTTAAAGTTCCTAAAGAAGAAGATCAAGTGGTGGGTTGGGATGAAAAATGAGGAAATGGACAGGTTGTTTCATAGCAAAAGGAACATTGTGGAGAGTTTAGATATGGCTACAGAAACAAGGGACCTTTGCAATCAGGAGCTTGATTTACGAACTGGAGCGAAAGCGTTTATGTTAGACTATGAAAGACGCAAACAAATGGACTTGAAACAAAAGGCGAGAGTGAAGTGGGCCGCGGACGAGGATGAGAATACAAAATACTTTCATGGGGTCATAAATGTGAATACGTCTAGTAGAAGGATAAATGGGTTATTGGTGGACGACGAATGGATTACTAATCCTACTTTTATCAAAGACAGGGCGTTTGTTTTCTTTGAAGACAAGGTAAAAACATCAGCAAACTTTCGGATATGGACGTTGCTATGCTGGTGTCCTTTTTCATTACAAGAGATTAAAGATGCGGTATGGGCGTGTGATGCTGACAAGGCACCGGGGCCAAACAGATTCAACTTTAAATTCTTAAAAAGGTGCTGGAACGGTTTTAAAGGTGATTTTATCCGATTGTTTGAAGAATCTACAATGGGGCTGTTGTGGGGCCAGCTTGTGCATCCTAGTTTATTGCCTTAATCCCCAAGAAAAAAGACCCGTTGGGATTAATGACTTTCGTCCGATTAGTTTGGTAGGGGTGTGTTAATAAGGTATTCTCAGAGGTGTTAGTAGCAAGACTTAAGAGGGTCATCCGGAAGTTAATCTCCCCGGAACAGTCGGCTTTCTTAACTTGAAGAAACATCACGGATGGTCCTCTCATGGTAAACGAAATCATTGGATGGATGAGGAAATCTAAGCGTGAAGGTATGATCTTTAAGGTAGACATTGAGAAGGCGTATGATTCATTAAATTGGGAGTTCCTTGAATCCATCATGATCCAAATGAATTTCCCGATGAGGTGTGTAAGTGGGTTATGGCAATTGTCACTTCGGCGAGAGCGTCGATCTTGGTGAATGGTTCACCTACTCATGAGTTTGGTTGCAGTCGTGGCCTGAGACAAGGCGACCCACTTTCGCCTTTTATGTTTCTAATAGCGATGGAGGCACTATCAGGTGTTATGAAGAGGGCTTCAGTAGTTGGTCTATACTGTGGCTTAGCTTATGGGTCGGGTGGATTAGTATTGTCCCATTTGTTGTATGCTGATGACGTAATCATTCTTGGCGAGTGGTCAACTATCAATGCACTGAACCTTAAAAGGATCCTCGGATGTTTTTATTTAGCTTCGGGGCTGAAATTTAACCTTGGTAAGTGCAGTGTGTTCGGCTTAGGGGTGCCGAGTAATGAGATTCAGTCAATGGTAGAAGTGTTATTGTGTAGACCTGGGTCCTTTCCGTTTATATATCTAGGTTTGCAGGTATGTGCAAATATGAATCTATGCAAGCATTGGAAGCCGGTGGTGGATGCTTTTAGAAACAAGTTGTCAATTTGGAAAGCGAAAACACTATCCTTTGGTGGTAGAGTGACACTTATAAAGTCGGTATTGAATGCGTTACCTACATACTATTTTTCTTTGTTCAAAGCCCCTCGGAAGATAATTGATGAACTTGATAAATTGCGGCGTGTTTTCTTTTGGGGTGGTTCGGAGGAGAAGGCGAATATGAATTGGGTTGCGTGGCAAAGGGTTAGTGCTCCGGTTGAGTTTAGTGGCCTTGGTTTTGGTTCTCTTCTCAATGCAAACTTATCTATGATGGCGAAATGGTGGTGGAGGTTCGAGACAGATTCGAATGCTCTATGGCGGAAGGTTATTTGGATGTTTCATAGTTCTAATAGGGATTGGAATCCTATTCCATCCAAACTTTCGCTACCTGAAACCTGAAAACAGGTTCATTCGGCCATGCAAATGGTCAAACGGTAGGTATGGGGTGGATGTGGGTTGGGCCATTAAATGGGTGGTGGGAAATGGGTTGGGTATCTCATTTTGGCTGGATAGTTGGGCCATGGATTCTCCCTTGGCTGTGGCGTTTCCAACTTTGTTCTCATTAGCAACGAGCAAGAAAGCGGTTGTTTCAGATATGGTATCACAATCAGGTTTGGGGTGGGGTTGGGACTGGAAAGGGAACATCTTAATGCTGTGGAACAGGCTGAACTGCAGCAGCTTTGCAGCGCTGTTGCAGTCCCTGTACTCTCGGATCATGCAGATAAATGGAAGTGGGGGCTGGGCAATGATGTTGTCTTCTCAGTAGGCGAACTCAAGCGGCAACTGCACTCAATCAGGTTCGATCAAGGTTCTTTTGTTGTTTAGAGAAATTCTTGGGTCCCGATGAAAGTGGTAATTCTATTATGGCATGCTGATCAACTGGACCGGTTACCATCTCGAAGCGCACTTCTGCATAGAAACATCGACTCGGAGGACTGTCCTTTTTGTGGTGAGCATGCAGAGACCACCAAACAGGGGCGGATCTATGCCTAGGCGAGGGTGTGCCTAGGCTACCCCTCAACTTTGTATGCGAAATGTAAATTTAATTTTAATTTATTACGTTTTATATATGGGATACCTTGACTAAATATTAGGATACCCTAAACAAATATTAAGTTTGATTATCGGGGAATGGTCCAAAGACAACATAGAGAAGACGGCGCGCCTTCTTTGGATTTTTCATTTATGCACGGGTCTTAAAATCAATATCAAAAGTCGCATCTCTTTGGTATTGGTGTTAATAGTGATGAGGTTTGTGATATGAGTAGTATTCTTGGGTGCAAAATTGGAGATATTCCGTTTGAATACTTGGGTATCAAAGTTGGCGCCAATATGAACCGGATATGTCATTGGGCTTCGGTGGTGGATGTGATTAGTACCCAGTTATCGACATGGAAAGCTAACTCCCTTTCTATGGGAGGCCGGTTAACTCTAATCAATTCGGTTTTGTCTAATCTTCCTATTTATTACTTGTCTATCTACAAGGCTCCGGTCCAAGTGATGGAACGAATTGAAAGTTTAATGAAAAATTTCCTATGGGGTGGCTCTAACGGAGTGAGGAAGTTGCACTGGGTTGCTTGGGAGGTGGTTACCAAGCATAGAGAAGACGGAGGGTTGGGCATTTCAAAGTTATCAGAAGTCAATCAAGCTCTAATCTCTAAGTGGGTTTGGAGGTTCAAAGCGGAGCCGAACACTAGATGGCGTGGGGTTATTGAGGCCCTACATGGTGGCAAAGGTAAGTGATCCTTCCTTCCTATTAATAATGGCCTTTGTGGGTGCTGGAAGAACATAGTTGCGACTGTTGAAAAGTTGAAGATTGGAGGCAAAGGTATTGTTAATCTCATTAGGGGCGATTTGGGTAGAGGTACGGATATCCGGTTTTGGAATGATATGTGGTATGGGGATACTGTTTTGTCTCTGCGTTGGCCTAATTTATACTCGCTGGAAAAGAAAAAAGGTTGTTCAGTTAGGGAGCGAATTAATATCTGTAATGGGCAGCCTAGATTCATTGACAACGGGAAGATGGGGTTACATTCCTTTGGTGAGATTTCGGAGTACAGGGAGCTCTTGGAGGTGATTCAGCAGTGCCAGCTTAGCGATAGTCTTGATAAGTGGCGTTGGGTTACTGATAAAGACGGCACATTTACCGTGAAAGCTGTCAAAAACGCGATGTATAAAGATCGTTATGTTACGCGAAACACGGATATGGTTTGGACCGGATGGGTTCCTCTAAAGGTTAATATTAATATGTGGAGGCTAAACAAGGATCGTCTACCAACGAAGATCGAGCTCGGTAAAAGAAACATTAATACCGGAAATAATTTCTGCGTTTTCTGCAATTCAGCGGAGGAGTCAGCTTGTCATCTTTTCACCGGTTGCCTGCTTACTACCGGTGTGTGGTATCTCGTCGAACGGTGGTGTCGGTTGGATCCGATAATTCTAGTGGAGATCAAAGATATTATGAAACTTCCAGATGTGAATCGAGGCAACAAAAGGCAGAAGACGTTGATTAGAGGGATTGTTATGACGGTTTGTTGGGTGATATGGAAGACTCGAAATAAGGCGATTTTTGAGGACGTTCAACCCCGGGTTTGCGACATGATTGCGACCATTAAATCGTGTTCTTTTCTTTGGTATCATAGTAGATTTAAGCATAATGATTTAGTGTGGAAGGATTGGTGTAAATATCCCTTGTATATGGTGTAAGGTTGTTTTTTGGTGGTCCCTGTTTTTGAGGGCTTAGCCATTTTTTAATGAAGTTTAAGTTTCAAAAAAAATATTAAGTTTGATGTGAAGGTTTAAACTTACTATATCTAAGTTTTTTTCTAGCAGATATGCTAGCTCTGCAACTGGATTGAGATGTGAAAAAGACGAGAAAGAAGAGAGATTCAAGTTTAGGGAAGTGACCTCTCTTTTGAACTTTACTACTGTAGTGCCACTATATTTATTTGTTGGTCAAACTTAGTTCACTTATACAAATTATTTTTTTATTTTTATTTTTATGTTCCTTTGCAGGGTTTCTTTTTCTGTTTTTCCTTCGCAAAGTAGAAACTAAAAACCACATTTTTAATATTTATTTTATATATAATTATTATAACTATAATAATAAACCAACTGATTTGAACAGTACTGATGGCATTATTGTAATTTCGTTTGTTATTAAGGGTATTTGTCTAAACCATTTAATAATGTCTTTCTCTCTCTGGCTTCTTCACCGCCATACCCATTCCTCATCTCCTCTCTTTCTCTCTGGTTTACTTACCACCGCCATTCTCATTCCTCTGTTTATTTGGTTTCGTATCTCCAGAGACTACCACCGCATGGCGGTGGTCGTTGGTGGTGTGATTGTCGTGTCTGGACGCTGCCGGTGGCCGTGTTTGGCCGCCTTTGGTGGCATCTGTGTTGTGGGCTGTGGAGATGTTGCCGCCGTGTTTGGCTGCCTTTGGTGGCGTTTATGGCCGCCTTTGCATGGTGGTGTTGTCCGGTAGATCTGATCGGTAATCCTGTTTGCATGAATGTTTTGCTGGCTTTTTTCCGGCCGGCTACCATTTCCGGCGAGTGTAGACAAACATAGAGGTGGTTGGCTTGCCACGCCGTTGCCGGCGGCTTCACAGCCGTTCATGGCGGCGGCGGTGGTACGGTAAATTCATCTCTAATCATTTCAGATGCTACTGCTATATATTAATCCATTACTTAATTCTTTTGTAGATCTGATAAACTAAAACACTTACATATTTAGTGTGATATATGTGTTGTTATCCAATTTTTATTAATAATTTACAGTGATTTGTATTGGATTTGGGATATTATTTGTGACTTACTTGATTGAGAAGTGTTCTTGGTATTTATTGAGGTGTGTAGTTTTTATTTTGTTGAGGGTGTTTCTTACCCTTGACGGCAACGATGGGTTTTTTTAGACCTACCACCGGTGAAAGTTTATCGTCAGCGGTGCGTTTGTGGAGCTTCGCTGCCATGTTAGGGGTGCTGGCTGGGGTTTCACTGCCTGAATCAGTAACCCTCACATAAAGTTTGTCGCCGGTTTGCTGGATGGGGAACTATGGTTTTAATCGAGGCTATGATGAGTTGGCGGGTCTGAGTGTAAAGTTGATTTCGCTGTCACTTTGGCGTGGCGGGGTTTAAGGATGGCACCTCATTTTGTGCAACCTGTCCTGCAGCCAAGGTGGTGTCGTTTTTCCCCACTCTGAGCCTGCTTCGCGCTTGATGCCACATAAATCTCCATTTCGCTTGGACCTGATATATTTGATATGCGTATTGTGGTATGGAATTCAGAATAAATAGTTAAGGAGGAGTTGTGGGCTTACCCAAATTTGTGCACTGTCTATGCAGATTACAGGTACCATTTTACCACGTTTGAATTTTTCGCGAGCTTTTGTCTTGAAAAATATGCACAGATTAATATTCTCCACCTAAATGTGCATCATTCTTATGTAAGTTTTAGATGTTTGTTGTCGTGAAGGTGAACAACTGTAGAGTGTAATGTACGATGGTAATGGTTTGAAAAGCCGAAACAGCGGTCGTAGATTAAAACTGCTTAAGATCGAACAGGTCAGCGCGAAATTTTTATACCCATATGGGATTTGTTGTCCTATGTTTAATATTGTGATATTGTGAGCCTGTTAATACTTGTATGATACATAGTCATGAATATGAAGTTGACTGATATGTGCTATGAATTATATAACCTGTTTTTTTTTAAACAGTCCTTTTGTTTCTTTAGCGCGCAATGATATTATATGACCTGTTTTTTTAAACCATGATTATTTTAGAAGGGATGTATATGCGCTATGTTGTAGAGTATGTGCGATTGTATCTGTACAAGTAAACAAGTTCATGTTTTTTTGCAGCAGTAGAAGACGTCAGCAAGCGAAGACAGCCATTGGGAAAATTGGATGCAATATATTACATCCAACCAACAAAAGAGAAGTAAATATTATTATTGTTAGTTTTTAACATGATTAAATGATTATTTGATATGCATGTATGTTTATATCTTTTTTTCATGCTTCTGTTTGCAGCGTTGTCATCCTGTTATTTGACATCGCTTCGCTCGAAAAACGCTGTTGTATAGAGAGTACGTTAAAATCAAATATTTGTGTTCGGTTTTTTTAGTAAAAAATTTCTGCATTTTGATTGGAGATCATATCAAAACAGTGATGTGGCACAATGTGTGCTTGATATTAGCTGGTCAAAGATCAGGTGAATTTCTTTCATGCAAAGGCGATATGAAAATCAGGTACAACACATATCCTTCTAGATCAAAAGTTATAAATCTGTTGCTATTTGCTTCAGTTTTTCTTTTCTTTTTTTTTTTGTTAGTGATGTTGGTGACAATTCTAATTGATTTACTTATGAGTGGGTTAGCTGTCGTTATGTTATACCTATATTAGCTTTATCCAGGCGAGATTAAAATTTGCTTAACATTTCATTCAGCAAGGCTTACAACAAGGTTTCTATAAAATGTAATGGCCATATAATCTAAGAACCTATATACTGTTTTAAAACTACAAAAGGAGTAGTTGAAGCTGTGAACACCAACCAGTTTATGACATAATATATAAGGCTTTGTTGCCAATCAACTTTACACCAAGAAACAACTAAACTATCATTTGTTGGTTGCTGCAGCGGACTGCTGGGTTGGATGGTGACATGGTGAGTGACGACTATAGGTGGCATGGTGACGAGCTGCATCTAGATGTAATGAAGTGGGCAGTTATGATTTTGGTTATGTAAGATTACTCATTTAGTTTATATGACTAACTGGTGCTGTATGCTTTCAGGCTACACGTCAGCCTTCAAATGATTCCGATGCAGGATAAAAACACCCTATACGAATCACCTAATTCTGATGCAGGTTAGAAATTGTTACCCTAGGTGTGTTTTATTGCATTCTTTGTCAATATTTGTTGATACGTTGGATGTTTTCTGTTTCGGCTTTCAATTTCAGAGCACGTTGAGGACTTGAGGTGCAGTCTGAATATGAACAGCAAACGCTAGAAGAATTCCCTAATTATAAAGCAGGTTAGATATTGTTACCAAACTTGAATAAAGTATTATCAGGTGTGAATCCTAAAATGAAATCTTTGTTCTTGGGGATGGGGTGATGTTATGTTTATTAGAGCCATGTAGAATATACTAATTTGAAGGAGCTAATCAACTTTATTTTTGTACCATGGGATTGGCATAAAATATAGTTATCCTATATGTTTATTTTTTTCCCCAGTTTCAAATTCAGCCAAGAACAGGCGATTTCCAGAGGCGTTCGTTTGACCCAAAAGGTAAACATATATGTTTGATTACTTTCGACATGTGTTACATTTAATCGAATTAAATGTATGGGTGAATGTTTGTTTATAAAAGCTTTAGCTGTAATTGAATGGTATAAGTTGTTTTGATGGGTTTTTTGTTAATGCATTCTTGCTTTCTTATGCGGTTTGGATGTGTTGTGGTAATTACAAGAAATTGTGCTTGAATTTCAAAATTTTGTCTATTAGTTATGAACAGGGGTTTGAGGAAAGGTGTATTTTGCAAAGTTTTTTTATTTATTTTTTTGGTATGATTTTGAACCCTTTAAAATATGATTTGGGGTTTTGGCTTACAAATGTGCTGTGGATTTTGGTTAAGGAGATTCAAAAAGGAAGGTGGTAATTGTTATTCAGTATAAGTATGAACTTATTGTTAGGATTTACAAATGTATGGGTGAATGTTTGTTTTGTTTGTTTATTCAATATATTAGTTAGGAGCTATTTGTGTATGTTACCTTCCAAAATGGAATGCAGCTATTTATTTAACTGTTAGTGTATTTATTTCCAACACTTATATGAATAGGCATTTACAAATTTTTGCGAATCTATTGCAACTTCAATACAACATTTATGTTAATAGGTATATTGGCACTGAACTATTTAGGCGATTTGTTATTTAACTGTTTTACTATTTACTCGGTTTATACTTTAGGCGATTTACTTTTTCCACAAGTTATTATTTAACCATTTTGTCTTTAAGGTGCTTCATACCTTCAACTATTTACTGTTTAGGCAGTTCATAATTTAGTCGTGTTATAGTATACGGCACTATATGCGCTTGATTGTTCGGCACAGTTTAGGCGTTCTACTATTTTGTCGCTTTATACATTAGGCAATTTAGTATTTACGCAAGTTATTATTTAGCCATTTTGTTTTTTAGGTGATTCATAGTTTGAACAGTTTACTGTTTAGATAGTTCATAATTTAGGCGTTTTATGGTATACGCGCTCTATCAATTTAGCTGTTTTATGGTATTTGCAAGCCAACATGATTACACAACTGTTTATTTAGACACCACTGTCTTTTTTTCCAGTATTTAGGAGAATAGGCGTTTAAACATTTAGGCGAACCTATTACAAGATGAATGCACCAGTTATGCAAATAGGCTTTCAGACACGTGCTCAAATCATACGCAGAACCAATAGTTAACATATAGCCATACGTATTTTCTTTTTACATTTTATGAAATCAGCTTTCTCAAATATACATGCTTATTTGTGCTTTAAAATGTGAAATTTATAATCGTTCAATCCAAATTAGGAGTTTCATAGGAATAAAGCTATTTCTGCTGTTGTAGATGAGGGCTTTTTAGGAGAAGATGATGATGAACATCATGAGGATCTTTATAATGATGTTAATGTTGGCGAAGGGTTTTTTCAGTCTGTTAAAAAGAATGAGAATCAACTTGAGAATAAGGTGGGGTTGGTTGATGATGGTGGGAAGGTTGAGAGTAAAGATGATGTTTTTAGTAAAGGCAGGGTCTGATATTAAGTTAGGAGGAAATGAGATGATAGAGAAAGGATCTGGTGAAGGTAGAGTTTGAGTTAGGGCAATATTTGGTTAAAGATGAAGTCAAAAGTCGAACCGAGGGTAATGACGGTGTGCCGAATATTGGGATGGAACAACAGCAGCAGCAGTCTCATTATGTTGGTAATGCTTCATCGGCCCTTTGATGTTCTTATCTGTACAGAATCGAAGTTGGTAATCCACTAAAAGTTTTCGTCAACATTCAAATATGTTTAAATATCATGGAATTGAATACTGGACTTTCACTAACGTGCTACTGCTGTGCATCTTTGTAGTTTTGTGGTTTCTCGGGCTATTTTGGTCACTTGGTCGCATGTTTCTTCAATCATCTATACCCCACCAACGTACGTGTCCCACTATTGCAACAGATGGAGATGCAGGCCACACAATTATCATCCATATCACTTCTTCCAACTGCCACGAACACCATGCCGACGCTTAGATTGCGCAACAGGTGCCAGAATCGCTTGCAGGTTAGTAAACTTCAATTCATCGTACGTAATCCTAGGGTGTTTAGGGGTACCGGTTCGATCCCCAAGTAATCTCATTCCTACTGATGGTCTTCAACACCCTTGACGTCACCTCGGTTAGTGGTGACAGAGCCGACCTTGGTTGTGTGCTTCTTCGCCTTCGCTTTCCCAGTCATGATGTAATTGATTTATTCTTGCAAACATGGTCTCTAGAGTTTGTGTAATTGGATATTCGTTTTCAGTACAAAGTAATTAAATTCTCATTACTAATTTGAATTTAATTTATAATATCTTTGTAGTACATGTTAATGGTTATTTTACTTTACCGTTTGCAATTAAAATTTAGCAAAAAATAAATTAAGTTGAGTTTCAGCAAAAAAATAATAATAATAATCTAGAGCAGAATTTTAGCAAAACACAACACTCTATATTACTGGATAAGTGAAGGATAAGTGAATAACAGTGATAATGCAACTATTTGATGAACAATGAATCACGGTGCGTTTAATTGACATAACTATTGTTGTTTCTATTCATCATATATGAAATTAGTTTAGTAGCTTCGACTGGCGTTGAACATCGTCAATAGATCACCAGAACGTGCTTTGTCTTTCATCTCTTATATTAGTAGGTTAGGGAATAAGACATTCACAAGTTGATGACAGTTCAAACAACAGATTTGTTGTTATCTTTGGTTTTGTGGGTTTTTTTTAAATGAGCCCCATCTAATGAGTCAATTTACGTTGAAATTGGGTAGTGTTATAAGATAAGTGACATAAAGAAGCATAGAACATAAATTTTTTGTGTAATATGGTTAGAGAACAAGTGCAAGAAATGAACAATAAGTAAGTCACTTTAAATGCACAAATCCACCTTCTGTTAAAAAAAAAAAAAAAAAAAAAAAAAAAAAAAAAAAAAAAAAAAAAAAAAAAAAAAAACTTAAGTTTATTATCTACATGCTAAAGAAAATATAATTTTAATAATACCTTTTTCTAATTTTTTTCAACAAACTAACTGCCTTTTACCTTTCAGGAATCCGAGGGTGACCCAAGTTGCATCTTGCTTTTCCTATAAGTCATTACATTTTTTACCAGTTATAATCAAGGTTGCATTTCGTTGGTCGAGGGCTAGATTGTTGGAGACTAGATATCTACACATAAGGAAGATGCTACCAGGTTTCGCCCGTGTTGCATTTCCATTAGAAACCCGAATAGGTGGAAATTGTGTATTATATTGATATCATTTTTGGCTTAGAGACTGTATATGTTCCCAGCTCGGATGTAGACGCTATGGATTTTGGGGATGTATAAGCGATTTTCATTTAAAACTTTTGTGTGCAAGAAAACCTATTGCATTGCGCACAACGTTCGCCCGTTTATACAACTAGTTTGTTATAGTTTTCGTATCATTTACGTATGAAAGGAAATTTGCTTATTAAGATATTCTAAAAGACTCAAGTTAATTATGATTATGAGTTTTAGTGGCGGATCCAGGAATTTTTTTCTAGGGGGTTCCCTTTTTTAGATGCTCCAATTTCGTAAGACGGAATGTAAAAAAATCGGGTCGATTTGACAGTTCGGGTCAGGTCGGGTCGTTTGACGAGGGTGATAAGATGAAATTTATATCCTTTAGGAAGGATCCATGAAAGATCATCCAAATTTATTTTCGATGGTTTACTAGTTAAGGATGATGATCGATTTAACACAATAGGTTAAAAATTAACATCTAAATTCTAAGTATCAATACACTAGGTTAAAGATTAACATCACTAAAAGTGGCCTACAACAAGAACACACTAGAAAACAAGTACACCTGAGAGAGTGAGGGAGGCAGGGCCATGGGTTGCTGGTCTGCTGGAGTATCTAATAAAAACTTGAAATATTTATCTACTATAAATATCAGCTACAAATTAATAAAATGGTCAAAAGCAAGGTGACCAACAAAACCAAATCAAACCAAACCGTTAAACTAAAAAAATTAGAATCCTCGAACATAACACAAAAAATAAACACCTAGTACAACCAAAAAAAATGAAATGAAATCGACTCCAAGACCAATTTGAAAATTTTAACAGCACAAAATCATGTTTATTAGTTTGATCAATTGCCAAGGCCTTTATGGTCGGAAGATAATTGGTTTTCTACCAACTAAGAATTGCAAGTGCATTAGCTTTTTAAAGGTAATGATTGAGAGAAGAAATAGTTCTTGAGCAATGGACTGTTTTATGAAATAACTAGTAATGTTACTGCATAAACTTTTAAGGACACTCTATGAAATTAAAGACATTAAAAGAGAAAACAAATTTCCTTTACACTTTCATAATATTGTTAACCAAAATGAGAAACACCAACCCAATTATAAAGATATGAATCTAGGGCATTCCAGTTTGATAGAACCTGTGATGATTGATCAATTAAACCTTCTTTGAACACTATAAGAGCAAAGACTACAATGAAAGAAATAAAAAGAAAACCGATTAAGAGGGAAATGAATCTGGTTACAAAGAAGAGTCGGCCATGTGGAGAGGATGGTTGTTGGGGTGGAGGGTGATGATCGACGGTAAGGACTGAGGAGGAGAGCGGAGGGCGAGTGGGCGGCGATGAGGAGGAGGAAAGGACGGCGGCGGTGACTGGTGTGGAGGATGGAGGCGGAGTGAGGAAGGACTGAAGGAGAGAGTTCAGGGCAGGGGTTGTGATCTATTTGATGTTGAAACCCTAAGTTTGTTTGTATATAAAAGATAAAAAAAAAGAATAATAAAACAAAGGTGACGGGAATTGAACTCGGGATTTGACGGATGTAAAGGGTAGGAATTACCACTGGAGCATTTAGCTTAATTGGTTAGAGGTTCCTTTCAAATATACTTAGGGGTTCCTGTAAAATTTTCTATATATAATAACACTAAAAATTTTAAACCAAACGGGTTCCTGGGAACCCCCTCGGGCTGAATAGATCCGCCCCTTATTGAGTTTCCTCCTGAATTGATGACTTGGTGGTGGAATATGATCGCGTGGTAACACTGGTGGCACGATGATGCTCCAGTGGTCCGTGAGTGATTCCAATTGGCCGTTAAAAAAAATATATTTCGTTTCTTTCAATAGTTAGATACTAATTATATGAAAACCCTTAAAACATTTAGTACGTTTTGCAGAGAAATGTTAAGTACTGAAATGCAAACTTTTACAACATATTTTAGACATGTGAACTTGAGGGTTTTAATTACCAAGTCAACAATAATAAAAAGTTAATTTTATGTATACTTAAAAAATAAAATAACTCTATTACCTCATATGAAAATCACATTTAACCTAAGAGATAACCCATCTTTATAAATTGAGAACTTGCATATCTTCTTTGGTTATTACCTTAATGACCTTATTTTTCCTATTCGTGCACGATATATAAAATCAAAAAGGCACAAGTTTTCTACTCACACAGGCCCCTGAGATCTAGCGACAACCCTGGCTTAAAAAACAACACGAATGAGCCAAATCTATTAGGTTTTTTTTTACTTGAATTTTATCATGTTTTTTTTTTTTCATTATTGTATGAATGTATGGTTAAAAAATGAGATACCCTTGACTTTTAAGGCTAGATCCGTCATTGCGACCAAACATCTCTTTGTCTCGTGCGGTTTCTCTTAGGTTCTTTGGCATCTCATGGGGCAAACGTGTAAGATAGGATCGGTATTCGCTTTTCAGTTCAGAGATCTTCAACTACACCATCACAATGGCGGATCAATGAAGAAAAAGAAGGCATTCTACACAATTTGTTTGATAACAATTTGTTGTATATGGAAACATAGAAACGAGGTGATTTTTAACCAAAAGCAAGTTCAACTCTCCAAGTTACTCGGTGATATCAAAACGCTTACTTTATTTTAGATCAAGGCAAGGGCGAAACAACCCAATTTGAATTGGAGCTATATGGTGTAATTTTAATCTTTCTACTTTTCTAGTATAGGTTGGTGGTGATTATACTCTTTTAAAGAGCAAGTGGTGTAATATGATATATTGATATATAAAGTGTAACGCTAGTATATATCCCACTAGCATTGAGTGAATTAATTAAAATTTTGTTGATAGTTAAAAAAATATATATATTAGAATTAGTTCTGCTGAAGACTGCTACTCAGATTACTAGAATGGTGACGTGTATATTTCCATTAATGACCAATTCCAAGTAGACTTGGTCCAAATTTTCATGGAATCAATCTCTTAATCTGAAACATCAAACACAATTTTGACACTTTTCAACAGCCTCAAGTCAAGCAAAACTTCCTAATAAATACAAACGCTAAAACCACTAAAGTTTGCCAAAAAAAAAAATAAAATAAAATAAAATAAAATAACTAAATTATGTGAATTTGTTTCTTTTGACTGGCCTGTCTCTAATTATGTGCATAAAATTTGGATTTTCGAATGGTGTTTGGATCAGACTTAAAAGTTTACTAAGTAGTTTACCGTGTTCTGAGAAAAATATTTCTCATAAGTTAAATTTATTCTCTTTAATTTGAAAATGTTATAGTTAAAAATTTTCAAATCACTTTTTTTTTAATAAATTGTTGGTGCATTGCAATCACAACAACTACTATACAAATGGACATCTATCTTTGGTGTGGCTAAACTAAATATAATAATGTGTATATATTATACCGATATGCATGTCTAAGTTGTCCAGGTATAACACATGAACGAATTTCAAGATTACAATGACATGTTAAATACTTTACAACTACCACTTGTAATTTGACTAGAGTATCTACATTTGCCCTAAAATAAACATGTCCCATTTCAAATTTTTCATACATTTTGCACACAAAGATCACTTTTTAGTTTTTACATTATACTTTCTTTTGTAATAATCTTAACTGATAACCTGTTTACTATTTTTAAACATAAAGAAAACCCTACAATGCAAAAATGTACATATAATATAATGATGTAAACCTTAAGGTGATATAGTTAAGACATATATCGCAATATCTTGATGTTAGTTCATATACATCATACTTACATACTACTTATCGTGCTACGTAATTCATTGACCTTTGTACAAACTTACACGAAACTAACAACGATAAAAAGGTTCAAAAACTATTTTTCAAAGCGCGTTTACATCTAAATGTTCATTAGTCCACATGATTAATGGTCATGGTCATCTAACCACGACAACCGGATTGCCATAAAAATCCACACACGAAAGACAAACTACAACTTATTAATCCACACGGTGCTTATATATAGATCGCGAAAGTTAGAAGCATAAGACAACACATCAGTCACCATTGAAGATATATAAAAACATATATAGCCGGCTGAAGAACAAGTCTTGTTAATAGAAAAACCAAATTCCCCTTAAGAATCACTAAAAAAACTCCTTATTTTTCTTCAAAAAGCACAAAATGTTACATCACAAAGATCAGCTATCATATTCAATCGAAAAGGCTCATGATGATCAACCTGATGAGCGGTCGTATGAGTGCACATATTGCAAACATGGGTTCACTAATGCTCAAGCATTGGGTGGACATATGAACGTTCACAGGAAAGAGAGAGCCAAAAATAGGGTTGATTCTACAAACAACAAGAACATGATCACTAGTAATTGCATGCATGATGATCATAAACAAGAGAGGAAAACCCAAGAGTTCATGTTAAGATCGAGCCCTATGATGTATGATGACAACTATTTAAGCAAATACCAAAACCCTAATTATGGATCAATGATCACAGGCTCATCTCAAGAGGAGATGAGATTGAGCTTAAGCTTAAGCTTACAGTTTGGTCGATCACATGAAGAAGAAAGCATTCAAGGGAAAGTGAAGACGGTGAACTGGATTTGGAGCTTCGTCTAGGACAAGATCGGTGAAACTGTTGGAGAAATTGTGATTGAGGACTTGAGTTCAAAACTAAGGTTATAAGAGTTTATGTTTTTTTCTAATAATTGGGTTTCATAATATATGTGTACATGCAATCTAATAAGGGTTTACTATACGTACAATGAATTGCTCGAGACATATTGATTGATGAATGTTAAGTGAACTTTAGCATTCTCATCACTCATGGGTAATGATTTATATATCTAAGTATTCTGTATTCGTAAATGTATATGATTCAATGTTTTACACAATATACATTTATACTTTATGGGAGTATTTTGAAATTGGAAGATGATTATATCATGTATTAATGCTTTATTCTATATGTGTATGGTTTTAGATTACAAGTACAAGGTGTGACTTATATAGCAAAAAGTCGAATTACTTAACTAGGGAAATGCACAAGCATTGTCAATAGTATGGAAAATATAAGAACATCAAGGTGCTTATTGGTTCATGGAATGGTTTGAATTGGAATTAGAATTTGTGTAGGAATTAAACCAGAAAGAAATGGATTGATTTGGATTTTAAACATTCTAATAGAAATAAGAATTGGAATCTCAATTTAATTATTATTGTGTTTGGTTGGCAAATAAATTGGAATCTATCACCCTTGCCCCTACCACCCGCGCCCTATTATCGTCGACCCAATTAGGTTCGCCTCCTCGACCCTAACAACCCGCCTTGACCGCAATCTTCCTGAACGAAAGTCGGTCGGGTTGAAATGGTACGGGTCGAAATGGTTCGGGTCAAAACGGTTTGGGCTGAAACAACTCGATTCAAAACAATACAGGTCGAAATGGTATAGGTTTAACGAAGCGCGTCAAAACAGTGCAGTTGAAACGTACGGTTCAAACGGTCCATGTTGAAACGGAACGCTTTAAAACAGTTCGAGTCAAACTGGTGCAGATCAAAACGGTACGGTTCGAAACTGTTCAGATCAAAACAGTGTGGGTCGATAATGTTCAGGTCAAAACGGTGCAGGTCGTAACGGTTCTGGTTGAAATGGGGTGTCAAAACGGTGCAAGTCAAAACGGTGTAGGCCGAAACACTCAACTAGGAGGTTGGGCATGATGGATGCTGACGGTAGGGGTGCTCATCGAATCGAATAACGAATTATTCAAATCGAATTTTTCAAATAAATTATTTTTTACTGAATTCGTATTTGATTCAAATTCGATTAAAAGCTGACCAATTCGATTCGAATAAATTCGTTTAAAGTTAAGACTTAAGCTATGGGCTTTAGTTAGGCTTGGGCTTGGTAATGGGTTAATTTATGACTTAGGTCAAATTCATAGATTAGCCCATGTTTTAAAGTTATAGGTGTGTATATAATTATATATATATATAATATGTATTATTTTTATTCGATTCGTATTTGATTTACTGAACTTTAATTGAATCGAATTCGAATTCGAATTCTTGATCATCGAATTGAATTCTTATAATCGAATCGAATTAAGTCAAATTTCGAATGTTTCAAATTCGAATTGAATTCTGAACACCCCTAGCTAGTGGGGTGGCAGCGTGTGACGAGGTCAACCGATTAAAGATTCTAATGAATTTACTTGAATTCCTTTAAGCGTTGGAAGGATTTTGAGTTCATTTAATTAAAGGAATCTTAAGGAGTTCATATCCAATTCTAATTCCAATGTCTACATGTATGTCCAAGGAACATCTTTTGATTGGGTGATACTATAATTAGTCGTAGTGGTCAAATAGTTATACTCTAAAGATTTGATAAGATGGCTATTTTAAGTCAAATATGCAGTTCTTTAAACTTATATCACAAAGGTGTGATTCGACTAAGGTCGCACCAAAAATTTATAAAATCGGACCAACGATTGAACATGCTCAAGTGATTATATAGTTAGCTCGATGGGAGTCTTTCATTTGTGGCTAAGTGGTAGGCGGGCCGGGTTCTCCTTTGTGAGACCCGGATTCAATCCCTATTGGCATCATTTGGGAGACACCAGGTAATGACGGTGAGAACTTGTGGTTCTAGTGATGTAAGTTCGATCCCGAGCTGACCTGGTTTCATCCGGCTGTTACTCCAGCGATATATATCGTGTGGAGGCAGTACGGTTCCGGGCGGAAGCCACCCCACCGCTCCAGCGTGGACCCGGTTCAGGCAACATAGTCTGGACGAGTGGGTACTGGGTAGGGCCCGTCATTGCACCGGACTATTGTCTGGACGGGCGCGATGATCTCTCCCGTGCTCTGAGAAAGAAAGTCGCCTTCCAAAACAAAACGTTAGCTCGATGGGACCAATTAAAATCATACAATGTTTTACCTGATTTACAAACAAACATTCCCAATAATATCCCACTAATATAGTGTTGTCTGCGATGATGAGTTAAGGGGAAACTTTACCTTAATCACAGGAAATAAAGGGTTTCTTCTAGTGAGACCCCAACATATAAACATTTTTTATTGCATAAAAATGCAAATATCATAAAGTGTATACTAATGGTAGAAGAGAAATTAAGAAAAAAATTGTCATCTAGTTAAATTTTAAAATCCAAAAAACAAAAAATGAGGAATTAGATTTTAATAATCCAAATTTTACTTTACCTCATTTGCTGGAAATAATTTGTTACTTAATAAATTTCTCACAAGAGTCTCAACTTTTAAAGTTTTTTTCTCCATTGAGCTTTTGTTAACTGAGAACTAACTCAGTTAGTGGATGTTGATGTGGACGCTGACATGGATGTTGACGCGGCATGTTGAAGCTGACAAGGCATGCTGATGCGGACATAGATGTTGGCATGACATGCTGACGCTGACATGACATGCCA
Organism: Ambrosia x helenae; assembly: GCA_030844895.1. NCBI lineage: Eukaryota > Viridiplantae > Streptophyta > Magnoliopsida > Asterales > Asteraceae > Ambrosia > Ambrosia x helenae. Next base: position 129,898,967 of record CM061228.1, on the reverse strand, counting down.
TGTTAATGTTCACTAGTTAGTTCTCATTTAATAAAAGTTCATTGGAGGAAAATACTTTGAAAGTTGAAACTATTGTGGATTAGGGTTGGGTTATTCTACAAAGGCTACAAAAAATGAGAAGGGTGAGAAGGATACAAAAAACACAACAGATCATCAAATATGACACAATGAGCCACAAAATATAACACAATGCCAAAAAATATAACACAATGCTGAAGAAAAAAAGACACAATGAATTGAAAAAATGACTTAACGATGAAAATAAGAAAAAGACACAATGTTACATAAAAGACACAATGATATAACGCGTATTCTAAAAACTACAAGCTAAAACCCCAAAAAAACGAAGACCTAAAAACTAACGACGTAGGGTTCGATAAGACGATTCCAATGCCGCTTTAATGAGTTCAATTGGAGTCCGTTTGATACCCTTCCTACAACTTCCTATTTTTCTTTCACTGTGTATTTGATCCTAACCCTTGTGGATTATTACAATAAATAAATAATAAATATTGTTATTGCGTTAAATGATGAAAAGGTAACACGTAAAAGGACTTAAAAACATGTGTTGTCACCTTCTTGAGACATTCTATCTTTGTAACCAATTTACTTTTTAGCAACCTTATATTTACTTAATCCTTTACCTATGCGTTAAAAGTGAATACTAAGCAAGGCCGGCTCAACCCTTTAGGGGGCCTAAAGCGAATTATCAATTTAGGGCCCTTTTTCCGAAAGCATAAAATATTTTTTTAGTTTTTGTATAGTCCGTGTTGCGATACGTTGTGTCTAACGAGCCAAATCAAATCATAATTAAATGGAAGTTATTTGTAATTATCACTTTCTTATGATATGTTCCTCTACTTCCTAGAATTACACAGCCCAATTCAGTGTTTCAAAATAAAAAATGGTGACCCTATAGATTTGGGGGCCCGAAACCCTAGCCTCATTTCACTTGGGCTTCAGCCGGCCCTGATACTAAGTTACTAACCTTTGTTACTAGCATTGTGGCATTCTCTTCACATCTTCTAATTTGGAACTTCGCCTTCTCTTTTCTTTCACCTATTTTGCTCAACATCGTCTTCTCTAGACTTAGGAGGTCCTCCACCAAATCTAACAACGGCATTAGTCCAACCCGGTTTAGCAATAACAGCACAATTTGATTTTATGCTGTTTATGAGATGTAAACTAAATTGGTAAAGAGTGCAATTCTCCTTTTAACTGGTCCGCACTTCTAAAAACGTTGGTCTATCACATGAGCAACTTTGGTTTTCGGTGACCGAAACATAAATAAACAAATTGTTATCACAACATATTTCACTATTTTGCATATTGGTAACAAAAGCACCAGTGGTCTAGTGGTAGAATAGTACCCTGCCACGGTACAGACCCGGGTTCGATTCCCGGCTGGTGCATGCTTTTTATTTTTAAATTAATAAACTTTCTTATTCATTTACATAGTATAGTTGGGCAATAAATAAATCAACCAGATAACCAAAATATAATATGCTGATTAACAGTAAAAACCTATATTGTTCAAGTAACCTATCAAATCCATATTTTTTGTTCAAAAACCATATTCTAAGCAAACCTGATAAGAGGTCCTTACACATTCACACCAATTGAAGAAATCAACGCTTTAAGATACATATATTTTCAAATGAAAAAAAAAATAATCAGATTTCATAAACACAGTACTTTCATGTCACTTTGATAAGCAGAACCACCATGACAAAGATGCATGTCATCAGAAGCATCAGAAGCCATGTGAAGCATGAAGTCTTGGAACTCTGAGAATATATATCCATTGCCTGTGTATTGGCTCGCCCAGTACTTGCTAAGCTGCGCTCGACTGCTTCCTCTGTTGAATCAAGAATCTGCACTCGCATTATAACAAATGTGTTAACAAAAGTTCATAAACTGTGTCTGAATGGACTGCGACTTCTAAATACTTACTTTTTCGGTGTTCTTTATGGATTGATTCATCATGAGAGTACTCTCTTTAAGCTGTCGTGCCAACCCAACCATTTCATCAGTCAAGTCTTCTTGGAGCTTCCTGTTTCAGTAGCCAAACAATTTGAACGCAGTTGGTGTTTAAGACATGCATTTTGGGAGCCGAATGAAAATGTTTCAAATCATCACAGGAAAATTGCAAGTGAAACAAATGCATCATATCCTTTTTTGAAACTTTTAACAAGTAATAACTTTTTTAGCTAGTGACACCATTGAAAGAATTGCAGACCTTCAGTATTGCCCAATTTAGTCAACATTTACATTAAGACTTTGACTGATAGCCAAAAAGTCTGGTAAGGCCCATAAGTAAAGTCAAAGGCATAATCTAAAACCTCATCCAACATTACAACTTTACCATGTGATCATATACTTGTCTGATGAAACGTTAACATTGATTCGTCCACCAAATTTCAAACATTGTGATTTGTGAATTAAACTATACGCCAAGAATTGGTTAAGACAAATAGAGAACCTGTGCTTTGTAATATGGGCCTGTGCTGCAGCGTCCAATTTTATAGCAGCTGAATCAGTTGCATCATCTGTATTCCGGCTTCTGTCTTCGACAGTTGAAGGGGGTCTGTTTATTCATGACGAACCAATAAACATAAAACACGAATCCATTATTCACACAAAATAACATAAGCAAGAACTCTACTAACACAGCTCTTCTTCTCAACCCTGGAGAAGCGGAGACGCTTTGTTCTTCAGTTTTTGTGCTCTTTTGGTTGACAGTAGCTTCAGTAGTTGGCGGCTCTGGAGAGTCTTCTGCGTTCAACTAATTAATAAAAAGAAAATAAATATCTAATTAGATAATATTTGAAGTCTGGTTACAAACAAAGTATGACAAAAACAAAATAAACTAATAGTCAACAACATGAACATGGAAAGAATAAAATCATAAAAAGATAGAAATAGACTCACTTCCAAGGAAGCCAAGTTAGCGGCAATCGCTTCGATTTTCTCAGAGTAATCACTCAATGTAGCTTTTGAAATCCTAGAATAACCGAAAGTAAATTAAGAAACCGCCTTACGACGATTGAAGCCTTAATTCTCAGTATTAAAGCAGCCTAGACAATACACAATCTGTACAGTAATAAAGAAATCAGACCTAGGTAATCCTTCGGGTGTTTTCTCGGCATCGAGTTGTTCCAACAGCTCTCTTAGAGTGCTTACATACTGCAAAATTAGCACTCTCTAATTCTCCATAAACATAATAATAATAAAATAAAATAAAATAAAAAAATTAGATGAGGTACATGAATAAGTTTGGATTGATGATGTTGTTGAGGAGCAGCGGCTAGCAGTCGCCTAAAATTGATTTCTGTTTTGCTCAATCCCATCGTCAGAAAATAAAAACCCTAGAAAAACATAACAATTTGTCTTATTACAATCATATAGAAATGGAAGTGTTATTGCAAACAATAAAAAACAACAAAAACATATATAAAAAAGGATACAAGTGAAATGTCTATGATGAAAACGTGGAATTATTATAAAGTAAAAGAGAAAATCCATAACAATAAAAGGAGATATAGATTCAAGCACCTATATATAATATATAGTTTGGAGGTTTGATGATCAATCAATGTTGTTCACTTCGAATTGGAGTATGTGTGAGGTGGTGGTGGAGATTGAAGGGGGTCGACGGAGGAGACTGGTGGCGGACGATCGGCGATTTGAGGGTAGGGGTTGATCGGGAAAATACTGGGTTTTTTTTTTATTGTTATTGTTTTTTTTTTTCTTTTTAGCTTTTATATAATAAGGGTAAACGGGTAATTTACGGTTAACTGTTTGATTTAAGCGGAATTTACCTGCGTGATTAGGCGGATATTCAGTTTCGGCCGATATCGGTTTGTTAGGGTACCGGTACTGTACTAATACTTGATGTACTAAACGAAAGAAAAACCAAAAAATAAAGTCGTTATATGGTTAAAATAATATCAACATTTGTTTTACATCGATTGAAAGTCATATTGATGGACTTACGTTGCGGTACATTGCTGCTTTTGTACGGATGGTGAAAAAATAACGAAAGACATTAAATCCGACTAGTATCGAAACCAAAAAATGGGAATAATTGACGATAAAATACTGATAAAGATAAGAGACATCATATTCTAACGGTTATGAGAAGGGAATAAACCCAGGGGCGAAGGATGTTGAGGGCCAGGGGTGGCACCCCCCCCCCCCCCTGTTTTTTGGTGCAGCGTTATAAATTTGCGATTTTCGTAAGTAAATCGAGTTCGGGTTGAGTCCGGTCCCCGCCGATTTGCCACTACCGATCGAAAAAAAAACTGAGTCCGGCCCCTCCAGATTCGAGAACCAAGCTTCGCCCCTGAATAAACCTATATAAAACAAAACCCTGAAGCAATTTTTACTACTTTGTACATTCGGCCTTCGTTTTACCACTTTCATCCTTCGATAATTGTATATTATAACTAAAATTTGGTTTTGAACAAAAATTACATTGATTGGTAGTTAAAATTATAGAAGACGCACAATACATTCAGGGCATGTTTGGATAAACTTATTTGAGGCAAAAATGACTTATTAACTTATGACTTTTTTTAAAAATGAGTTTTTAAAAAAGTGTTTAGATTAGCTTATGTGGTGGGGAAAAACAATAAGTTGATAAGTTAGTTTGTAAAAAAGTGTTTGGTTTAACTTATTTAGGTAAAATGACCAAAAAGGGTATAAGGAGGGAATGTGTAAGGATATAATAAAGGCATGTAGGTAAATAACCATCAATAAGTTATAAGGAGGTTCAAAAAGTCACTCATCCCTTACTTTTCCAAAACAACTTATCATAGGCTTACAAAAAGTTAAAACAAAAAGTCTTTTACCTTTTGCAAACACTTTTTGTAACTTATTAATTTTTTTGGAAAAGTTATAAGTTATAAAGAGGTGAAAATAAGGAGAGCCAAACATGTTCTCATATTTGATAAAATATCATGTTTTTAAGTTATAAAACAGCTAGGAGTTGGTCACGTGTCACGAGCTTGTTGGTTAAAAAAAACAAATTAACAACACGAAACGTTTTTGTGTAAATTGTATTAGGGGTGTTCATGGTTTGGTTTCAAACCGTGAAACCGTCCAAACCGGTCATCGGTTTGGTTTCACGGTCGGTTTTTTTACTTATCTTTCGGTCGGTCGGTTTCAATATTTTTAAACCGCAGCAAACGGTTTGGTTTACGGTTTATAGTGAAAACCAACCGTATAAAACCGGACCGGACAGTAAGTTTCTTTTATTATTTTTAAATATTTTTTATTATATATATATATATATATACACACATATAAATAACATCAAATCTATTTTAACCTATAACTAAATTATTCTAACACAAAAATGGGTTAAACACATTTTCATATTCAGTATTTCACTGCAGGTCAGTACGTATGTGAGCTTTTGAAATTCTAAATTTCCAACTTTAATAACACCAATAATTTAGCATTTGTCTTTTGAGCTATGTAAAATTAGTGGATAGCTAGTTATTTAAAACAACTTGATTAAGCATTTTACACAACTATATGATTTCCTAAAATTTTGACAGCTTTCTTGTTTCCTTCTTTCTTGTTTTTTTTTTTTCATTTTTGAATAAGGCGCAAAAAACGCAAACCGTGAAACCAATCCGGAACCAAACCGTTGTCAATGGTTTGGTTCGGTTCGGTTTAAGAATTCTACGGTTTGGTTTTGGTTTACAAAAGCTAAAAACCGTTACTAACGGTTTGGTTCACGGTTTGACCCAAAAACCGCGAAAACCGGACCATGAACACCCCTAAATTGTATGTTTAGAGGGAGTCATGTTCTAACTTGAAAATTACAAGCTTGAAGAAGCAGTACTAATTGTCTGATTGCTCCGACCGCGGGACATTTGCACCTTTCACTTTCAATTTATGTACATATTTATCCTTCCACTATCATCGTATTTACATTTTTAGTCCTTCTATAGAATCAAAAAAATCTCGAGTACTGTTCTTTTGTAAATCTGTTATGTTCGTTTTTGCATAAAATACTGTTAGGACAAAGAGGATTGGTGAAACCACTTTTGGAAACCTTAGTCTAATTCACTTCTGTCATTTTGGCTAAGTATAGAAGTACTGAAGAGAAGACAAGAAACTGCTGAAGAGAAGATATGAGAAGTGCCGAAGAAGAAACTTCATCAGAAGTTCTGAAGTCCAAACCAGACAAGTTCACTTCAGAAGTACTGAAGACAAACTACTCATCAGTAGTTTGTCATTCATCAGCACTTAGCATCAGATATTTTCCACCGCCTTTTGTATCAGTAGTTTATTGTTTATTATTACTTTTAGCTGTAATTGTTAGTTTCAATGTTGCAACTTGTGCAACTTGTTTCTGATGTTTCTGTACTTGCTTTATGGGCAAGATACATGTATGTAAACGTCTATAAATAGGAGGCTTCAACCTTCTATTTTAGACATTGATTTTAATAGAAAAATCCTTCAAACACTTTCACTGTTCTATTCCATTTCAGTATTTATTGTGAATCTGTCTAAGTATCTAATTCTCATTTACTGCTTAGATTCATAATAAATACTTGTCATTATTAGTTTCAATCATCAAGGGGGAATAATAACTCCTCTTAAGTATAAAAAGTGTTGCTTTAACTTATACATTCCGCTGTGCTTACAATCTGATATACAAGAGCTTGCTAAACACTTAAGTGTCAAAGATAGCAAGTTCTTACTTAAACAAAGAGCATATTGATCCAACAATTGGTATCAGAGCATTGGTTTATCTGATCACATATCAATCTAACAAATTGAGAATCAGACACAAAGCTCTTATTGATACTCAATAAAAGATCAAAAGTTCACTTTTTATCAACATCCATCACTTAAAAGAGTCATCTGACAATCAATACTCTTTAAAATGGATCCACATAATACTGGTTCTACTACTAAACCTGCCATGCTTGTAAGAAATGAATACAACATATGGCAAAAGAGAATGGCACATACCTTGTCACAAACCAACACAGGTTGTTGGAGATCTGTGATATATGGTCCTCACAAACCAGTAAACATAAATCTTGAAACTAAAGTTGAGGTTCCTAAAGAACCAAAAGACTATACTGATGATGATTTCCTAAAACTTGAGCTAGATGCAAAAGCATTCTCTATGTTGGCAATGGCTCTCCCAAATGAGATATACTCTGGCCTTTTACATTGTGAAAGTGCCAAAGAACTCTGGGATTGTCTTAAAGAACAGTTTGGAGGAACTGAAGAGGTGATTGCCAACACCAGAGAGATTTTAGCTCAACAATATGAGACATTTGCTCACATTAATGGGGAAACTTTAACTCAACAATTTGAAAGATTCTCCTCATTAATATCTGAGCTAAAGTTAAATGGTCAGACCTATACAACAGTATCTATGCTACATAGATTTTTAAGGTCTTTACCAGACAAATGGGAAACATACTCCATTGTTTTAAGATCCTCACCAGATTTTAGCTCCCTCACTCTTACAAAACTCCATGGGAGATTACTTACTTTTGAGAGAGAAATTGATCAAAAGAAGAAATTGCAATCATCTGGTAAAACTGCTGATGACTACCTACCAGGTAGTACAGCACTTTTGGGACAAGACTCACCAACTTGTTCCTATGGATCTTATGACAACATTGACATAAAAACTGGGATCTCATCAGAAAGATCTTTCCCAGGTTATGACAATGATGACCAAAGTCAAACTGCTGATAATCTATGTTTTATCATGGATGATTTGAAAAACTTTAGCAGTGATGACTTAGAAGAAATGGACATTTTACACCAACTGGCCAAGCTAAGCATTAAAACTAACAAGTTTTATAAAAGGTCAGGAAGGAAATTTCCAGGATTGACCAGTAATACAAAAATTGGTTTTGACAAATCTAAACTGAGATGTCACAAGTGTCAGAAGTTGGGACACTTTGCTAGAGAGTGTAGAAACTCTAGCTTTAACCAATCACAATCTGGAAATAACTTTAACCCCAATTATAATAGGAATAATGGAACTCAAGGGAGTGCTCATTTTGTACAGGCACAAGCTCCTCAACAGCAATACATGCCACAAGTACAATATGTTCAAATGCCTGCTCAACAGATGCAGAGCCAACAATCAATCCCTCCCTTTCCAGCTGCTCAACAACCTCCACAGCCTCAACAACCCTCTCAACAAAGTCTTTTCACCTCAGGGTATGTTGACTGGAGCAGACTCCCTTTTGACACCACAGAGTGCAATCCTGATGCAGACAACAAGATGCTTGACATCAACTGAGGAGAACCAGACAATGGCAGAAAGAACTTTGCCTTAATGGCATTTGAAGGTTGTACTTCAAAATCTGCATTGTCACAGGTATCAAAAGAATCTTTGACAAAACTTTGCTCAAATTCTTGCAAAGAAACTTTTGCTCTCATAAGAGAGACAAATGTGCACTTACAAGGAAAAGCCAATGATTTAGAAAGAAAATACACTCAGATGAAGTGTGATTTAGAGAGAAAACTTACTGCTAAAACAAAAGAAGCCTCTAAATTAACTAACTCAGCTATTGAAACCCAAGCACAAATTAAAATGATGATAAAAGATCTTGGGAATGTCAGAAAAGAGCTTGCTGACACCAAGATCAGTTGTGAAAAATGGGTGGATTCTTGTAAGGGGTACCAGCTATTGCTAAACAAACAGAGTGCTTCAAATGTTAAGTTTGGCATAGGGTACCATCATGTTGAAACACCAACAGATTTCTCTCCCAAAACTACTGAAGATGGGAGAAAAATTGTTTCAAATGAAACTTCTGAAGGGAAAGACTGCACATCTTTCCATGAAAACTTTCTAAACAGAAATCCTGGTATTTTCAAAGAAAGTACTTCAGAAGTATTAACAAAATCTGACAACAAGCCATCAGTAGTTTCATCTACATTAGGAGTTGAGACCCTGAAAACTACTGATGAGCAAAATCTTTACACTAATGTCAGAAATTTGCCTTTAGATCAAAAACAAAAGGCAAAAGAGTGTGAAATTTGTGGTCTGTTCAACCACAAAACACAGTTTTGTAGATACAGAAAAGGAATTCAGTTCAATCATAAAATTAAACAACAGGTTGTGGGAAATCAAATCAGAAATGATTATGAAAGAACCTTTAAACCCAAGAAACAACAACCTGAAAACACCTTTTCTCAGAAAAAGATAAAATCTCAACTAAAATCTTTTTTCTCAAAATTCTTTGTCAGTAGTTAGACCTGAATCATCAGCAGTTTCACAAACTGCTGAGATTCAAAAACTAATGAACTTGGTACAACTACTGATGACCAAGGTTGATGGTGGTCCTGAAAAGGATACCACCATGGTTCTTAATGAAAAATCCATTGCCAAAAAGACATGGATTTCTCAATCTGGTCAAGAACAAACTGTAACTGTTCTCAAGAGCAAACCCAAAGCTAAACAGGCTTGGGTTCCTAAATCTAACTAATTTGTTATTGTGTGCAGAGAGTTTCCAGGGGCTTAAACAGCATATGGTATGTTGATAGTGGGGGCTCTATGCACATGACTGGATGCAGATACCTGATAAACAATTTTATCAGCCAAAGAGAAGGATCTGTATCCTTTGGGAACAATGCTAAGGGATATGTGCTAGGACATGGCAATGTCTCCTCTGGCAAAATACAGTTTGACAAGGTCAATCTGGTTGAAAACCTTGAATACAACTTGTTGAGTGTGTCACAAATGTGTGATAAAGGATATTATTCCTTTTTCACAAAGACAGCATGCAAGATCATCTCACCAGAAGGCCAGAAGTTGATAGAGAAGATCATTGAAGATCATACTTTGCTGATTGCCAAAAGATGTGGCAATGTCTATGCAGTGGACATTGAGAAAGACAAAGTATTGAACAACACTGCCTGTTTCTTCTCAAGGGCATCAACTTCAGAAACTGATCTCTGGCACAGGAGACTTGGCCATGTGAACTTTAAAACCATAAATAAAGTCACAAAAATGGGCTTGGTCAGAGGTCTACCTTTGAAAGTATACCAGTGTCAAGAACACTGTGTATCCTGTTTAAAGGGAAAATAGCATAAGTCCTCCTATAAGTCTATTGAAGAATCAAAAACAACTGCATGTCTTCAACTACTCCATATGGACTTATTTGGACCTGTCAAGATTATGAGCCTTGGTAAGAAGAAGTACTGCTTAGTCATCATTGATGACTACTCAAGATTCACATGGGTATTCTTCTTATTCTCCAAGGATGAGGCTGCTGAAATCATCAAGTTCTTCATTCTACAAGTGGAGAAACAATATTCTCTACCTGTCAAAACCATTAGAAGTGATAATGGGACAGAGTTCAGGAACAAAACTCTGGATGAATTCTGTTTGTCTAAAGGGATTATTAGACAATACAGTGTTCCCAGAACTCCTGAACAAAATGGTGTAGTAGAAAGGAAGAACAAAACCTTAATAGAGGGAGCAAGAACAATGTTAGCTGATTCTGGACTGCCCTTGTACTTTTGGGCAGAAGCAGTTAACACATCATGTTATGTTCAGAATAGAGTTCTTGTGGTCAAGAGACATTCCAAGACTGCCTATGAAGTTCTTCATGGCATGAAGCCCCTTATCTCCTTTTTCAGGGCTTTTGGGTGTCAATGTTTCATCTTGAACATCAAGGAATCTATTTCAAAGTTTGCTGCCAAAGTTGACTCAGGTTACTTTCTTGGTTACTCTTCAACTAGAAAAGCCTACAAAGTTTTTAATTCTCACACCAGGATAGTAGAAGAAACATTGAATGTCAAGTTCAATGAGTCAAAACACACTCTTAATCCAGCACATCCTGCTGAACTTTTTGACCTTGATAACTTCCATTTTGGACCTGAGAAGGCTGTTACTTCATCAAAACCTACTTATTATGGTGACAAAGGTTTGATGATGAGGATCCCACACCATGGACTCCTCAAACAGTTATCAAGTCAACTTCAAAATCATCAGAAGTTCCCCAAACTTCTGATCAAACAAGTACTGAGGAACAAACTCAAACTTCTGGTTCAGTAGATCCAACTACTGAAGATCAAGAAACATCTGAACCAGATATTATAGACCTCAGTAGTTTGTTTGAAGAACATGAGCCACCTACACCTGTCAGTGGTTTACAACAACTGATTGAACACAGAGATCATCCACTTGATCAAATCATGGGTGATATAGCTTCAGGTGTTCTTACCAGAAACCAGCTCTCCAACTTTTGCCTATTTTCAGCCTTTATCTCACAGTTGGAACCAAAGAAGTACCAGGAAGCCCTCAAAGACAATAATTAGGTGCAAGCTATGCAAGATGAACTGCTTCAGTTCAACAAACAACAGGTCTGGGAAATCTGTCCCTTACCTCCAAACAAGCAACCAATTGGCACAAGATGGGTTTTCAGGAACAAGCAAGATGAAGCTGGTATGATAATCAAGAACAAGGCAAGACTGGTAGTTCAAGGGTACTCTCAAGAAGAGGGAATTGACTATGATGAAACCTTTGCTCCAGTTGCAAGGCTTGAGGCCATCAGGTTATTTCTGGCCTATGCCATTTCCAACAAAATTAAAGTTTATTAAATGGATGTAAAGAGTGCATTTTTGTATGGAAAGATAAAAGAGGAGGTGTATGTCTGTCAGCCACCTGGGTTTGAGGATCCTTCTCATCCTGAGTGGGTGTACAGACTGGACAAAGCTCTTTATGGGCTCAAACAGGCTCCAAGAGCCTGGTATGATACACTCTCCACCTTTTTACTCAAAAATAACTTTACAAGAAGTGCCATTGATAAAACTCTTTTCATTAAACATGTTGGAAATCATGTCCTACTTGTTCAAATTTATGTTGATGATATCATTTTTGGTTCAACAAACACAAAACTATGTGATGATTTTAAGAAACTCATGCAATCAAAATTTGAGATGAGTACCATGGGAGAACTACAGTACTTTCTGGGACTGCAGATCAAGCAACAAACACATGGAACTTTTATACATCAATCAAAATATGTTAAAGAATTATTAAACAAATTTTCTTTAAAAGACTGTAAATCATGTTCCACTCCCATGACACCAATCACACAAGTTGAACCTGATGATCAAGGAAAACAGGTTGATCAAACCATGTACAGATGCATGATAGGTTCCCTTTTATATCTAACTGCTTCTAGACCAGATATTATGTTTTCAACATGTGTCTGTGCTAGATATCAATCAGCACCAAGGGAATCCCACCTTATAGCAGTCAAAAGAATTTTCAGATATCTGAAAGGAACTCCAACACTTGGAATTTGGTATCCTGCTTCAAGCAATACCAAGTTATCAGCTTTTTCAGATAGTGACTATGCAGGGTGTAAGATGACAAGAAAGTCAACATCTGGTGGTTGTCAATTCTTGGGTAACTGTCTAGTGTCATGGCAATCAAAGAAGCAAACATCTGTTGCAACTTCAACTGCTGAAGCTGAATACATTGCAGCTGCAAGTTGTACATCACAGATACAATGGCTCCAATATCAACTTCTTGATTATGGAATCAAAGAAACCAAGACACCTTTGTTTGTAGACAGCAAATCTGCCATTAGCATCATTCAAAATCCGGTACAGTTCTCAAAAACCAAACATATTGAGATCAGATACCACTTCATAAGAGATTGCTATGAAAAAGGCAAGATTGAGGTGAAGCATGTAGCAACAACTAATCAAATAGCTGACATCTTCACAAAACCCCTTGACACATCAACATTTCAGAAGTTAGTATCCATGCTTGGGATGCTAAATTTGTAAGTGTTTATTTTATTATTCTGCACATATTTTTCATTTTTCACTTACAAAAGGACAAAAAGTCTGAAACAAAACTTCTGAAAAGAGAGAAACTACTGATGAACAAAACATCAGTATGGGGATAATTTCTGAAAAGTGTATAACTTCTGATAAAATAACCTTCAGAAGTTATGAATAAAAGTATTTATAAAACATTTCTCATCAGCTTTTAAAACTACTGAAGAGGAAATGGGAACTACTGATGAAATAATCCTTCATCAGCAGTTTAGTCAAAAAGGGCAAATCTGACTTTTCCCATCATCAGAGGTTTTGACCTTGTCGGTTTAAAACTTATGATAAAAAGATTTTTAACCGAGGCGGCTTAAGAACTTCAAATAAAGAAGATTCAAGCGGTTAAAAACTTCTGATAAATATCTTTTTTCAACACTTATCCTTTAAAACTCAAAAATTCCCTCCTTCTCTCTCAAAAACTCTCTCAATAACCTAAACCTGCAAATCAATTGTTCGATCAACAAAAACAAAAACCACATGGCTCTCATTCTAAAACAGGGACACAATCAAAGGGCCTTTCTTGAAAAACAAGAAGGCTGGTCCCAATACGATGAGATCATTGATCTTGTCGTAAAATCCCAATATTTTACTGCTCTCACAATCGACCCACCAATTCATATTGAAACTCTAAATGAGTTCTGGGCTAATGCTGAGACGGTGACGGCTGATGATGAAATTATTTCCCTCAACTCAAGAATAAAAGGGAAACCACTGACCATCACACCGGCCACACTGGCAACAAGACTGGGCCTGAATGATGTAACTGCCCCTGATCATGTTGCTAACTCTGATATTCACCTAACCATGACAGAGTGTGGTTATCAAGGTACTCTCTCCCATGCTACTATCTTCAAAAAATATTTTGAACCAAAATACAAGCTTTTGTTTCATTATATTATTATGTGTTTGAGTCCAAAGACAGGGTCTTATGACCAGATGCCCTCTACTTTTCAACCAATATTTCATTCCATAGTGAATGAAACCAAATTCAGGGCATCAAAATTATTTTTCAATGAGTTGGTGTTACATCATAATAATACCAAGAAAAAGTTTTTGTTATACCCAAGGTTCATTATGCAATGCATAATAGGGGAACTGGGTAATGAGGTGCTTGTGGGAAAAGTTTCAACTTTAAATCCATTAACCTCACAAGCATACTCTAGGCATAACAAACCGGCTACCTGGCCAGAAGATGATCAGGGAGAACAACAACAAGTTCCCCTGAAGCCCACATCTTCCAAACTCACACCACCAAAAGCCAAAAAGCCCAAGCCAACAAAGACAAAAACCCACCAACCCAAAAGAAAAGCTGTTCAGGAGGTTGAGATGCCTGAACATGCTCATGAGCAATCTGCTCTTCAAATAGGTGAGACTGAAACACCCTCTCAGTCTCATCCATCTCAAACCCCACCAAGAGCACCCATAACAATCTTATTCAAAAGAAAAAGACTTAGAAAAACAATTGCAACTCACACTTCTTTTGAAACTGCTGACCAACCTATTTCACCTATTGCCCAAACTACTGAACCAACCCCTCAAATTTCTGAACCAGAGGCAATAGAGATTGCCAAACTTCTCTCTGGGCTAAAAGAGAAAGTCCCATCTGATTATGTCAGTCCCCTTCAACCACAACAAACAGGGGACATAACCACAGCATCAGACATGGATGTGGACATCACTAGCCCTAACCCAAGAGATGAGGGTGGACCAGAGTCTTTAAGCCCAATCTTAGAGACTCTTGGGGCATCTGAGGCTGCTACTACTCAGTTACCACCCAGTGGTGGATCTGAGGACAGAAGTAAAACAACTAAGACCTCAGATGTGGCAACTACTGATGAAGGCTTAATGCCTGAAGTAGGAAATCCTCAGAACCAAGAACAAGAGGTTCATGAGAGAACTGAGTTGGGCTCAGCTCATGATTTAACTGAGACAGTCCTCAATGAGGACAACATCAGGGATTCAGATGATTCCATTAATTTGGATGATGTTTCAAAAACCAAAACTACTGAATTGACGGCACTTTATGAAGGTCCTGTTTCAGGGGTATCCAAGCTCAAGAAGCTAGTCACCCCTGAACAGGTTAAAGTCCACTCAATCCCTAAAACCCCTAGAGTGGCATCCTCTGTACAACATGAGGATCTCCCAAAAACACACCCTTCACATCAAATGCCTACCCAATTCCCTGGGCAAACAAGCATAGACATGAACCAGCTATGCAGCCCAGAGGGTCCCCTGTACCACATGATGAACACTCTCATCAAGAATCACTTCCAAACATACACAGCTAACTTGGAGCTGTCAATCAAAAACCAATTTGGAGTGATCAAGACAAAGATGAATGATCTGTCCAACAAGATTGAATTCAACAGCAAACAGATTGCTCATCTTCAAGGTCAATTCTCCCAACCCTCAACCTCTAAACTTGATGAATCCAAAAAGGGGGAGAAAATTAGGGAACCTAAGGAGTCATTCGAAGCCAGGATAAGGGCAAGAGTGGCTATCCTTGAAAGAGATCAGAAGAATCAAGCCAGAAAGGAAAAACTGGCCAAACAGTTTGGTGTCTCTATTCAAGAAATAGAGGATGCTGAAAAATCTGATGAATCCCAAGGGCATAATGAAGAAACCTCTGATGGCCAAAGTTCTGATGAAGAATCAGAAAGTACTGAAGACAATCCTTCAGTAGTTGACAAACCATCAGCAGTTGTCAACCCATCAGAGGTTAACACTTCCAAATCTCAAACTGCTGACCCTTCCAGAACAACTGCTCCCATTCAACCAACATCTGCTCCTATCAGGCCTACTACAACAGTTACAACAATGACTGTGCTAAACCCTTCTCCAATCTCTCAATCAGCTGAATTACTAGAGAAGAGTTTAGTTGCAGCCCAGAAGAAGGCCAGAGAATATCTGATCTGGAAAACTCTGGAAGAAAGGGATGATTTAGACCTAAGCCATGAAGAAAAACTTCAGGCCTATGAAGCTGAACTACAAAGGCAGGCTAGCCTTGATGAGATTGCTGAACAAGACAAGAGACAACAACTGATGTCTTACATCACAAAGAACAGCAAGACTAAAGCCTACACACTCAAGGGACTCTCTATACAAGAGCTAACAAGAAGGGCACAACTGATTGCAGACAAACTGGCCACAAGTAAAGAAGGAAAGGCCAAGAGAGCCCAAATGATAAATGAATTAGTAGCAGATGGCTATGGTTCAAAAGCCTCAGTATCCAGATGGAAAGAAGAAAGACTGATGGATACTTATCGAAAATACAAGGCTGCCAAGGCTACAAATCCAGAGAAGTTTCAAACTGCTGATCCTTCAAGATCAGTAGTTAGAACTTCTGGTATGTCAACAAGAAGGCCTGCTACTCAAAGAAAGAAAGCAGAGGACAATGTCAAAACTGATTTCAAAATGGTACTACTTGAAGGAAGTTCAGTAGTTCATTCAGATTTTGACATTGAGAAGAAACCTCTGTTAACACAATTCAGGGATCCTTCCACTTTTGCCTACCAAATCCAAAAGACTATCAAAGAAAAGATGCATACCAAGGTAGTGACTGAACACCATCTCCCAACTATTCAGATGCCTGATATGCAACAACAACAACAAGGAAGAGACTCCCACCTGAGGTTTACTGAAACAGAAAGCATCCAACACTCAGGATCATCAACCCAAGGGACAAGTCTGGTTCCCTATACCTCTGACTTTAACAAGTCAAAGGTACCTATCATCAGATGGTCACTTACTGATAACAACTCAGTATTATTGACAAGAAGAGACCTTTCAAGCAGGGCTTACAAGAAGATCAGTGATCTAAAGAAACTGTCAACACAAGACCTGCTCACAATTCAACATCTGGAACCACAGAGAGGATCTCTATCTGATGGACAGTTAAACCAGCTCAAGAACACCATGTACAAAGAGATATGGAAGATTGTTCAAGACAGAAGAAGATCATAAGGAATTAGTAAGGTTTTGGGTTCATCAATCCAGGGGGAGATTGTTAGGACAAAGAGGATTGGTGAAACCACTTTTGGAAACCTTAGTCTAATTCACTTCTGTCATTTTGGCTAAGTATAGAAGTACTGAAGAGAAGACAAGAAACTGTTGAAGAGAAGATATGAGAAGTGCTGAAGAAGAAACTTCATCAGAAGTTCTGAAGTCCAAACCAGACAAGTTCACTTCAGAAGTACTGAAGACAAACTACTCATCAGTAGTTTGTCATTCATCAGCACTTAGCATCAGATATTTTCCACCGCCTTTTGTATCAGTAGTTTATTGTTTATTATTACTTTTAGCTGTAATTGTTAGTTTCAATGTTGCAACTTGTGCAACTTGTTTCTGATGTTTCTGTACTTGCTTTATGGGCAAGATACATGTATGTAAACGTCTATAAATAGGAGGCTTCAACCTTCTATTTTAGACATTGATTTTAATAGAAAAATCCTTCAAACACTTTCACTGTTCTATTCCATTTCAGTATTTATTGTGAATCTGTCGAAGTATCTAATTCTCATTTACTGCTTAGATTCATAATAAATACTTGTCATTATTAGTTTCAATCATCAAGGGGGAGTAATAACTCCTCTTAAGTATAAAAAGTGTTGCTTTAACTTATACATTCCGCTGTGCTTACAATCTGATATACAAGAGCTTGCTAAACACTTAAGTGTCAAAGATAGCAAGTTCTTACTTAAACAAAGAGCATACTGATCCAACAAATACATACACTTAGAGCACTCACATCCCATCCACCAAATGTATGTTAGTGTGTCCACCAAATTATATGGGGTGAGTGTAAGTGGTCGTGAGTGGAGGAGAGAGAAAATATTTGGTGCAAGCACTGTTCCACCCTATATATGAAAAGTTACTGTTCACCCCTATATATATTTTAATATTTTTGTAAGTAGTTGTGAGTGAGAAGAGAGAAAATGTAATGATAAAAGTATGAAAAATGATTATTATTTTAATTAGGAGAGAGAAGATTTAAGGGTGAAGTAGTGATTTTTAATGTAATTTGATGGATGAGATTTGGTAGAGAAGATGCGAATGCTCTTATACTTAAACATATACATACACATGAGTAATTTACGTATACAGCTTCACACTACTTGGTGTAACACCCCAACCGATGGCGGAATCATCAAGGTGTCACGTAGTGACGATTGTTCAAAAGCTCATGGTACTATTATTGAATATTGTTTTGCAAGATGTTAAAATAAATACACCACAACAAAAATAAAGATAGATGATTGATTTGATTTAATTTAATCCAAGTCCAATGTTCTACGTGAAGCGTCAATCAAGCTTATCCTGAAACATGCATGAAAATATTTTTTGTCAACACATAATATTTGTGAGCATTACCTAGCTTTGTACATACAGTATAAGTTTGAAAAGAGGTACAATTCATGTGTCTAGCGTTACCAAGGAATTATGTAAACATGTAAGTAACCAACAAGACAAGATCAAATGGAAAGTTGATAATGAGCACCCTAACACGTGTCAAGTCTAAATGAGCACCGTAACATAAGTTACATCTATATGTAAAAAGCACCATAACATAAGTTATGTATAGATGTACGATTTTGTATGTAAGTTACGTTCATGTTCAAACATAAAGTACCAGATAACAAAACACGCATATGAATTGTAAATGAATAAAAGTTTCGTGTAAGTGAATGTGTAAGTTTTATTTATTTGTGCATGAATCACCCTAAAAGTATAAAATCGAAAAAAGGGATAAGAAATACTCATAGTTTGCGTAGTAACTTGATTTCCGATTACTTAGGTCATGTTTAACTAGGTCAAGGAAGAAAACTTTAAAAATAAACGGATCAGACAGAAAACATGGTATGTACACCAATTAAGATCACAAACTCCACAAGCATTGAGTAAATATATAATAATAACCTTCACAAAATCTTGAGGTAGCTTCCAATATGTAAAGCAACTAAACATAACATTAATAAGACACAATCAAATAATATTTACACGATTTCATGAATATCTATTAAGTACTATTATACGTAACATCCCTAAAGCATTATTCACATAGCTAACAGAACGTAAAGTTTTTTCAATAAGACTAATGAAATGGGCAGAGTGGGGGTGGCACAAATTTACAACATAGACGAGTTGTCGCTGAGCATGTTGTATGTGATTCTATAAATTTGAGTGCGATAACTTTTTTATTTAATTCATTGATTGAAAATAGGGACTTGGATATTAGTACCGCCGAGCATCACAAAAGTGACCATCATAACCAATTGTTGGCATAAGTGAATAAGGACCATAAATTGCATAACCATAACTATACATATCATCATAAACCCCATGTAGCAAAAAATACAGTATAAGCTCATCATCATACAAATTAACCCCTAAATATGCAATACATGTCCAATTGAACTCGTAAATATTGACCTCTTTAAAATCAAAAGCACTATTTAGTTTGATAACTTAAGTACTTGAACAATTATCATTATTTTAAGGTTTATTAAAATACTTATAGTAGTTTTAAATTCAATCCTAAACACATAATATCTATGCCACTATTAACAAATATTAAAATATGTAACATATTCCTCCATTTTTTCAACAATTTTATAGTTTATTATATGTATATAAAAATAATATATATTAAAAGTTAGAATTATCCGAGCCAAATCGAGTCAGCTCGGGTTGTTATGAACCGAGCCGAGCTAGGTTCACTTTCTAACCGATTTGAGCTGGCTCGCCTCAGTTTCAAACCGATCCATATCAAGCGAGCTCCAAGTCACGCGCTTTTTAGACAACCCTAGAGTGAAACAAGGTAAAAAGATAAGGAATACGACTGTAGGTAACGACTATGGGTATGTTTGGCAAAGAGCTTTTAAAAACTTTTAGGAGCTTCAAGCTTTTAAGAAAAAACTCATACTTAATAAAAAGCTTTGTTTGGTTAAAGGGGCTGGAAGCTTTTAGGTTATAGAAAAAACTCTACAGTGAAAAGCTACTAGTAGTAACTTTAGAAAAAGCTCTACTAGCTACAAGCTTTTAATTAGTAAATGACACAAATACCCATCCTATTTTAAAAATAAAATAAAAACCTTCTTTACAAACTTTTAATTATGCCCATTTTGGTCGTTTTATAAATTTTATTAAAAGCTACATCTACTCTGCCAAACACCAAAATATATTTAAAAAGATTCCAGCTACCAGCCTCCAGTTAATTTTATCAAACATACCCTATATGTGAAATTAGGACAGACCACATAACAATATTGACCATGCATTTAGTCGAGCCTAACAACAAAGGACCAAGTTTGTAGTAAATAATATATACAAGGACCATTTATGCAACTTGCCAAATAAATTAAAGTGTTAAACCCTATCACATACATACTCCCATCCCTTTATATACGCTGGCAGTCTGCTAGGGTTTCCATGCTAAACCCCAAATCCAATAGCGCCGTTTTAATCGTAAGTTGATTTTACAGATAATTTTATTATAATTTCGATTGTATGTCCTTATGTTTGTTAGCTTTTCAAATGCTTTTGAAATTGAGATGATGATGGAAATTGTTTTCCCTATTGGTTTGACTGCCGATATGATGGCGAAACTTTATTAGTTCTATCTGATCAATTTATATATATATATATAGTTTCCTTGATTGTATTTTTTGAATTGGGTTTTGAACAATGAGCTGCGAATGAAGTGATGATTAATAGATTCCCTATTGGTTTGATTTGCCAGTATGATGGTGAAATAGTATTAGCTCTGTCTGATCATTCGCTCTTTTAATGTTCTGTTTTTTTAATCACATTGTTTTGTGATTATAATTTTTTTAAATCCTTGTGTTTATGTTTTATTTTAACAAATGGATCTAAAACTTAAATCTCCTGTAATGTTCAAGTTTATTAGCACTGTGTTTGATTTATTAATGTAGTTTTTTTACACAATTTAATCTTCTACAGTTTTATATCACGGTGTTAAGAATATAACACCCATGGTTTTTGGTTTTGTTATGAAATAAGTAAAATATTGTTTAGAATTACAATTTATCATGTATAATCATTTTTCTCTGTTTTAAATTATACGTGTTTATATTTTAGTTTGTTTAAACAAAACAACAATAATCACTACACGTTTTTTTCAAAATACTTTACTATTAACATTAAAAAACATGGCAATAAGAACCAAAACGCTTAGTTATCCATAACATTGATAAATCCATGAGCCTTCAAAACCTTAGCGTGTTTTTTGCCGTCAAGATGTGCATTCAAATTCTCATGTCTTGTGCAAGGAACGTAGCACATCACACAATAGAACACATCTTGACCAAAAGAATGTCAAAAATATAGTTAAGACATTAGTTATTTAATTTTACCTATATAGATAAAATTAAATAACTAATATCTTGACTATAATTTTTTCTAGGTTGGACAAGCTTTTGTTGAAGATGTGTTTTATCGTGGGGAGTGAATTTGAATGCACATCTTGGCGGCAAGAAGCACGGTAATGTTTTGAAGGCTCCCGAATTTATCAATATTATGGATAACTAAACGTTTTGGTTCCTATTGTCATGTCTTTTAATGTTGCTACCAAAGTTTTTTTTAATAATGTTTAACCCAAAGTATTTAATAATTTTGAAGATCCAAGGATAGATATAAACAAAACAACCATAATCACTAAACGTTTTTCAAAATACTTTAGTACTAACATTAAAAGACAAGACAATAAAAACCAAAACGTTTAGTTATCCATAACATTGATAAATCCATGAGCCTTCAAAACCTTAGCGTGCTTTTTGCCGCCAAGATGTGCATTAAAATTCTCATGTCTTATGCAACGAACGTAGCACACCACACAATAGAACACATCTTGACCAAAAGCATGTCCAACCTAGAAAAATATAGTTAAGACATTAGTTATTTAATTTTACCTATATATAGGTATATACAGTTATATATATAAATGTATATTTATATACTTTACAACGTATATAAATATATTTATATTATACATCTATTACCTTTGACCTATGTTTTTTCCATTACAATGTTCAAAAAAACTGAGCGTTAAGACAATTCACATTGCTTATTACACAATACGTAATTTGATGAAGAATAGTGTCTAAATGGTAGCCAACGAAGTTATTTTTCATCAAATTATTTGCAATGTGAATTGTCTTAACGATGCTCAGTTTTTTGAACATTGCAATGGAAAAAACATAGGTCAAAGGTAATAGATGTATATATATACATCTGTTACCTTTTGACCTGTGTTGTTTCCTATTGCAATGTTTTAAATACTAAATTATAGATTTCGGTTAAACTTTAAAGATATTCAAATACTAAATGTTCTATTTAATTTCAAATTATAACATATATAATTTTAATTTTTAAATTTTGGTTAATATTATAAACTTTTGAAAATTTGAATTTAAGATAATAATGGTAAATGTTATACTTAATTAAAACATTTTATACATTTAATTCAAAATTTTGAATTAATATAATCTTTTATTTTTTTTTAAATATTTTAGTTTAAGTTATTAATGGTAACCATTACAACCTAATTATTATATTTAAATTATAGATTTGCTATTATATTTAAAATATAATAATTAATAATTTCAGTTATTAATTTTTCAAATTTCAAATTAGTTATAAGTCAACATTAAAATTAAAATACTACAATCTGAAATTATACATTTATGTTAAACTCTAAAAATATTCGAATACTAAATATTTTATTTAAGTATTTAACTTCAAATTTTAATATTCATAATTTTAATTTTTAAATCTTGGTTAATATTATAAAAATTCAAAAAATTGAATTTAAAATATTTATGATAACATTTAGAATTAACTACTACATTAGTTTCATAATTGTGAATGATTTGAATATTAAAAAAAATCCAAATTTGTTAATTTAAGTTAATAATTGTAACAATTACACCTACTTATTACCTTTAAATTACAGATTTTCTAATATATTTAATTTTAACAAATAG
The DNA here is from genome assembly GCA_030844895.1 of Ambrosia x helenae. Lineage (NCBI taxonomy): Eukaryota > Viridiplantae > Streptophyta > Magnoliopsida > Asterales > Asteraceae > Ambrosia > Ambrosia x helenae. Next base: position 129,876,117 of record CM061228.1, on the reverse strand, counting down.
TAATATTGGTTATAAATTTTCTCAAATTAGTTATAAGTTTAAATTCAAATTTTGAATACTATAATTTCAAAAGATACATTTCAGTTAAACTTTGAAAATATTCGAATATTAAATGTTATATTTAAGTACGTAATTTCAAACTTTAATATCTATAACATTAATTTTTTAAATTCTGGTTAATATTGTAAAATTTCTAAATTTTGAATTTATGATAATAATGTTAGCAATTAAACTTAATTAATGTATTCAATTTGAAATTTTGAATGAATATAATATTTTAAAAATTTTCAAACTTGTGAATTTAAGTTAATAATTATAACAATTAAACATACTTATTACCTTTAAATTAGAGATATCATAATATATTTATATATTTTCGGACTAAGATGCAAACACGGAAACGAATCCAGGATTCACACATGGCCATCTTTATGTGGTATTGTCAAGAGTTAAGAGCAAGACATGAGTTAAGTTACTTGATATCTATGGGAAGGTTATAAATAAAACAAAAAATGTAGTGTATAAGGAAATATTTAATGATATTTAAATTATATGTGTATTTCTCAGTTTTAACAATTTATAAAAATAGTTTCACTATATTTTATGTTTTACTAAACTTTACCCCTCAAAATGCTAAAATTTATTGAATCGCGTGTTTATGCGGGCGTTAATCTAGTTTATAATATAAAAAAAATATAAATCCAGAAACGTTTCTAAAGTTGGAATCATGCTTTGAAATGTAAAGAATTTGAATGGAAAATTTGATGAAATTGTAATTGTTGACCTGAGATAACTTTGACATGGTTTGGTTACTCAATAGATATATTTAATTTATAAAAGGATTATTGGGTGACTGTGTGTGATACCCCGGTAAAAATACTACATTGGCTGTTGTCAGGAGAGATCATTGGTTCATATGTAATCTAATGCCTCTTAAATCACCAACATGTTTTGGGGCTTAATGTTAGTGAATGAGAAGAGAACTTCACAGTTAAGCGTGCTCATGTGGGAGCAATATTAGGATGGGTGACCTCCTGGGAAGTCTCTACTAGGGCAACCAAAAGCAAATCTGTGAGCTCTGGATGAGCAACCCATCGAGGCAAAGCGGACAATATTGGTGATGAGAGGGGCCGGATGTTACAGAGTGGGTTATACGATGTGTTAACAGTTTGTAAAACTAATTGTTAAGTTGATGTTGAACTCAACAATACGTGATTATGTAAAATTTGTTTGGGTTGATAAAGGCAAAGTATTGCTTACAAAACATGGCGTATCAAATTGTGATTTATAAAGCTTCGCTAAGAAAAGAATTTGAAAATATATTTCAAGTAGCCAAGTTGAATAACCCGGTGACCTACCAATTATAGAAGTAAGATTTTTAGCAAGCAATAAACACTTACAAATTTTATTAACCACATAATTTATAGAGCGGATGAATGTAAAACATTTTTTATCTTAAATATGAGTGTCTGGCATATTAAGGGTATTCACAATATGATAAGGTGGTCAATGGTCAAATCTGGAACCTCAGACGGGAGAACCATCTCTAAACCCCAATAGACCAAAATACATTGTATGTCAACTCTGTTCTCCAAGTTTGAAACGATTTAAACGGTGGTCCTTGTTTGCAAATCTTTTATGGAGCGATGCTTATTTAAAAAGTAGAGTATGAGGTGGATGTTTGTAGAAGTTTAGTATTGTGAAGAAAGTGAAGTTCCTTTAGGAAGACTAAAATGATACATGGCATGATAATTGAAAACAATAAGTAACTATGAGGGTGTTTGGGATTGCGTTTTGAATCTGATTATTAGATTATTGCGTTTTGAAAACGCAGATAATCAGTTTTTAGTGTTTGGATTGCGTTTTGAAAACGCAGATAATCAATTTTTTAGGCTACCAAAACGCAATAATCTATAAGCAGCTCCACCCCTGCTTTTCCAAAACGCATAATCTGTTTTGAATAATCAATCCCAAACACCCCCTATGAAGCTAACCTAGGTGATTAAATACTTCTAAGTTATCTAGACATGTTTTTTTTTCTAAACGACCAACAAAGCTTGGCCATCGGGGTACACCCATTAGCAAAGGGAGGTTATCTGTGTCCGCGATTGCAGACGATGATAGCAAAAGGAGGTTATATGTAACCAATTCAAGAAGAACCCTCGGTCAACGATCCATTGTGGTAAAATGTTTGATTCGCGCATGACAATTTATCATAAACGAAACTCCAAATGACGAACTCCGCAAACATTTTAAATCATTGATTACGTGATTAAATTGTAAATCTTTTTCTAGAAAAAGTAAACCAATGAAGTATTTTGTAATGAAAATCCATAAATATATTTGGGTATTTTACGTTTGAATATTGGTTTGAAGCATATACCTTACTTTGCCCAAACCCAACGACTAACGGAACTTAACGGAGCATTCCGTTATATCCGTCTCATTCCCTCTCCCTGTGGCCTCTACCTATAACATCATTGACGTCGAAGACCACGACGATGACGGCGACTTCCACAATTATATTAAGAAGTTTGGTAGATAACAATAATAATAATAATAATAATAATAATAATAATAATAATAATAATAATAATAATAATAATAATAATAATAATAATAATAATAATAATAATAATAATAATAATAATAATAATAATAATAATAATAATAATAATCTCAATCTCACAATACATTCGTCAACTCTCTCAACTTAATTAGGGTTTGATCCATACCTAATGGGCTTCACCTTATTCATCGGAAGACTTCTCTTTGCTTCTTTCTTCATATTATCTGCTTATCAATTGTACGTCATCTGTATCTCTAATCTCTCTTTCTTCATTCACAGATCTGATTTATTAGTTTTTTAGTTTAATTATTATCCTGTTAATTGCTTTTGTTCTTTTATGCTTCCATATCGATTTAGTTTTGTTGATAGATAGCATATATAAAATATTAAATGATGTGCTAGATTATATTGTAAATTACGCAAGTTAGAATTACTTCATATTTGTTCATAGCTTGACTAGTTTGATTCACCTGTTGATCTGCGTTTGGCTACTGTTGAATACTTGAATGCTGCTTTTATGCTTAATTTTTTGGACATGAATGGAGGAAAAAGGCTTAAAAACTATATGCTTTGCTCTGAAGTTGTAATTATAGACAAATTGTGTTTGTGACCGTGAGAAGAAATGTTAAATTGGTTGTTGTTGTTGTGAGGGTGCTGCTTTGTGTTTGTTTTTGAGGAACTGTCGTTTGTTTGTCGTGAAAAGCTACGTAGTACGGAGTTACGTATACATTGGTTTGAAAAGCTTCTTGCTCCAAATATACATAGTTATCAAATGCGCTAGGCGCACTCAAGGCGCATAGGTCTCGCTTGGAAGAGCACCTTTTTTTTTATCTAGGTGACAAAAGCGGACCAAGGTCGCTTCTAGGTTTTTGGTTGCCTAGGCGCCTCAGGCGGTCGCTTTTGACAACACTGCAAATATACTTATGCAACTTATTTTTGTTAGTGAACCGGAATTGTAATGTGTATTTAAGTGAAGAAAATGTAGGAGTGATGTTCTATGTAAGAGTTTTACCGAATCAAATACGCACATGCGCTTGTCCATGTTGGGGTTTGAACCCACAACCTCTTGGTTGGTGGACCACATTTGATAGTGCTAGACCAACAACAAAGGCATGTTGGTTTTATTGAATTAGGGACTGTGGTTAAGTTTGGATGTAATTTAAAAACTTATAAATGTGAAGCGTAGGAGTGCTCCCTTGTACTATCTTAGTACCACAAGTTGCTATATTATTATTAACTAAATCAGGATACTAATTACTGGTCAGACTATCAACCTACTTGATTTGGGTTATGCCAGCGGCTGCATATACCAGTTGACAGACAGAAGAGTTAATATAAAACCTCTAATTGCATATTATACTTATTGGATCATCTGTGCAATTTAGGTATACTGACTTTGGAACTGATGGAGGACCCGTTGTAAAGGTTCTTGAACCAAAACTTAATGTGTTCACTAAACTGATTACCTTCAAAGCTGGTATAAAAGTTCCGGAAGTCGATGTAAGGATTTCTCCGTGCATTATTTATAAACAGTTTAAGTTCAGTTTACAGTTTGAACTTATTTCTCGGTCCTCATCGTCACTCTATGAGTCGGTCTTCATTCACTTTCATATCATAATATAATATAATATAATATAATATAATATAATATAATATAATATAATATAATATAATATAATATATATTTAGTTCATGCAACTAAAACCGAGCCTTCTTTTGAACAGACCAAAAATGTCGTTGTGGCAATGATTGTTCTTCAAGGATTTGGTGGCATTGGTTTCGTATTTGGTAGCTATCTTGGTGCCATTTTGCTGGTAAATGAATATTTTTTGCGTCACGGGAAGCTCAGTTCACATAATTTTCAGTCTCCTTAATTCTTTGATCTGTTGACAGGTCCTGCACCAACTTATTTTTACTCCTGTATTGTATGATTTCTACAACTATGATGCTGAAGATACAGAATCCAGTCTACTTTTTTCAAAGTTCACTCAGGTTAACTTCTCTTTGCCTCTTTTATTTTAAGTAAAATAGTTTTTTCAAGGTGTTGTAATTGTACATCCATTTTAAACCAAACAACACCCTTGCTAAAATGTCTAAGAAAAACACTAAAGTACACATGAGACCAGCCAAAGTTGATGCATTCATTAAAGGGGACAATGCCGACCCATTGACTTATTAATGGGCTGATTGGGATTGAACTTATTGCAAACCAGGTCAAATCAAAATAGCTGTTCAACGTCTATTCTTAATGCATACAACCTCCTAGATAACTTTTCTTTTTCAAAGATTGTCCAGCTATAATGTTTTCCTATCCATAATCCACACATTTATTGATATCATCATTATTTGTAAGAAAAAAAAAGTTCAAAATGTACAAAAAGTTGTTGCAAGTCAACCCTACCTTAAATATCCTCATGATAAACAAACATCTTGCCACCTCCAGTATTCAACTAGTTTCGGTTTTATCTTGAACTAACCATTGGCAGTTTCTTGAATTACCTCCGGTGCTTCTTTTTCCCTAATATTTTGGAATGGTCTTACCTTTTGAAAGCAGAACATGGCTTTGCTGGGGGCATTGTTATATTTCATAGGGATGAAACACTCAATATCGCTTCGGAAATCACGGAAAACTCCCAAGACGAAAACAAACTAGTTCGGATCTTACTGTCAAGTGTTTAGCTTAAACAGTATACTTAAACTGTGGTTTATATTTGACCATCCAAAAGTGATTTGTATCATTTAGTACCCCATACACATTACAGGATTAGTAGGGGTGATTCATACTTGTAACAAATTGATTGTTCGATTATTCTTCAGTGTTGTGCTATTTCCTTGTTTTGGTCATCTACAACTGTCAAAATCCAAATGTTGCTATCGAAAGTTGTATAGATACAACTTAAACATTTCTATCATGGTGCCTCAAGATATCATTGTCTATTGAGATTGTAATGGGTTGTGTTTTGGTACTCATGGCCTCATACACCTAACACCCTTATAAAACCATATCAAATATCATCACCATCTGATCATAGGTAGTTAAAAGTTACTGCTGGGATTCCCACCATCTGAAACTTAATCTTAGATATTATCTCAAAAACCAACTTTCTACATCTTTGATAAATTCAAGTTGTGAACTTCAAGATATAACGGTTATGGTATCAGTTTCTGGTAATTTGACATGTATCTCTTAGAGATAATATTAAAGTTTAGAGATAATATTGTTTATATTTGAATTATATTGTATAGTTATTATAGATAGGGATCGTTTCCATATTTATCTCTTGTATTTGCCCTATATAAAGGGTATTGTATTCCACATATTATTCAATGAGAATTATCGATCCATAAACCTCTTTTATGGTATCAGAGCTACGGCTCAAACCCTAACCCCTTTTCCCTTCAATTTCCGATCGCCTGCTGCCTCTGTTCCCAGATCGACTGCAGCCTCTGTTCCCTTTATTTTTTTGTTCCCAGATCCACTGCAGCTTCTGTTTCCTTTATTTTTTTTTCTACTCGGCTGCTGAATACTGCCTTCTGATCGATCATCAGCCATGACCAAAGATACTGAATCACCCGAAGCTTCGGCTATGACCACCAAACCCGCACCCCTTCACCCCGCCTACTCTGTCACCAACATAAACTCTAAAATCCGAACCCTAGACGGCACGAAAGTCACCTACACCCAGTGGGTCAAGCTTTTTCGTCTCCACGCCACAGCCTATAAAGTTCTACAACTCATTGACGGTACACGCCCCCCGGCTGAAACGGATGTCGATTACCCATTGTGGCTCGAACTTGATGCGTTGGTGCTTCAATGGATAGTCGCCACTGTTTCGGACGGACACCTCCCACGGCTTCTGGGTCACGTCACTTCTGCCCGAGCCGCTTGGGAAAAGCTTGAACATCAGTATCTCAGCAACAAAAATGCTCGAGCCGCTGCCTTGGAAACACAGTTTTGCAATCTTACTCTTGCAAACTGTTCTTCTGTTAATGATTATTGTGAACGGTTAAGTGACCTTGCAAATCAATTGGAGGATGTCGATCATCCTATCCAAGAATCCCGTCTTGTCTTACAATTGGTCCGAGGTTTACCGCAGGAATACGATACAACTGCCTCCTTGATTCACCAGAGTAATGCTAACTGGGACACTGCACGCACTATGCTCCAGGACGAAGTGATACGTCTCGAGGCTCGCAAGTCAGCTACCTCCTCTGTCCTCCTTACACAGCATCAGCAGCAGCCCACATCTTCCATGACCAGCAGCAACCAGCCGGATCAGCAGTTCACTAACCCGTATCAGCAGCAGCAACAGCCCCGTACCAGGGGACGGGGACGAGGTCAACAATACAGAAACAATCGGGGACGCGGACGCAGCTCAGGCAGACAGCAGTCCGGATAGGTCCAGCAGATGCAGTCTTACCCAACTTGGGCTTGGTGGGCTCCTCCCCCTTGCCCCTATCCCACGCAGGCTCCTTGGCCCAACAACAGCGGCCCGTTTCAGCCCAACAGCAGCGGGCAGTTTCCTCAGTTCAGTCAGTTTTCTTCGGGCCCGGTTCAGCCCAACACTGTCACTAATCAGGCCGCTCAGACCCAATATGCTGGATACGTCCCGCCAACTCAGCCCTCGGCTCCGTCTTTTTACGGGTATAATACACTTTGCCCCTCCGATTTGAGCGCGACTTTATCTACTTTGCAGGTTAACTCTTCGGACCCAACCAAGTACATGGATACTGGAGCCGAGGCTCACGTGACACAGGATCAAGGTATGATCAAAATCCCATCTTATTCTAATGCATATCATAAAATTTTGGTAGGCAATGGCGATTGTGTTCCAATTGCAAAATCCGGAACAGGCTTTTATATCCTACCCAACCGAACCTATATCCTGCCTAACCTACTTTATAGCCCACACATCATTAAAAACCTTATCTCGGTAAGGCGTTTTACTCGTGATAATTGGGTTTCTATAGAATTTGATCCGTTTGGTTTTTCTTTGAAGGACCTTCACAATGGAAGAATTCTCTCCCGCCACAATAGCACCGGGGACCTCTATCCTGTCACACCACCACAACTTCCGCTTCAAGCTTGCTATATCACCGCTGTCTCTCTTCCCTGGCATGAGCGCCTTGGCCATCCAGGCACCCAAGTTTTAGATATTCTTAGTCGTAATTCTATTTCTTTTTGTAATAAAGACCATAAGTCTAAATTTTGCAATTCTTGTCATGTTTCTAATAGCAAGCGTTTACCTTTTTATAATTCAAATTCATTTACTTTTGCACCGTTTGATATTATTCACTGTGACCTTTGGACCTCACCTGTACCTAGCAAAACTGGGTACAAATACTATATGGTTCTTATAGACAACTTTTCACACTTTGTTTGGGTTTACCCATTAAAATACAAATCTGAAACATTCCCAACGTTTGTGAAATTTCATCGCCTAATAAAAACCCAATTTAACCGAGCAATTAAAACTTTTCAATGTGACCTTGGGGGGAATTTGATAATAATGCCTTCAAATCTTTTGCAACCCAACATGGTCTTCTTTTCCGCTTTGCTTGTCCCCAAACCTCATCCCAAAATGGGCGCGCGGAACGTATGATTCGTCGCCTTAACGACGTCATTCGTGCCCTACTCATCCATGCCAACCTCCCTCCATCCATCCTTTTGGGTGGAAGCCCTTCACACTGCTACCTACCTTCACAATATCTTGCCCACAAAACGCCTCAACTTCTTCACCCCCACCTTTGCCCTTTACCTACGCCACCCTACCTATGATCACTTACGAGTGTTCGGGTGTGCGTGCTACCAAAATACCTCGGCCACCCAACCTCATAAACTACACCCGCGGGCCATTCGTTGCATCTTTCTTGGCTATCCCCCGGACTTTCGGGGATACCGATGCTTCGACCCGACAACTGGCCGGGTTCACCTCTCTCGCCATGTTACTTTTGACGAGACTTGTTTCCCTTACACTATCCCCAACCCGGTATCCTCCTATACCTTTCTAGATGACTCCATACCACCCGGCTTTACTTTTTCGCCTCAACCAAAACTATCTCCCCTCCACACCCCACGGCCCTACACACCAGCCACAGCCCGGTCCTCCTTCCCACACCATTACCTACACTCGCCGGCCTAAGCCCACCCAGCCAACCCAACATACGGCCCAACCAGCCCAACCCGGCTCACAGCAGCCCTCCTCCACGCGGCCCACTCCAGCCCCACCATCCGCTTCCCAGGCCCAACCCACCAATACCCACCCGATGACCACACGGTCCAAAACCGGGTCCTTAAAATCACATACTCCCCTTAACCTACACACTGCGACCGTTTCTCCAATACCTACCACCTACGCCAAAGCCTTTACGGATCCGCATTGGACACACACTATGCAGGCCGAGTTTAATGCTTTACAGGCGAATAAGACATGGGAATTGGTCCCTAGACCTACAGACAGCCCAGTTATTAGATGCATGTGGCTATTTCGCCACAAATTTAGATCTGACGGGTCTTTGGAGCGCTATAAAGCGCGTTTGGTTGTGAACGGGAAGTCCCAAACAGTGGGAATTGATTGTGAGGACACGTTTAGTCCGGTTGTCAAGCCGACGACCATTCGTACAGTTTTATCCTTAGCGGTCTCTCGTTCTTGGCCTATTCATCAACTGGATGTCAAGAACGCTTTTTTGCATGGTGATCTACAAGAGACCGTCTTTATGCATCAGCCACCGGGATTCGTTGACAAACGATTTCCGAATTTTGTGTGTAGACTGAAGAAGTCTTTATATGGGCTTAAACAGGCACTACGAGCCTGGTACACTCGCTTTGCTACATTTATTTTGTCACAGGGTTTTCGAAGCAGTGCATGCGACACTTCTTTATTTATTTATTCCAGGGGCTCTCACACGGCTTATTTACTATTGTACGTGGATGATATTATCCTCACTGCATCTTCAGATGCTCTCTTACAGGAGATTATTGGCACATTCTCACGAGAGTTCGCCATGACTGATCTGGGTCAGTTACATCATTTTTTGGGCATTGCAGTCACGCATCAGTCGAATGGCTTATTTTTATCACAATCCCAGTATACCAAGGATATTATTTCTCGTGCTTCCATGACTGACTGTAAGCCATGTACCACACCCGTTGATTTATCTTCCAAGCTAAGTGCCACGGATGGTCCACTTTTTCACGACCCCACATTATACCGGAGTCTCGCAGGGGCACTTCAATACTTGACTTTCACTCGTCCTGATATCTCCTATGCGGTTCAACAGGTGTGCCTATTTATGCATGAGCCTCGTGATGCTCATTTCTCGTTTATGAAACAAATTACCAGGTATTTGCAGGGCACGATCCATTATGGTATACGCATTGTTAAGTCGGTCGTCAACTCTCTTGTTGCTTATTCTGATGCCGACTGGGGTGGTTGTCCTGATTCTCGTCGGTCCACCAGTGGTTACTGCATTTTTCTTGGGGATAATTTGCTATCTTGGTCCTCCAAGCGCCAACCTATAGTTTCGAGATCTAGTGCAGAAGCAGAGTATCGTGGTGTTGCTAATGCAGTGGCTGAAGCCACCTGGATCCGTAATCTTCTCCTCGAGTTGCATGTCCCTCTTCGTCAAGCTTCAATCGTATATTGTGACAACGTCTCCGCGGTTTATTTGTCTAACAATCCTGTTCAACATCAACGTACTAAGCACGTGGAGATTGACATACATTTTGTCAGGAAGAAGGTTCGTATCGGTCATATACGGGTTTTGCATGTACCCTCCTCGTCTCAGTATGCGGACATTTTCACGAAGGGTCTTTCACGAGAACTATTTCAAACTTTTCGGTCCAGTTTAACCGTTTGCTCTGCGCCCGATCAAACTGCGGGGGGATCTTAGAGATAATATTAAAGTTTAGAGATAATATTGTTTATATTTGAATTATATTGTATAATTATTATAGATAGGGATCGTTTCCATATTTATCTCTTGTATTTGCCCTATATAAAGGGTATTGTATTCCACATATTATTCAATGAGAATTATCGATCCATAAACCTCTTTTAGTATCAACTAGTACCATGACCTCATCTGTACCTGCAAAAAAAATTGTAATGAATTTCATACTCGGTTTTGTATCTGAATACCAGTCTCGTCAGTCATTCATGTTTTGAGTTCCGTCACCACCCCTCAAGTTTTAATCTTTGTGTTTTTACCCGTGCACTATCACTCCATTTTTACGCCGTCACCCCCTCAAGTTACAAGCTTTGTGTTTTTACCGCTTGCACTTTCAGTCAGTGGTGAAGCTTGAGCGAAAATCTCGGGGGGTCGGAAGTCAACAGTTACGGAGGGTCGAAACCGTATATACCAAAAAAATTATATACAGATAGTATAATCGGAACTTCTGTGTGAAAATTTCTGGGGGTCAAGCGCCCCTCCCACCCCTATGAAGCTACGCCCGTGCTATCACTATTACCCCCTCATTTGAACATTGCGTTTTTACCCTTGCACTAATACTCTATTTTTACTACCACCACCCTTGCGTTTTTAGTCCTTGCGGTATTACTCCATTTTTCACCTCCTCTATCATTAAAATTTCATATGATGAACGCATTATATGGCGCATAGACTAATCCATTCGATATTTACAATGTACCCGAGCCGCAACACGCACAATTCTAGCTACTAGTTTACAAACAAATTGACGTGTTTTGAACATATTTACTTACAAAAATAAAATAATATATAAATTCAGACACAACAGCAGCATGCAAGACTTTTAGGGTTTTAAAACAACGGTAGATACCAATACAGAAAACCGACATTGTTGCCGGTAACGTCAATTCTATAAATGATTTGCGGTTGCTAGTAGCCAGTGATCACATTCTCAACATACTTGTACTTAATTCATAAAATTATATTTTAATCTCTATTGATCATAATAACCTTGTTAGGAATTTATTTTTTGTTCATGTTTTCCATCTTAATTCATGAAATTATATTAGTGTGTTGACTTGTTTATTATTTTGTTTGTTTTTTACTTCAGTTGTGTTTGTGTAGATTAAAAAATGGGATGGAAGAAAAAAAGTACAACAATATTAATAAAACTGGTTTCATCAGCAAAGACTGGTTTCTTTTACGTTACTAAGAAGAAGAAGAACCCTAAGAAGTTTCAGGACAAGCTTCAATTCAAGAAATACGATCCGCGTGTTCGACGTCATGTTCTTTTCACTGAAGAAAAGATTAGTAAGTGATAGAGATAAATCTTCATGATGGTAACTTAACCATCTTGTTATCAGGAGTTTTCTGTTATTAATATCAAGTGTTATGATATGCATCTCTTTTTTGCATGAATATATAAAAATATAACATTTTTATCAAAACAAACAGCAAATTACTATTAAGTTGTTTGCAAATTCACAAGCCAAATCACAAATATCAATCTTGCAGCAAAGTATAATGCCAAAAAGGAAAAGAAAATCCCGAAAGCAGTGTCAAACGGTAGGTATCAAACACAATTACACAAACCACCGAACGCAGTAAATCAAGCACTCTACAAGAAAAATCACAAGTTTAAGTCTTTGTCTTCAGTTCTAATATTTGAACAAGGGACCATAGTATATCCATCCGATGAATACTTCTGTTATTCTCCCCCTGCGTTTGACAAGATTAGGAGCATGTTAACGCGCAAAATGGGTTGGAACTAATGTGAACAAGCGTGTTGAGACGCATAAAAATCTATTGCGCCTTTTAAAATGGTCAGGATGTAGTGATGTACCTCAACAATGAAACACATCCAGGTTTTATCACCATAGGCGTCTATTGCGCCTTTTAAAATGGTCAAACCCAAGCTCCTGATGGCTTCAGTGATCTCCAGAAAATTAACACCTTCATCACATACCATCTGTGCATACAGAAACAAAAATGTCGGCGAAAAATGGAAACATTTCTAGAGTTTCTTCACTTACAGTTCATGATTGTACCTCTATTAGCATTTGCCCGTCGGTGCTAATATTTTCCACGATTATTGGGCATACTTTTACGTCGTTTCCTACTTCCATTGCCCAGGTTGAACCCTGCTCCTGATTCCCATTCAGCTGCAAAATGGTGACCAGCCGTAGGACCGTTAAGTTGTTAACATAAGGCTTATAGAAAACAATAGAAGCTAAAAACAGTACCTTGAACTCAGCACATTTATCAATTTTATCGGCATGCTTCGTGATACATTGCATAAAAAGCATATGCTTAATTGTTCGTTCCAAAAGTGAATCGATGCTACACTGTGGGACGCGAAAATCACTTGTTTTAACTCGATATCTTTTAGAAAAGCATAAAATGATATTACAGGAACAGCTAGAGTTACGGGTTACCTTTGATCCATTGGGAATAAGCTGTCTGAGTTCCTTAATACGGTCTTGAATCAATTGTCTATCCCTGGGTCGGGGTTTACCACTTTCACCAGGCCTAGCGCGTTTTTTTCCAGCCTTAGGCGGTTCTCGAGGCCCATCTAACTGCTCACTGCATCTACTAACACTAGCCGACGAGAAGCCTTGTAAAGAACGCTCAAATGAGTAACAAATTGAACTACCGGTTTGCAAATCACTAGGAGTTGGTTGCAGCCGCGAAAGGGGTTTGACCGGTTGACCAGATGACTTTGACCATTTAGTGTCACTGTCACTGCAACACACACTAGCAACAACTGCTTCTAAGAGGTTTTCAGAGCCTGATCTTTGTGTACTGCTCGTGTCTCCAGCGATTTGGTCAACGGTCAGGGTCTCGGTTGTGACCGTTTCCCAATCGAAACAATTCTTCTGCTTGTAAAATGTGTGCCCCAATGCTTCATACAACTCACATCCAGCAGGAAACTTGAAAGAATTGTTAGTTTCGGTTTCCTGGTTATTTAGCATTTGACTATTTGGAAATTCGGGCATGAACACGCCCCAGTTTTGATCATTGCAAGTTGTAGATTGGACGAAATCAGTGGTGATCGTTTCAACTTTCGTCCGCTTATCCATTGTTCTATCTTGATCGCGTGCGCGCTTGTGAAATCTCACTGAACCTGAACATGCGGACATTTCTGTCTGGAAAACAATTTGCATAAGATTCTAGATATATTTTATTTCTGCGAGTGACAAAATATGCGGGTTGGGTAACGCGTTATAGTATTAGAAAGGTACCACGCAAGGAGAAGAGTCGTGTAGGTCAAAAAAGATCTCTCGAATATGGTTCACGAGCTTCAAGTCTTCAGTGATCTGCGTGTTTTATATAAAAGCACGGCTTAATAAAACGATTAATGTGATTAACTGTTTAACGTGCCTAGAACGCAAGCATTTTATAGATAAATACACTAAGTAGAAGCGAATACTTAAAATTGCCTTACAGTTTTTAAAGAGCCGAGTTGTACAACCCCATATGAACCAACAGCGACAGCAACGATGGTCTGCATAGCATAAAGGGCATCAAAACAAGTATCTGTTATACACTGGATTATAGTGGCAAAATGAGCGGCTTGGGCTGCTTTTCGAAACGGGTCAAAATGGGTCATTTTTGGTATTAGTCAAGTTGAGTTGACCCGAAACTTTTCCCTGAAAAAATTACTATGTGCAATATGATTGCTTAATAATACTTTGAATTTGTTGGATAGAACAACGTACCCTGATCCCGGCTGTAACCTGCGTATTCCATCCATCAGAATGCTGAAAATTAACATAAAACATAAGACGATATTGTGAGATCTCAGGATCGTTTGAGGGAATGATTGAGAGGAAAAACTAACTGTTTTATAAACAGAAAAGTTTGACAAATTACAAATGAAAACCTAAGGACCTATTTATACTAAGTGAATCGGTTTGTGTTGAAACATCACAACCGTTCAACTACATTAACCGTCTATAACTGCCATGCGACACACCCTTTCCCTTTTCCTATTTTAAACTATAGGTTATACAATAATATTTACATAATGACACTTATTTACAAACAATATACTTCGGGTCTTGTGACTTGTTTTGATGCAAGGGATTATGTCCAACAGATATAATATGATATGGTACAATATTATTGATATCAAAGTTATTTCTCACCTCATCCATAGAACACAAACTATTAACAAGTTGAGGCCCTGAAATCCATTGATGTTTACCTGTAGCTGCAACCCGTCCAACGACCCTGCTTAATGGATTATGAGCATGATTAACGATCCATTGTATGCATAAACAACTCTAATGGTATTTAGTATTTATATTAACATACCCTTCACCAATAGAATATATGCGATAAGACATGTTTGCTATAGCTAATCCAAGATGATCTTGTGGATACCACTCGCCCTTAAAATTGTCATCCGCGTTACTGAACCAGTTGTTTATCTCGGAACAATCATTTTTAACTTCATCGTTACAATAAGCATCTTCCCAACTCAACATCCTACAAACATTTCCAGATTTAGTAAGTATCATGCCAAAATTACATATTTGCTCGTCCGCATGCTTATTAAACATGTTTATCTACTTATCTGATTATTTATGATTAAAAAGCTGGTTTGAACAGCAGTTTGAAGCATAGTTATCAAAGGCGCTAGGCGCACTCAAGGCGCATAGGCCTCTCCTGGGGCCTAGGTGCGAGGCGCAAAAAAAACGAGGGCCTGGGATAAAAAAAAGGTGAACGAAAAAATAAAGTAAAAATATATTAAAATAATACTATTTTTCATCTAGTTAGTATCAAAAGTTTTAAAATATTGATGTATAGTGTATAGAAGTAGTTTTCCTTAGATAAAAGTAGAAATCTGGCTGGAATCTAGCTGAAATATGCGCCTAAACCATCACCTGGAGAATTAAAGCGCAATTTCCTCGACTCAAAGTGCAAATGCATCGCCTCGCCTAAAAAATAGGCCTAGGCGCAAGAGGCGATGGCTTTTAACAACTATGGTTTGAAGTTGTGTATTCCAAACTTATCATTCATTCAACGCATCGTTCGAGTTTTCTATTGATCTAAACAAATGAACAATGCACTAACAAATCCAAAACTAGACAAAGTATCATTTGCATACCAAAACAAAAGGTCAATAAACATGTAAACAAACTAAAGTTATTAAACATGTCTTACATTTGAGGTTGATGCTTGAGTTTCCAAAAAACAGCATACTTCCAGTCAGTGTTAAAACATAGATTCTTGAGTTGTTGGTGCAATTCACCACCACCCATCATCATCATCATCTTCCACTATGTTAGCCAACTATGATTAACTCCCCCACCCCCCAAACACAAACTAAAAATGACCTTTCTACCCTCTGCAACTTCTAACTACCTCTGTATGAACCTCTCCCTGCTTGTTTCCTCCTCAAACCTGCTCGCTTTTTTATCGGTGGACCGACTGTGGGAGTTAGAAGACTACCCAATCCCATCTCCCAGACCACTTCAACAGTTTAACCCCTCCTTAACACTTTCACCAAATCAACATCAAATTTATAAAACTAACTGTCAAAATATTAATATTTAAACAAATTATAACAAAATTTAACAACTTCAACATCAAAGTTAAAGAATCTTGAAATAAACTCACTATGATCAATCAGTTACAAGAAAAATTATATATTATTTGGTGGGTGCACTTTAATATTTCAAGATTTAACTAATATCAAAAGACATTGAATAAAACAACATAAAAATCAAAGCTTTTCATGAAATTTTGCTTTAAATTCAGTAAAAGAAGACACCCAGATGATGATCAAAAGTTAAAAAGAAAGAAAAAAGTAGTTTCATTTGTGTGTTTTCTATCATTCAAACTTCTGTTTATAAACAGATAGCGGCTTTTTCATCACTCAAATTTACACTCCACTACCCTCTATTTTGTAAAATGTGCACAATAAGTTAAAAACATATTGCCACTTGTGCATATCATTCTTGGGATTTATGAGTGTTGCTTTTTTATAGATATGGGAATGGGATAATATATGGCCAACACAATGATATTATAATTGAGGAAAATGTTTCTTATCATCTCAGGAAAAACCCTATTCATACCAATCATTTTTATAGCCAAAAGTTACAACACCAACAAAACACAACCCCATTTATATATATCTTCTCATTATGATTAATGATAGCTATTTATTTGTTACTGATAATTCTTGTATGTCGACATTCGAATTTAAAAATAAAATAATGTACGCGAAATTATATCGTATTGTGCTATGTATACCGTATTTTTCGGCTGGTTTTAGCGGTGTTTAAGAGATATAGTCGTGACCCGCCTTCCCCGTGTGCGCACACGGGGCTTAGGTGTGTAAAGCACCTTTAAAATTTTGTTAGCTATATTAAAAGTTCTTTTTCATCATTATCATACTCAGTTAATCCCATCAATAGCAAAGCTACGGTAAAGTCTAAGAAGGGTAAGATGTAGACAGTCTTACTTATACCCTATGGGAATAGAGAGGGTGCTTCCAGTGAGAACCCTTGGCTCGAGAGTAGTTTTGCATCAACTATTGGACATAAGGCACATAACACTTAGCAATCGGGACAAGCCGATTAGGCGATTAGCGCATGTACTCCCTTGTCTTTTGGCTATCAATGTCAACAAGTGATGCATGATTAACCGTCCGCCGTTTTAACGGTATTTTCACGAAATTAGTAAAATAATATTAAAATTAGTGTAGTTTTACTTTTACCTCCGAGGACCTACACATATATACGTTATATGCACACACTCCAATCGAACCTAAACTCTATAAAAAGTTGAAGTAAGTAAAATCAAAATTACTGATATAAAAATGACGTGTGTGAATATATATATTGTTAGGTTTAGGTTTTATCTAATTATGATTATCAATGATCTCTAATCATAGTTTAAGATTGTGGGGGGTTCCTTTTTTGCTAAAAAGGATATGCATGAAGTCACGACAAATTTACCAGGAAAATTAAATATGGTTAAAAAAAGGTGAAGCATAATTATTATCCGTTCAAACTTTAATCATCCATTGTTTTTATTGGTTAAATTTTACAGATATTGGGAAGATAGGTTTGAATTATTTCTTTTTTGATTCATCTGAAGTAAAACAAAAGCACTGTTTTTATTGTAACTAAGATCATTTGAATTAACATGAGTATATATATTATCCATATAAAAACAAAAATAGAAATAATTGCTAAGAAAGTAAACTGTGATTTTATTATGTGAGGTCTATTTAACTATTTTGGTGATAGTTTCGGCTTTCCTTTCTGATTTTATATTGGCCAAGATAAGAACAAGAGGAAAGAAAAGAACAAAACAAAATGTGGTGGGCCGGGTTTTATCGCAGTGGGCCTTCGGCCTTCGTGTGGGCCGGGTTTTACCCGAAACTGGTGTGAAATTACTGGTGGACCCGGGTTACTCTCAAAGTACTCCTTTGTCCAGTGGATACTTCGAGAGTGCTCGAAATTGATTTGTTGACCGTTCAAAAAAAATATATAGCAAATTCATTGATAGTGTTTAGAGAGAGTGGGATGGAGACACACCTTATTTCAATCTATTCTATCTATATAATAATTGAGGTCACTTGGGTTGAATCAAGACCTTAGAGAGGGCCTTTATGATCCAACAACTAATATGGAGCTCCAAATTATGACTATAAAAACCTTTTTCTTTTTTTTTTTTTTTTTCATTCTCCATATCAAAACTCTCATATTCTTCCTAATTCCTAACAAATCTTTCAATCTTTCTTCTTCACCTTGCATCATTTGTTGATTATCCACAACTGATTAAAGGTAAACATCCATACTACTCTTCTAATGTTGATTCCTATTATTATTTTGACTTTTTTTTATTGTTAACATTATTAAGAACAAATCAAACCGAATGAAAATTCTCATTCTTTTACGTGGAAATCATTCTTCTTAAACACATGTTCTAATGAAACGGATTTGTGATAAATGGATTTGTGATAAACGGATTTGTGATAAACACATATTTAATCGGATTTATTATAAAGTGATAACAAAGATACTATCAATTCCTATGGTTATTTTTTTATTCTTTTTAAGATTTCCTAATCTAATAACCACTTGAAATCATTCTGGTGTTTATCACATGTTCTAATGAAACGGATTTGTGATAAACATATATTCAATCGGATTTGTGATAAAGGGATAACAAAGATACTATAGATTCTTATTGTTACTTTTTTTTATTCTTTTTAATATTTCATAATCTAATTACCATTTGAAATCATTCTTGTGTTTATCACATGTTCTAATGAAATGGATTTGTGATGAACGCATTTGTGATAAACACATATTCAATCGGATTTGTGATAAAGGGATAATAAGGATTGCGTTCAATCAGATTTATGTTAATTTTATTATTGTCATCACGGTTTTTTTAGACATATATTGAATCGGATTTACTATTCGATCGAATTTAGTAATGCTATATTTTAACATTTGAAAAACAGGATTTGATCCGAAGACACAAACGCTATTATGTCTTATCATAATGGTTCTCAATTATTCAAGGTATTGCATGACCCTTTGGCAACAGTTTTGGTATATTTGTTATTTTCATGTACATATGCCTATTTA
Organism: Ambrosia x helenae; assembly: GCA_030844895.1. Lineage (NCBI taxonomy): Eukaryota > Viridiplantae > Streptophyta > Magnoliopsida > Asterales > Asteraceae > Ambrosia > Ambrosia x helenae. The sequence goes on along the minus strand of CM061228.1, from coordinate 129,857,001 downwards.
ATTTTCAAAAATGATTCTTTATTTTTTAATGTTGTTTTTAACGTGTCAATCCAGACTGTGCTGAAGGCCATGAACAAATTTCTGTTGTCTAAAAACATACATAACAGGGACGTTACAGTTACCACATACGAAGGACAATCTTGGTTGGTACGATTTTTAATGTTTTTAATGTAATTTATTTGAATTACTATTTTTCGAATTTATGTTTAATATTATTGTAATAATTAACTGTTTTTCGAAAAAAAAAATTAATCACATTTATTTATATTACTGTTTTTTGAAATTATTTTAATATTATTGTAATATTAGACCGAATTTATTGTCATCAATTCTGAATTATTGTTATTTATTTACATTAATAATAATTAACCGAATTTAATGTCATTTAATCTGAAATTTGAATGTGAATTATTGTTATTTATTTACATTAATAAAAATTGACCGAATTTAATGTTATTTATTACTATCTTTTAATAATTGACCGAATTTATATTAATATTAATATGAATTTCAATTAACCATAAGAAGCCTCATTTATTTTTTATTATGAATGATTGATTATTAATCAATTTAACCTTCATTTATGAACGAAATAACTCTCATTTATTTTTAATATTACGATTTTAGTTTTACTATATTTGTAATAATAGTATTGTTGACTGAATATATTACTAATACTAATTGACATTAATAATAATTGACCGAATTGAATGTTATTTATTACGAAGTTTAATCTCATTTATTTATATTAATATTACTACGAAATTATGTTTAAACTATCTTTATAAATTATTATTGGTCTTACCTGCAATTAATAGGATTTATTTTGTTTTTTTAATGTTATTTAGTATGAGTTTTAATGACATTAATTATAATTGACCGAATTTAGGGTTATATATTATGATTTTTAAGCTCATTTATTTATTATTGACCGAATTAAATTACAAATATATTACTAATACTAAAACTAATATTACGAATTATTATTGGCCTTGTCTGCAATTAATAGAATTTATTCATTTTTTAATGTTATTCAGTATGAGTTTTAATGACATTAATAATAATTGACCGAATTTAGTGATATATATTACGATTTTTAAGCTCATTTGTTTATTATTGACCGAATTGACCGAACTAATTACGAATATATTACTAATACTAAAATTAATATTACGATTTTTAATTTTAATCCCATTTATATCTTATTGACCGAATTAAAATTTTCTATTGCTATTTTTACGAATATATTACTAATTACTAATACTAACTAATACTAATACTAATATTACGATTTTAGTTTGCTTCAATTAGAAGTTATTTCCATTGGCAAATATTGTGTCTTTAAATGGTGTTCAATCCAACACAGGCTGTTTGTTACAAAGGTTCCAACACAAGAAGTCATTGATTTTCAAATTAAAATTACGATTTTTTATGTTTGTAATGTAATTTATTTGAATTATTTATTACGATTTTGTGGTTATTTATTAAGATTTATAATCTCATTTATTTATATTACTATGTTTACGAATTATGATTAGTCTTGATTGCAATCAATAAGATTTATTCATTTTTACTGTTATTTATTAAGATGTTTAATATTATTTATTGACATTAATAATAATTGACCGAATTTAATGTTATTTATTAAAATTATTAATCTCATTTATTTATATTACTTTTTTCGAATTTATGTTTAATAAGATTTAATTATTTTTAATGTATTTTTAGTATGTTAGAATTAATGTAATTTATTGACATTAATAATAATTGACCGAGTTGAATGTTATTTATTATGATTTTTTAATCCCATTTATTTATATTAATATTACTACAAAATTATGTTTAATCTATTTTTATGAAATTATGTTTAATCTGTTTTTATAAAATTATGTTTAATATTATTTATATTACTATTCATTCGAATTATTATTGGTCTTGCCTGCAATTAAAAGGATTTATTTATTTTTAATTGATATTTATTATGAGTTTTAATGACATTAAAAATAGTTGACCGAATTTAATGTTATATATTACGATTTTTAAGCTCATTTATTTATTATTGACTGAATTAATTTACGAATATATTACTAATACTAATACTAATACTAATATTAAGATTTTTAATTTTAATCTGATTTATTTATAATTGACCGAATTAAATTATGAATATATTACTAATACTAAAACTAATATTACGATTTTTAATTTTAATCTTATTTATATCTTATTGACCGAATTAAAATTTTCTATTACTATTTTTACGAATATATTACTAATTACTAATACTAACTAATACTAATACTAATATTACGATTTTAGTTTGCTTCAATTAGAAGATATTTCTATTGGCGAATATTGTGTCTTTAAATGGTGTTCAACCAACACAGGCTGTTTGTTACAAAGGTTCCACCACAAGAAGTCATTGATTTTCAAATTAAAATTAAGATTTTTTATGTTTGTAATGTAATTTATTTGAATTATTGATTACGATTTTGAGGTTATTTATTAAGATTTATAATCTCATTTATTTATATTAGTATGTTTACGAATTATGATTAGTCTTGATTGCAATTAATAAGATTTATTCATTTTTACTGTTATTTATTAAGATGTTTAATATTATTTATTGACATTAATAATAATTGATCGAATTTAATGTTATTTATTAAAATTATTAATCTCATTTATTTATATTACTTTTTTTGAGTTTATGTTTAATAAGATTTAATTATTTTTAATGTATTTTTAGTATGTTATAATTAATGTTATTTATTGACATTAATAATAATTGACCGAGTTGAATGTTATTTATTATGATTTTTTAATCTCATTTATTTATATTAATATTACTACGAAATCATGTTTAATTTATTTTTATGAAATTATGTTTAATCTGTTTTTATGAAATTATGTTTAATATTATTTATATTACTATTCATTCGAATTATTATTGGTCTTGCCTGCAATTAAAAGAATTTATTTATTTTTAATTGATATTTATTATGAGTTTTAATGACATTAATAATAGTTGACCGAATTTAATGTTATATATTACGATTTTTAAGCTCATTTATTTATTATTGACCGAATTGACCGAATTAATTTACGAATATATTACTAATACTAATACTAATACTAATATTACGATTTTTAATTTTAATCTGATTTATTTATTATTGACCGAATTAAATTATGAATATATTACTAATACTAAAACTAATATTACGATTTTTAATTTTAATCTTATTTATATCTTATTGAACGAATTAAAATTTTCTATTACTATTTTTACGAATATATTACTAATTACTAATACTAACTAATACTAATACTAATATTACAAATTTAGTTTGCTTCAATTAGAAGATATTTCTATTGGCAAATATTGTGTCTTTAAATGGTGTTCAATCCAGCACAGGCTGTTTGTTACCAAGGTTCCACCACAAAAGGTCATTGATTTTCAAATTAAATTTACGATTTTTTATGTTTGTAATGTAATTTATTTGAATTATTGATTACGATTTTGAGGTTATTTATTAAGATTTATAATCTCATTTATTTATATTAGTATGTTTACGAATTATGATTAGTCTTGATTGCAATTAATAAGATTTATTCATTTTTACTGCTATTTATTAAGATGTTTAATATTATTTATTGACATTAATAATAATTGACCGAATTTAATGTTATTTATTAAAATTATTAATCTCATTTATTTATATTACTTTTTTTTGAGTTTATGTTTAATAAGATTTAATTATTTTTAATGTATTTTTAGTATCTTAGAATTAATGTTATTGACATTAATAATAATTGACTAAGTTAAATGTTATTTATTATGATTTTTTAATCTCATTTATTTATATTAATATTACTACGAAATTATGTTTAATATGTCTTTATGAAATTATGTTTAATATTATTTATATTACTGTTCGTTCGAATTATTATTGGTCTTGCCTGCAATTAATAGGATTTATTTATTTTTAATGATATTTATTATGAGTTTTAATGACATTAATAATAGTTGACCGAATTTAATGTTATATATTGCGATTTTTAAGTTCATTTATTTATTATTGACCGAATTAATTTACGAATATATTACTAATACTAATATTGCAATTTTTAATTTTAATCATATTTATTTATTATTGACCGAATTAAATTATGAATATATTACTAATACTAAAACTAATATTACGATATTTAATTTTATTCCCATTTATATCTTATTAACCGAATTAAAATTTTCTATTACAATTTTTACGAATATATTACTAATTACTAATAATTACTAATATTAACTAAAACTAATATTACGATTTTAGTTTTACTATTCGTAAAAATAGTATTGTTGACCGAATATATTACTAATTCTAATTGACAATAATAATTGACCGAATTGAATGTTGTTTATTACGATTTTTAATCTCATTTATTTATATTAATGTTACTATGAAATTATGTTTAATATGTTTTTATGGATTATTATTGGTCTTGCCTGCAATTAATAGGATTTATTCATTTTTTAATGTTATTTATTATGAGTTTTAATGACATTAATAATAATTGATCGAATTTAATGTTATATATTACGATTTTTAAGCTTATTTATTTATTATTGACCGAATTGACCCAATTAAATTACGAATATATTACTAATACTAAAACTAATATTACGATTTTAATTTTAATCTCATTTATATCTTATTGACCGAATTAAAATTTTCTATTACTGTTTTTACGAATATATTACTAATTACTAATACTAATACTAATATTACGTGCAGAAATTGTTTCACAAGTCGCTAGGTTTGTTATTTGCATATTCAACATTTATGTTTACAATATTCTTATTTTATAATTAGTTACACATTTTAAATTTTCTATACATAATTTTTTTGTAAAGGTTTACTGTGATTGGATGACCTGATTTACTTCAATCAAAAGATACTTCCATTGGCGAATACTGTGTCTTCAAATGGTGTTCAATCGAGCACAAAATGTTTGTTACTAAGGTTGCACCACAAGATGTCATTGATTTTGAAATTTAAATTATGATTTTGTTGTTATTTATGAAGAGTTTTAATGTTATTTATGATAATTTTAATGTCATTGATTTGAATGATTGATTATGATTTGGTTGTTATTTATTAAGATTTTTAATCTTATTTATTGATATTACTAATATTACGAAATTCATTTTAATATTGTTGACCGACTTTAATTTTGATATTACAACTTTCCTTTAATCAATTGTGATGAAACGATATTTTTTTAAACATATACGACTTTCTTTCAAACATTTATTTAAATCTATTTTACAGTTTATAATTTAAATATAATCCAAAGATAACACTGTACATTTATTTTCCTACACTTTTATTATTCTTTTAATAATAAATATAATTTAAATATAATTAACAGTTTCCTAAAATATATATAATGTATTCAAAATAATTTTCAATGCTATTACTAATATTACGACCTTAATGTTAATATTGTTGACCGAATCTGTATAAAAACTTTTTACGTTTTTGTTAAATTGATGGAGGTCAATTCTTTGACTATATGTCTTTGAATTTGATTGTGCTAATTTTAACCGTTGTTGACTAATTCACGTCAATTACCAATCCTTTCCATTTTTATAATTCAAAGACTTTCCTTTAATCATTTGAAATGAAACGAAATTCTTTTAGACATATACGACTTTCCTTTAAACATTTATTTAAATCTATTTAACAATGTTAAATCTATTTAACAGTTTATAATTTATATATAATCCAAAGATAGGAGTGTACATTCATTTTCCTACACTTTTATTATTCTTTTAATAATAAATATAATTTAAATCTATTTAATAGTTTCCTAAAATATATAATGTATTCAAGATAATGTTCAATGCTGTTACTAATATTACTGTGACATCCGGAAACCAAGCATACATTTTTTTTAGCTGGCTTTACTGTTTACTTGCTGAATTTCGGGACGAAATTCTTTTCAACTTGGGGATGATGTGATACCCCGAAAATTCAGGTTCTCACTTTAACTAAACTCTAGTTACATTCCTTGCATTATACTTAACTAGGGTTAGTTAGATAAGACATACGTGCATGGTTATGAGTCAATGTGTGATTGCATGATTAGTGAACCTCGGACGTTGGTGAATAATAAACTTATGGGTCTCGGTGATACCTGACAAACTTATGTGAAAACCATACGTGATTATGTGAACCTAAACCGAACACGTTAATAGAAATCATTAAAAGTGGAGCATGAGGTTGATTAGGGTCTTAATGCATGGGGTTACACTTGTTACGGTCCGAAATAACGAAAACGCCGAAGGATAACGCGTCGGGAGACGAAACGAGGCAAGAGCGCGCCACCCGGTCCTGTGAGCGGCCGCTCACAGGCACCGAGCGGCCGCTCGAAATGACCTGACGGGTCTAAACCGCCTTAAACTTATATTTAGGCATCCTAAACTCCCATGCAACCCCCATACTCAACCCTAATCGCCCCCTTACTGCCCCACACGAATATTTCACTCAAACAACCTCTGCTAAGGCTCAAGATCATCAATTGGGAGGCTCCAAGGCGCGCGATTGATCGATTGAGAGAGCTAAGGGTATATCTTACGATTTCTTATGCTTTTATCTTGTGTTTTCATTAATAAAAATCATATAATAAGTTTGTCCAGGTCTGAATGAGTTTATAAAACATTAAAGCATGAATCTTTTTGAAGATTAAATGGATTAAACATACTCATAAACGCTTAGTAACATCGTAGGATACTTGTTGCGCAAGTAATTGGTGTTTTGATTCTTAAAGCTTTGATCTTGACATGTTTAATCATAGAATCTGATAAAATAGGTATTAGGAATGTTTTGTGTTGATGATTGGTGAATGTTAATAGTTTTTGTGCACACGGTAGGCGATTAAAGTATGATTTAGGCGAAACTAAAATCTGGACAGAATGGTTAGTCAAACTTGTAGGAGCTGTAACACGGCTCTAACATAATAATTTTAGGGTTTTCTTGGCATGGTTAGGTCACACCTGGTCTTAGCTTTTCATAATGGGTAAAATCATGTGTTTTGGACGTAGGATGAGTCGTTTTTGGAATTTTAATTGATTAAGGGTCATATCAGATTTTCGGATTTGTAAATTGGGCTAACTTTAAATGGCCATAACTTGAGATTTACAAGGAGTTAGGTTATGAAATTTTTACAGTAGGTCAATACTGGAAAAATAGAGCTTTTCCAAGAGGATTCATCTCGTTTGGATGAATACACAATTTTTAAGAATTTTCCTACTAAACTGACCTGTTGTGGAAATTTTCGGAACACTGCTGTGTTGTACGAATTTTTATAATTTTTGTGTTTGGAATTAAGACAAAACAAAAATAGGTATTGCCAAGTGAATCCCAAAGATAATTCAGTAAAAATTTGGGAGGATAACTCACTGGTTTACTATTTTAAATAAATTCGTTTTGATGGCGCACAATCTGTCCTGAAAACACAGATTGTGTATTATGTGCTTATGTGATTACTTGAGGTCTTAGGTGATCTAAAATTGACATATAACGGAAGTACACATGTTTACGACACATACGGGCTGTAGAAACTAATTATAACCAACTCATTCACCAACGAGTCCGTAGGGTTTACTATTGCATGTAGAATCACTAGGCGTCGCATACACACTTTTGAATATTTAAAACGCCTTGGACAGACGAGTTATATGGTGTAATGATGTTACGCCTATACTCACGTAGTGACACTGTTATTAGGGTGTCGGTAGCATATAATACTTGCTGTTCGGATTCTTTGCTTACGCGATAAGGTGAGTTTCACTACTCTTTTCTCAAAAGCATGCGTCTCGGGTTGAGACAACTACTTAACGTTTCTAGTCCGGTTTGGGACTACTTTTACACATCCCGGGTTTGGGGTGCATGGTTCACGTGGTGAATCTATTTTTACTAATTCATATATATGTCCTTGATGAACTAAACCAAACACATCTTTTAAGTCCTTCAAAATACCGAATCAATTGCCGGTTGGGCAAGCGGGTTAATTAGTTGATAGCGCTATTAGGTCTAACAAACCTCACATCGTGCTGGGGGCACGGATGTGAACTATTAGCTTCAAACATAATCATTGTCGATGGACAATGATGCAAGGCATCCTTATCCCTGTTATGGGAACTTGTTCATTAGTAGTTCGGTATTCGCCGGTTTTAGTTATCATGAGTGGGCTAGCTACCCCTGACATTTGAATTAGCTGTTTACTTATGGCCAAGGAGGCCGACGTTCTTACTTATTGTTATGTGGTCTGTGAGACCGACACTTTCATTTGGTTACATGGTTTGGGAAACCTACGCTTTTACTTACTTACCTACTTTACTTAGTGAACTCACCAACATTGTTTGTTGACCCACGATTTACATGCTTTTGCAGGTAGTTAGCTTCCGGTGCCAGGATTAGAAAGCACTGTACACTTCACTGCATTTGGGCTCTCGGGCATACACATAAAATATATATTATGCTTTCGTATGGTTTTAATTTGGGTGCGTTGTTTTGCGCATGGTTTTAAAAGGTTTAAATTGGTTTACGCTTCCGCAGCTTAACTAAACTTGGTTTTTGAAAACGAACTAAATGGTTTGGGCATTTAGAGTTCGTTCCTGTGACTTATGGCTATGGGATCCTGGTATGTCACGCGCCTCGCGGTATAAACCCCGCAGTGGAAATTTGAGGGTGTGACAATTACGACCTTAATTTTAATATTGTTGATCAAATATTAGTAAAAACTTTTTACGTTTTTGTTAATTTGATGGAGGTCAATTTTTTGACTTTATGTCTTTGAGTTTGATTGTGTTAATTTTAAGCGTTGTTGACCAATTCACGTCAATTACCAATTCTTCTATTTTTATAATTCAAATATATAAATAAATATTCATACTCGATCACGTCAATCGAGGCACATTATTTCCGATTTTGCAGAATTGTTTAAGACACAACAATACTATATAAACCTTAACAAATAATAAAATCATTTAATCGTCATACCAAATTTAACAACAAAATTAAATGATAATATAAATTTTCAAAATGTTACTTTTGGTACAACTAATAATGATTACTAATGATGTCAATAATAAATTGTATATAATGGGTAAGGCAATTTGAGACGCGGATGATTTTAATGTCATTTATTTGAATGATTGATTACGATTTTAATGTTATTTATTAATATTTTTAATCTTATTTACTGATGTTACTAATATTACGAATTTCATTTTAACATTGTTGACCGACTTTCATTTTGATATTACGACTTTCCTTTAATCATTTGTAACTAAACGATAATCATCATCTTGATTTCAATAAGTGTACTAATTTTAAGTGTGCTAATTTTAAGATGTTAATAATAATTTGTATATAACGGGTAAGTTAATTTCAGACGTGGATTATTTTAATGTCATTGATTTGAATGATTGATTATGATTTTGATGTTATTTATTAAGATTTTTAATTGTTAAGTACTATATTTACACAGTTTAAATAATGACGTTTTTTTGGCGGCTTTTTGTAACATGTCAAAAGTTGCCTAAAGTGTGTGTACAATGGGTCCTTTTGGCTACATGTTGAAATGGGTCTGGGGTTGATCCTTTTGGTGTCTATTTTTTAATAAAATATAGGAAATTTATATTACAGCATGTGACATTGGACCCATTTTCTTATTAGTTGTTTTTTAGCTATGTAATCGGTTTGAACCATTGGAGAGATAACATGAAATTTTAAGTTACCCATTCAAGTAAGTGGGTTAAGGATTGTTTCTTGATTTACTTATCACCGTATCCATATCTTTACAACAACTATATTTTATGTAGAACACAAATATGGAATATAATGGTGGAGGTTTTCATAAATTATTGAAAATGAGTTGCACTCCGAGGATCGTGATGACAATGATAACAACTTCGAAGGTGAAAAATCAGCTATCAATGAGCAAGAGTTGGAAGATTTTGATTGAAGTAATGAAAATGGACCATTGGTTGAAGTTCGTTAAGCCCCAACTAAATGATAGGTGTTCTATGCTTAAGCTTAGTTATGATGATAATATAGATATTACCCTTACCCAAATGATGTAATGTGTGATATTGGTTGAAGTTCGTTAAGCCCCAACTAAATGAAAAGTGTTCTATGCTTAAGCTTAGTTATGATTAGAATATAGATATTACCCAAATGATGTAATGTGTGATATTGTGATAGTATGCTATGTAGTTTGCAGTTGTCAAATTAAACTTTACTTACTCGATATATCCATCATTTCGTTACATTAAACTGTTAGATGACATTTTGCATTTAACATCAAAAATCATACATATTGCATTATCACACATTTAGTAACCAAAACAAATCGTATAATACAATTCTTATTTTCCTACTTTTTTTTTTCATTTTACTTTCGGGTGAATTGTGGGTCCCCACGGGACTCTAACCTAGTCCATAAATATAGAGAGACTGATTCCAAAGAGATTCCCATCTCCAAAATAAACAATTAAAGATATATATAGGGTCAAGTTATCCTATACAGTGTAACAAAAATGAAAAGGGTGAGAAGAATACAAAAACACAATAGATCACGAAATATGACACAATGAACCACAAAATATAACACAATGCCGAAAAATATAACACATTGCTGAATAAAAAAGCTCCTGCTCCTGCAAGCTGCAACATCGACCTTTGACAATCGACCTACAAGCTACAACTCCGCCTGAACCTCTGGCTCCAGCTCCGTGAGCCTTTTTCTTTTGTTAACATAGAGTAGGGTTTACACTAATACACTTTACTATATGTTTGAATTTGGGTTTTTGGATGTTTGATTGGGTTTTTGCATGTTATAGTTAAAAGTGTTTTTGGATGTTTAATTGGATTTTTGGATGTTTGATTTAAATGCATCTCTAATTATTTGATGTAAAGTGGTATTTTTTATAATTCTTTGTAAGTTTGTTTCTAAATTTGTGTTGTCATTTAGGGGGAATGGGCACAAGCTTATGTACCCACATCCTAACCAATAAAAAAATGTCATGTTATTTTTACCCTGACGTAGCCCTAAAGTCACCCAAACACTAGAAATGCCCTAGCCTAAAGTAGCCTAAAACTTTTTTTAATATTAATTAATTAAACAAAATAAAACTAAATAAACATTAATTAATAAAATAAAATAAAATAAACGTAAACTACTTACCATCGACTGTCAACCACCGTCCTCGTTTTGCCTCCATGTTTCCAACGACTTCCGGCAGCAAGCAACCACCACCACCAACGACTTCTGGTAGCAACCACTACTTCCGGCAGCAACCACTACCACTTCCGGCAGCAAACAACCACCACCACCACCACCAACGACTTCTGGTAGAAATTGCGGCACCAGGAATAGCTGAATTTGGAAGCCGATTGACGAAGCGCCAATGGCTGGGACAGTGTAGCCGAGCGGCTACTCAAGCCGTTTGGCACTAGCCGAGGGTGCCCCGGCCCCTCTTATAATTATGTGTAATTTGATTGTGCAACCACCAATCGGGTGAAATTTTAGACTTCTAAGCTCTAATTCTAAATTCTAATTGTTTATCCATAATTGTTTATGTGCAATTGATTAGGACTTAGGGTTTATTAGGACTTAGGCTTTATGTACAATTGATTATGGTTTAAAAGAAAATTCTCAAAAATGATGATAGATCAAACTTCAAGTCCAAATATTGTTAATAATGACATGCAAATACGGTAAAAAAATTGAACAATGTATTAAAGTACGGTAAAAAATTGAACATTGTATGAAGAGATAGTAAAAAAAACTTTGGATATTTTTGTTTTGTTTATATTGTATGAAGCACGGTAAAAAAATTAAACGGTATTCCTAAAATTTTAGACCCGTTCAAAGGTTTACCTATTTCCTTTTTATGTTCTTCAAAGATGTTCCTCATTACCGTATGATCTTTCACCTTCATCATCGATTCATCGTGGATACACAGACATATTTTCCTTATCATTTAGAAAAAGTAAAGTTCCTAGCAGTTTACACTCCAACAAGCCAAACATTACAAATCATAGGGTTATTACTGAACGGCCTTGTTTTATTTTTTGGAGGGTTTTTTTTCCCTCAATAGTTATTCGTTGACAAGAATATATTTCGTAATAGTGAAAAACAAAGATATAAAACATCTTTTGTAATCTTTATTTTGCGAGAAATAGACTTTAAAATAAAAATTATAAAGTAGGAATGATTATTTGCATTATTTTTACACTTTATTACTTATTATTTTGTTTTTTACATGATAGCGCTGTTTTCTAGATCTTCAAGTATAAAAAGTTTTTTTGTAGTTTAATAAAATCACAAGTTTTAATACGCATGGAGTAAACAATATAATAAAACCATAATAAACATTGATTTTAGTTGTGATTGTCACATATGTACACGTTCAACATACTAAGATCAAAGTAAGAAATGATAAATCACTATATACAGTTTGAATAGATAGTACTTTTTTTTTTATTATTATTCTCTCACTAATACACACATAACTTGAGCATGGGATTATAAAATTGGTTTGGGATTCCCATTTGCTAGCATTAATCATGATTTTAGGTTATCATTTCTTATTTTCTTACGGCCAAAAATTTGAAATTCTTTGGAGTATAATATTTTCTTAGTAGGCTCATACCCTTATAATAGAATAATATCATGTTTATTTATTTTTTTTAATTCTGTGATAAGATATAAAATAAGAATTGGACTTAACATAAATTAGATTGATACGAGCATGACACAAAACTAAATGTCACACCCTCAAAATCCACTTGCGGAGTTTTACCGCGAGGCGCATGACAAACCAGGATCCAAACCAACGATCACAATAAACAAGTCTAAATGAATTAAAATGTAATTTCAAAACACAGTTTAATATTCCCGTTTACAGCGGAAGCTTATTCAAATAAAATCCAGCATAAATAAATCAAGTTCAATGTTTGTGAAATCATGCAACTCTATCTAGACGCCGTGCAGACGCGTGCGCCCTAGTTCCATTGTGCTATCTTAGCGACCTGAGAAAACATGTAAAAGTTTACGTCAGCACAAAAATGCTGGTGAGTTTACAGGTTTGCAGTTCAAGTACCAAGTCCACCTGTCCATACTATAACTGTCACACCCTCAAAATCCACTTGCGGAGTTTTACCGCGAGGCGCGTGACAAACCAGGATCCAAACCAACGATCACAATAAACAAGTCTAAATGTAATTAATGCAATACCAAAACAAAGTTTTAAAATCCCGTTTACAGCGGAAGCTTATTCAAAATAAAGTTCAACATAAATAATCAAAGTTCAATGTTTATGAAATCATGCAACTCTATCTAGACGCCGTGCAGACGCGTGCGCCCTAGTTCCATTGTGCTACCTTAGCGACCTGAGAAAACATGTAAAAGTTTACGTCAGCACAAAAATGCTGGTGAGTTTACAGGTTTGCAGTTCAAGTACCAAGTCAACCTGTCCATACTATAACAAATTAGAAAACCAGTATACGCTAGCTAGGCGTACGTTTGTTACTACCACGATTGGAAAACCATTACTAACGCGAATACCAAAAGTATGCCCGATGTATGTTCCTGTTGTTCCTGTTGTTCCTGTTTGAGACAATATGCACCCGCCGACCCTCCAAGTCGACGAGCGGGGTTGGTCACTCCCAATAGCGCTATTCACATTTCCCCGTTGTGCAAACCCGCACATTCATGGTTCCCCCCGGGACTTCCAAAGATCGTGTAGTACACAGTGTAAACCCATAGTATGACAGTAATTACCAAATAATCGTTTTAACACATGTTTTCTCCCCCGAAAAGTGTAAACCAGTTTAAAAGAGGGGCCGTAAACTCACCTTAAGTTGCTTTACTCCTAATCCCGAGTAAACTCAGCTGCTATGTTAGTCCCGTACAGTGGCGACCTAACATACGACTGTTACAAGTACTTAGACTAATAACCCGCAGGTTAATTAGTCCCTAGATGTCCATACCATAACCAAGTTCGTTTTGAAAATACCGTGACTGTTTAACTGACCCAATTGACAAGACTCGACATCCCATTGGTGACCCGAGACTCCCCGTGTTATGTTTACGCTCCAAAACATACAATAACGTATCTACACTTAACATACGTTAACACACACAACAAGTTATAGCACATAGTTCACGTATCACCGAATTACATCCAAATATATGTTACCAAGTTATTAGACATGTTACGGAGTTCCTAGCATGTTTCTACATGTGAAATCGGGTCTCGGAATGCTAATTTACACTTACAGCAGCAGTACACGCGATTAGGAAAAGTCAACTAGTGATTAGGAAAGTCAACTAGTGATTAGACATCCTATTCGCCCCTATTATAGGCGAATAGGGGCTATTCCCCTTTACTTCATGCGATTAGGGGCTATTCCCCTGAACTTACTAGTGATTAGGGCTACTCGCATGAACTTACTAGTGATTAGGGCTACTCGCATGAACTTACTAGTGATTAGGCTTCTACTCGCCTAACTTACTAGTGATTAGGCTTCTACTCGCCTATATATTGGCGATTAGCCTTGTAATCGCATGAGTTATAGGCGATTAGCATTGCTACTCGCCTGTAACCATGCTGTTCCGGTTTTTCGCGCGTTTAACGCTCCAAATCAGATCCAGAACGTGTGTAACTACCCAATATCATCCCAAACACTATCCTAAACATGTTTAACCCAAAACCCTTCGTTCAACCTCGTATAATCAGTCCTGCATGCAACCCAAAACAATCCAAACACTATTCACATAGCATGCAACATCAATTAACGCATGTAATCATAACCCTATTATCCGATTACTGAGTTTTCTATCATCATACTAATAATATTAATTCTGACCTAGCATGACAATACATCAAAACATCATCAAGATCCATAAAAATCCTATCTTTCTAATCATACATACCCATAACGCATGTTAATTAGTTATAATCCGTTTAACAACCCTTATTGACGATTTTCAGAAAGCTTTTTCGTTTATGAACAGGTCTGGACCATTAGGGATTGATTAAAAACGTTTACAAAGTGTTATGGATGAGAATCAAACCTTGGAATTGTAAAAGATTGATGGTTAGACCTTGAAACCTTGTGTTTTTGATCAAAATCGCCTTCCAGAGGTTGTTTAAGTGTTTGGGGCGGTTATGGGACGACTAGGGTTGATATTAGGGAGTTTAGGAGGTTAAGTGTTGTATTTATAGGCGTTCCTAGTCGTTCCAGCACGTTACATGCGATTGTGCAGCAGTTCATGCGATTAGGGCTTGTAATCGCCTAATGTTCATGTGATTAGGGGCCTACTCGCCCATAACTCACACGAGTAGGGCCTACTCGCCCTTATGGGCTCCCTACTCGCCTCCCCTATAGGGGAGTAGACCTCCTACTCGCCTATAGGGTTTGGCCTTGTGGGTTTTGCGCGTTAAACCCCGTTTTAACATATGTTAATGCATATTCATGTACCGACAAGTCACATAATGATTGTAAACACATAACACAAGTAAATACACATATTTACACTCGTTCACCAATTTCCGGGACTCGAGACTCGTACGTTCCGTATGCCCTGACGATCCTACAAATCGTCACCGTTTGTACACTTGGTTAAGGACCGACATCTAACGAACCTCTAGACCAACATCCAATGATCTTCTAGACTAACCAATAGTTCCCGAACCATATCCCGACTTAACTAACCCAGTTAAGTACAATATACGCGTGACTCGCTAAGGTAGACTTTCATCTAGACAACGTTGTTAACCAGAATTTGCCAGGTGTCACATCATCCCCACGTTAAAAGAATTTTCGTCCCGAAAATTTGTACAAGTACAGAAAGAACAAAAGAAATAACGAAGGAAACAAGCAAAAGGTAGAAACCAAAAGAGAGAGATTTACCCGAATTGTCACATCATCCCCACGTTAAAAGGAATCTCGACCCGAGATTCATTCAGCTGCCGAAGAGACATGCCTCGACTCGAACGCTTCCTTAGGAAAAAGATGAGGATACTTAGACTTCATCTGATCCTCTCGTTCCCACGTATATTCCGGTCCCCGGTTCGAGTTCCACCGAACCTTAACGATACGGATCTTGCTGTGACGTAGGCTACGAATCTTGTAATCAAGGATCTCTACAGGTTCTTCCACAATCCGAAGACGATCATCAACCTTGATCTCTTCCAGTGGAACGATGAGAGACTCGTCAGCCAGACACTTCTTCAAGTTTGACACGTGAAAGACGTTTATGTACGTTACCGAGCTCCGTCGGTAGATCAAGTCGATATGCCACCGGCCCAATCCGTTCCAGGATCGTAAATGGGCCGACATATCGCGGATTGAGTTTGCCACGCTTCCCAAAGCGTATGACCCCTTCCACGGTGAGACTTTTAGAAGTACCTTGTCATTGACTTGGAATTCCAGTGGTTTGCGACGCTGATCAGCATAACTCTTTTGCCGGTCCCGTGCCGCCGCCAACCGATTACGAATCTGTACGATCTTTTCCGAAGTTTCGTACACTAGTTCAGGCCCAGTGAGTTGACTCTCACCCACTTCAGCCCAACAAAGAGGAGAACGGCATTTCCGTCCGTACAGTGCTTCGAACGGAGCAGCCTTGATGCTCGTGTGATAACTGTTATTGTACGAGAATTCTACTAACGGTAGATGAGCTTCCCAACCCTTGCCAAAATCGATCACACATGCCCGCAGCATGTCTTCTAAAGTTTGAATCGTACGCTCACTCTGACCGTCAGTCTGTGGATGGTAAGCCGTACTCATGTCTAGTTGGGTACCCAAAGCCTTGTGCAAAGACTTCCAGAAGTGAGAAGTAAAATGGGAGTCACGATCCGAGATAATAGAAACTGGTACTCCGTGCTTAGAAACAACTTCTTTCAAGTAAAGACGAGCCAAACGATCCATGGTGTCGGTCTCCTTAATAGCAAGAAAATGGGCTGATTTCGTCAACCGATCGACAATCACCCATATCTTGTCGTTCCCGCTTGGTGATTTAGGAAGTTGTGTGACAAAGTCCATAGTAATCCGTTCCCATTTCCATTCCGGAATTTCAGGTTGTTGCAGGAGACCCGACGGTTTCTGGTATTCCACCTTGACCTTAGCACAGGTCAAGCATTTGCTCACGTATGAGGCTATGTCCGACCTCATGTTTGGCCACCAGTAAAGCACCTTCAGGTCTTGGTACATCTTATCCGAACCAGGATGAATAGAATACCGGGACTTATGAGCCTCATCAAGGACAAGCTCCCGTAGTCCCCCGAACAAAGGAACCCATATGCGTTCTGCGAAGTAGTGCAGGCCATCAGGCCTTCGCTCTAGGTGCTTGTCGGCACCGTGCATAGTTTCAGCTTTAAGGTTTTCCTCCTTCAAAGCTTCCAATTGGGCAGAACGGAGTTGATCAGGTAACGACGAATGGATAGTGAGCTGCAACGCCCGAACGCGACGAGGTTTAGAAGATTCCTTCCTGCTCAAGGCGTCTGCTACAACATTCGCCTTGCCAGGATGGTACTTAATAGCACAATCATAATCGTTCAAAAGTTCAATCCAGCGACGCTGCCGTATGTTCAAGTGTTGTTGGTCGAAAATGTGTTGGAGACTCTTGTGATCGGTGTAGATGGTGCATTTGGTACCGTACAAGTAATGTCTCCAAATTTTCAACGCGAATACCACAGCACCCAACTCCAAGTCATGAGTTGTGTAGTTCTTCTCGTGCACCTTAAGTTGACGAGAAGCATACGCAATCACTTTCTCGCGTTGCATCAACACGCAACCGAGTCCATGAATGGAAGCATCACAGTAAACAACAAAATCATCAGGACCCTCAGGTAAAGACAAAATAGGAGCAGAACACAGTTTAGACTTTAGTTCCTCAAACGCGGACTCTTGTGATTCACCCCAGTCGAACTTCCTATCCTTCTGAGTGAGAGTGGTGAGGGGTTGAGCAATCTTCGAGAACCCCTGAATGAAACGACGATAATAGCCCGCAAGGCCTAGGAATTGCCGCACCTCAGTTGGCGTCTTTGGTGCTCCCCAGTCCTTGATCGCTTCGATTTTAGCAGGATCGACATGAATCCCTAGTTCATTAACCACATGTCCTAGGAATTGGACTTCGCGTAACCAAAAGTCACACTTTGAGAACTTGGCGTAAAGTTGTTCCCGGCGCAAGAGTTCCAAAACTAACCGCAGATGTTCCCCGTGTTCGGTCTCGTTCTTGGAGTAGATCAGAATGTCATCAATAAATACAATGACGAACTTATCCAGATATGGTTTACAGACGCGGTTCATCAAGTCCATGAAGACCGCTGGTGCGTTCGTGAGACCGAAAGGCATGACCAAGAATTCGAAATGGCCATAACGTGTTCGAAAAGCAGTCTTTGCAACGTCAGCCTCCCTGACGCGCAGCTGGTGATAACCGGACCTCAAGTCGATCTTGGAATAATAACTAGAACCCTGAAGTTGGTCGAATAGATCATCGATACGTGGAAGAGGATAACGATTCTTGATGGTCAACTTGTTCAGTTCTCTGTAGTCTACACACAATCGGAAACTCCCATCCTTCTTCTTGACAAATAAAATCGGGGCTCCCCAAGGGGAAGAACTTGGTCGGATGAAACCCTTGTCCAAGAGTTCCTGTAACTGGCTAGACAATTCCTGCATCTCGGGAGGTGCAAGACGGTAGGGGGCCCGAGCAATAGGAGCAGCCCCTGGTACGAGATCAATACCGAACTCGACTTGACGATGAGGAGGAAGACCAGATAAATCATCGGGAAAAACATCAAGAAATTCGCGTACCACCGGAATGTCATCAATCTTCTTCTCATCACTGGAGAAAACAGATAAAAGCGCCACTACGGCTGGATAACCCTTTCGAAGACACTTAAGGGCTTTCATGCTAGAGATGATGTTTAGCGAGACACCACCCTTGATACCGTATACAGAAAGAAATTCTCCATCAGGGAGAGGAATCCGAATAACCTTATCGTAACAGACAATCTCCGCGCGATACAAGGATAACCAATCCATTCCTACCACAACGTCAAAACTACCCAATGGTACCGGCATAAGATCGATGGGAAACGTTATACCCGACAATTCTAATTGACACTCCCGAAGAACACTAGTAGCTTCAATCGTTTTACCGTCAGCCAATTCAATAATATACTTGGTTTCTAATGGTACGGGTGCTACATCTAGCAGTCGACTAACATCCATGGATACAAAACTCTTGTCGGCACCAGAATCAAATAACACGCTAACAGAATGATTATTGAGAAGAAACGTACCGGTGACTGTATCAGGGTCCTGCCTAGCCTCAGCAGCTCCAATGACGAAGGCACGTGCATTTCTGCCGCCGCCCCCGTTGTTACCATTCCCGTTGTTCCCACCCTGTTTCAGTTTTGGGCAATCCTTCTTGTAATGCCCAGTGTCACCACAGTTGTAGCATCCCTGTTTCCCTGTAGTCCCCTGAGTAGTCGGAGTTGAGCTGTTAGTCGGAGCCTGAGTCGATGGAAGTGTAGCCCGACAATCTTTAGCATAGTGGCCTGTTCGCTGGCAGCGGTGACAACGGTTACTGTCGCAGTTCCCTTGGTGATGGCGTCCACACTTGTTGCATTTGGGCAGTTTTCCCGCATAACCACCCTGCTTATTACCCGAAGACGATGAACCCCCATTATCAAACCTTTTACCCTGCTGTGCAGACCCAGACCCTTTCCCGTCATTTTCCCACTTGCGCTTATTGTTCTCTGGAGCCTTAGCAGTCGAACCTTTCGCCGGCAAAATCCCTCATTCACCTTTAAGTTAGTCATCCTATGTGCCGATCGAACTACCTCCGCATAAGTAGGATGATTTCCAGCAGCTACCAACCCTGCAATTTCCGGCACTAACCCTGAGACATAATGTTCAATCCTACGATACTCCGCACGTGCAAATCGGGACACAGCACCGCCAACTCATTTCTCCTCACGGTTATACTTCTCAATTTCCGACCCAGTCATCTTGAGGTTCCACACCTCATGCTCCAGCTTCTGTACCTCTTCCCTCGGGCAATACTCCCGCTTCAGCAACTGCACAAAGTTCTCCCATGGCATAGCATATGCCTCCCCAATACCCATGTTCTGGGTAATACCATTCCACCAAGTCAATGCCACGTCCTGAAATAACGCAGCCGAATACTTCACCCGATCTTCTGGGAGGCAGTTACACATCAGGAATACCGACTCCACTTTCTCCAACCACCTAAGCAAACTGACCGCACCCTCGGTGCCAGAGAATTCCTGGGGTTTGCAGTCCCGGAACATCTTGTAGGTGCACATGGGTGGGGGTGGGTCAACAGGACCACCTGAAATGAAACGTATGAGAAACCACAAAATACGTAAACAAGGCTCACCACTGAGGCAAAGAAAATGGATAAAACAACTTACCACCACCGTTGTGCCCTAACTGAAAGGCAGCCTGAAGCAAGTTGTTCAGATCAGCCTGTGACAGGTTAATACCTCCACCACGACCACCAGCACCACCGCGACCACCACCGCGTCCACCATTGCGACCACCTCCTCGTCCTCCACGCACCCCAGACATGATTCTGGCAGAAAGAACGAGAAAAATTTAGTTTCGCAGTTAAAGGTAACCACTAATGTTCACAAGATCGAAGCTAGATCCAATCCAGGACTATCCCCTCAAACCCAGAGCTCACTAGTGCTTCCATGCATTTCGTTTTATGATTTTGTGTGCACCCAAAATGATAAAACGCTCTACATGGTCCTCCTAGTGTTCTCCTAGTTCAAAGTTCAAATCACCGAACATAGACTCTTAGCTATACACCGTAATACTACGGTAGTTCATGACAAGTGTTTCTATTGGAGTGCGAAAGGGAGATGTCCGAGCCTTGGACAAATCTCAAGAGCACACGAGTTACTCCAATAGACCACACTGCCTAGAAAACAAGTAACCCAACCTAAGATAGAACGGATGATGTAACGTAGAAAGATCAACGATTTAGAGACACCCCGACAAGACCATACGTAACCCACTATAACGTTTAGTACCATGTGATCGTCTAGTGTGTGCGACTCGGCTATAGACTAGACTCTACATGCAGTCCTAGTTCACTATATCCATTGGCTCTGATACCAATCTGTCACACCCTCAAAATCCACTTGCGGAGTTTTACCGCGAGGCGCGTGACAAACCAGGATCCAAACCAACGATCACAATAAACAAGTCTAAATGTAATTAATGCAATACCAAAACAAAGTTTTAAAATCCCGTTTACAGCGGAAGCTTATTCAAAATAAAGTTCAACATAAATAATCAAAGTTCAATGTTTATGAAATCATGCAACTCTATCTAGACGCCGTGCAGACGCGTGCGCCCTAGTTCCATTGTGCTACCTTAGCGACCTGAGAAAACATGTAAAAGTTTACGTCAGCACAAAAATGCTGGTGAGTTTACAGGTTTGCAGTTCAAGTACCAAGTCAACCTGTCCATACTATAACAAATTAGAAAACCAGTATACGCTAGCTAGGCGTACGTTTGTTACTACCACGATTGGAAAACCATTACTAACGCGAATACCAAAAGTATGCCCGATGTATGTTCCTGTTGTTCCTGTTGTTCCTGTTTGAGACAATATGCACCCGCCGACCCTCCAAGTCGACGAGCGGGGTTGGTCACTCCCAATAGCGCTATTCACATTTCCCCGTTGTGCAAACCCGCACATTCATGGTTCCCCCCGGGACTTCCAAAGATCGTGTAGTACACAGTGTAAACCCATAGTATGACAGTAATTACCAAATAATCGTTTTAACACATGTTTTCTCCCCCGAAAAGTGTAAACCAGTTTAAAAGAGGGGCCGTAAACTCACCTTAAGTTGCTTTACTCCTAATCCCGAGTAAACTCAGCTGCTATGTTAGTCCCGTACAGTGGCGACCTAACATACGACAGTTACAAGTACTTAGACTAATAACCCGCAGGTTAATTAGTCCCTAGATGTCCAGACCATAACCAAGTTCGTTTTGAAAATACCGTGACTGTTTAACTGACCCAATTGACAAGACTCGACATCCCATTGGTGACCCGAGACTCCCCGTGTTATGTTTACGCTCCAAAACATACAATAACGCATCTACACTTAACATACGTTAACACACACAACAAGTTATAGCACATAGTTCACGTATCACCGAATTACATCCAAATATATGTTACCAAGTTATTAGACATGTTACGGAGTTCCTAGCATGTTTCTACATGTGAAATCGGGTCTCGGAATGCTAATTTACACTTACAGCAGCAGTACACGCGATTAGGAAAAGTCAACTAGTGATTAGGAAAGTCAACTAGTGATTAGACATCCTATTCGCCCTATTATAGGCGAATAGGGGCTATTCCCCTTTACTTCATGCGATTAGGGGCTATTCCCCTGAACTTACTAGTGATTAGGGCTACTCGCATGAACTTACTAGTGATTAGGGCTACTCGCATGAACTTACTAGTGATTAGGCTTCTACTCGCCTAACTTACTAGTGATTAGGCTTCTACTCGCCTATATATTGGCGATTAGCCTTGTAATCGCATGAGTTATAGGCGATTAGCATTGCTACTCGCCTGTAACCATGCTGTTCCGGTTTTTCGCGCGTTTAACGCTCCAAATCAGATCCAGAACGTGTGTAACTACCCAATATCATCCCAAACACTATCCTAAACATGTTTAACCCAAAACCCTTCGTTCAACCTCGTATAATCAGTCCTGCATGCAACCCAAAACAATCCAAACACTATTCACATAGCATGCAACATCATTTAACGCATGTAATCATAACCCTATTATCCGATTACTGAGTTTTCTATCATCATACTAATAATATTAATTCTGACCTAGCATGACAATACATCAAAACATCATCAAGATCCATAAAAATCCTATCTTTCTAATCATACATACCCATAACGCATGTTAATTAGTTATAATCCGTTTAACAACCCTTATTGACGATTTTCAGAAAGCTTTTTCGTTTATGAACAGGTCTGGACCATTAGGGATTGATTAAAAACGTTTACAAAGTGTTATGGATGAGAATCAAACCTTGGAATTGTAAAAGATTGATGGTTAGACCTTGAAACCTTGTGTTTTTGATCAAAATCGCCTTCCAGAGGTTGTTTAAGTGTTTGGGGCGGTTATGGGACGACTAGGGTTGATATTAGGGAGTTTAGGAGGTTAAGTGTTGTATTTATAGGCGTTCCTAGTCGTTCCAGCACGTTACATGCGATTGTGCAGCAGTTCATGCGATTAGGGCTTGTAATCGCCTAATGTTCATGTGATTAGGGGCCTACTCGCCCATAACTCACACGAGTAGGGCCTACTCGCCCTTATGGGCTCCCTAATCGCCTCCCCTATAGGGGAGTAGACCTCCTACTCGCCTATAGGGTTTGGCCTTGTGGGTTTTGCGCGTTAAACCCCGTTTTAACATATGTTAATGCATATTCATGTACCGACAAGTCACATAATGATTGTAAACACATAACACAAGTAAATACACATATTTACACTCGTTCACCAATTTCCGGGACTCGAGATTCGTACGTTCCGTATGCCCTGACGATCCTACAAATCGTCACCGTTTGTACACTTGGTTAAGGACCGACATCTAACGAACCTCTAGACCAACATCCAATGATCTTCTAGACTAACCAATAGTTCCCGAACCATATCCCGACTTAACTAACCCAGTTAAGTACAATATACGCGTGACTCGCTAAGGTAGACTTTCATCTAGACAACGTTGTTAACCAGAATTTGCCAGGTGTCACAATAACAAATAGAAAACCAGTATACGCTAGCTAGGCGTACGTTTGTTACTACCACGATTGGAAAACCATTACTAACGCGAATACCAAAAGTATGCCCGATGTATGTTCCTGTTGTTCCTGTTGTTCCTGTTTGAGACAATATGCACCCGCCGACCCTCCAAGTCGACGAGCGGGGTTGGTCACTCCCAATAGCGCTATTCACATTTCCCCGTTGTGCAAACCCGCACATTCATGGTTCCCCCCGGGACTTCCAAAGATCGTGTAGTACACAATAGAAACCCATAGTATGACAGTAGTTACCAAATAATCGTTTTAACACATGTTTTCTCCCCGAAAGTATAAAACCGGTTTAAAAGAGGGGCCGTAAACTCACCTTAAGTTCCGTTACTCCTTAACCCAAGTAAACTCAGCTGCTATGCTAGTCCCGTAAAGCGGCGACCTAACATACGACAGTTACAAGTACTTAGACTAATAACCCGCAGGCTAATTAGTCCCTAGATGTCCAGACCATAACCAAGTTCGTTTGAAAACACCGTGACTGTTTAACCGACCCAAAATACAAGACTCGACATCCCATTGGTGACCGAGACTCCCCGTGTTATGTTTACGCTCCAAAACATACAATAACGCAAGTATACTTAACATACGTTAACGCACAACAAGTTATAGCACATAGTTCACGTATCACCGAATTACATCCAATTATATGTTACCAAGTTATTAGACATGTTACGGGGTTCCTAGCATGTTTCTACATGTCAAATCAGTCCTCGGAATGCTAATTTACACTTACTGCAGCAGTACACGCGATTAGGAAAAGTCAACTAGCATTTAGGTTGGTCAACTAGCAATTAGGAATCCTAATCGCCACTATTATAGGCGATTGGGCTATACCATATGAAATTATTAGCATTTAGGGCTAATCACATGAACTTACTAGCAATTGGGGCTAATCACATGAACTTACTAGCAATTGGGGCTAATCACATGAACTTACTAGCAATTGGGGCTAATCACATGAAATTATAGGCGATTGGGGCTAATCACATGATATTATTGGCGATTAGCACCCCAATCGCATGAGTTATAGGCGATTAGCATTGCTACTCGCCTGTAACCATGCTGTTCCGGTTTTTCGCGCGTTTAACACTCCAAATCAGATCCAGAACGTGTGTAACTACCCAGTATCATCCCAAACACTATCCTAAACATGTTTAACCCAAAACCCTTCGTTCAACCTCGTAAAATCAGTCCTGCATGCAACCAAAGCAATCCAAACACCATTCACATAGCATGCAACATTCAATTAAGCATGTAATCATAACCCTATTATCCAATTACTGAGATTTCTATCATCAAACTAACAATATTAATTCTGACCTAGCATGATAACACATCAAAACATCATCAAGATTCATAAAAATCCTATCTTTCTAATCATACATACCCATAACGCATGTTTATTAGTTATAATCCGATTAACAACCCTTATTGACGATTTTCAGAAAGCTTTTCGTTTATGAACAGGTCTGGACCATTAGGGATTGATTAAAAACGTTTACAAAGTGTTATGGATGAGAATCAAACCTTGGAATTGTAAAAGAATGATGGTTAGACCTTGAAACCTTGTGTTTTTGATCAAAATCGCCTTCCAGAGGTTGTTTAAGTGTTTGGGGCGGTTATGGGACGACTAGGGTTGATATTAGGAAGTTTAGGAGGTTAAGCATTGTATTTATAGGCGTTTCTAGTCGTCCAGCCCGTAACTAGCGATTGTGCAGCAGTTTCATGCGATTAGGGCTGCTAATCGCATGAATGTGTATGTGAGTGGGCCTAATCGCCCCTAACATCACACGATTGGGGCTCCTACTCGCCCCTATTGATGCCTACTCGCCTCCCTTATAGGCGATTAGGCCTCCCTAATCGCCTATAGGGGCTGGTTTGGTGCGTTTTGCGCGTTAAACCCCGTTTTAACATATGTTTACACATATTAACATACCGACAAGTCATATAATGATTGTAAACACATAACACAAGTAAATACACATATTTACACTCGTTCACCAATTCCCGGGACTCGAGACTCGTACGTTCCGTATGCCCTGACGATCCTACAAATCGTCACCGTTTGTACACTTGGTTAAGGACTGACATCTAACGAACCTTAGACCAACATCCAATGATCTTCTAGACTAACCAATAGTTCCCGAACCATAACCGACTTAACTAACCCCGTTAAGTACAATATACGCGTGACTCGCTAAGGTAGACTTTCATCTAGACAACGATGTTAACCAGAATTTGCCGGGTGTCACATCATCCCCACGTTAAAAGAATTTTCGTCCCGAAAATTTGTACAAGTACAGAAAGAACAAAAGAAATAACGAAGGAAACAAGCAAAAGGTAGAAACCAAAAGAGAGAGATTTACCCGAGTTGTCACATCATCCCCACGTTAAAAGGAATCTCGACCCGAGATTCATTCGGCTGCCGTAGAGACATGTCTCGACTCGAACGCTTCCTTAGGAAAGAGATGAGGATACTTAGACTTCATCTGATCCTCCCGTTCCCACGTATATTCCGGTCCCCGGTTCGAGTTCCACCGAACCTTAACGATACGAATCTTGCTGTGACGTAGGCTACGAATCTTGTAATCAAGGATCTCCACAGGTTCTTCCACAATCCGAAGACGATCATCAACCTTGATCTCTTCTAGTGGAACGATGAGAGACTCGTCAGCCAGACACTTCTTCAAGTTTGACACGTGAAAGACGTTATGTACGTTACCGAGCTCCGTCGGTAGATCAAGTCGATATGCCACCGGCCCAATCCGTTCCAGGATCGTAAATGGGCCGACATATCGCGGATTGAGTTTGCCACGCTTCCCAAAGCGTATGACGCCCTTCCACGGTGAGACTTTTAGAAGTACCTTGTCATTGACTTGGAATTCCAGTGGTTTGCGACGCTGATCAGCATAACTCTTTTGCCGGTCCCGTGCCGCCGCCAACCGATTTCGAATCTGTACGATCTTTTCCGAAGTTTCGTACACTAGTTCAGGCCCAGTGAGTTGACTCTCACCCACTTCAGCCTTGATGCTCGTGTGATAACTGTTGTTGTACGAGAATTCTACCAATGGCAGATGAGCTTCCCAACCCTTCCAAAATCGATCACACATGCCCGCAGCATGTCTTCTAAAGTTTGAATCGTACGCTCACTCTGACCGTCAGTCTGTGGATGGTAAGCCGTACTCATGTCTAGTTGGGTACCCAAAGCCTTGTGCAAAGACTTCCAGAAGTGAGAAGTAAAAATGGGAGTCACGATCCGAGATAATAGAAACTGGTACCCCGTGCTTAGAAACAACTTCTTTCAAGTAAAGACGAGCCAAACGATCCATGGTGTCGGTCTCCTTAATAGCAAGAAAATGAGCTGATTTCGTCAACCGATCGACAATCACCCATATCTTGTCGTTCCCGCTTGGTGACTTAGGAAGTTGTGTGACAAAATCCATAGTAATCCGTTCCCATTTCCATTCCGGAATTTCAGGTTGTTGCAGGAGGCCCGACGGTTTTGGTATTCCACTTTGACCTTAGCACAGGTCAAGCATTTGCTCACGTATGAGGCTATGTCCGACCTCATGTTTGGCCACCTGTAAAGCACCTTTAGGTCTTGGTACATCTTATCCGAACCAGGATGAATAGAATACCGGGACTTATGAGCCTCATCAAGGACAAGCTCCCGTAGTCCCCCGAACAAAGGAACCCATATGCGTTCTGCGAAGTAGTGCAGGCCATCCGGCCTTCGCTCTAGGTGCTTGTCGGCACCGTGCATAGTTTCAGCTTTAAGGTTTTCCTCCTTCAAAGCTTCCAATTGGGCAGAACGGAGTTGATCAGGGTAACGACGAATGGATAGTGAGCTGCAACGCCCGAACGTGACGAGGTTTAGAAGATTCCTTCCTGCTCAAGGCGTCTGCTACAACATTCGCCTTGCCAGGATGGTACTTAATAGCACAATCATAGTCGTTCAAAAGTTCGATCCAACGGCGCTGCCGTATGTTCAAGTGTTGTTGGTCGAAAATGTGTTGGAGACTCTTGTGATCGGTGTAGATGGTGCATTTGGTACCGTACAAGTAATGTCTCCAAATTTTCAACGCGAATATCACGGCACCCAACTCCAAGTCGTGAGTTGTGTAGTTTCTTCTCGTGCACCTTAAGTTGACGAGAAGCATACGCAATCACTTTCTCGCGTTGCATCAACACGCAACCGAGTCCATGAATGGAAGCATCACAGTAGACAACAAAATCATCAGGACCCTCAGGTAAAGACAAAATAGGAGCAGAACACAGTTTAGACTTCAGTTCTTCAAATGCGGACTCTTGTGATTCACCCCAGTCGAACTTCCTATCCTTCTGAGTGAGAGTGGTGAGGGGTTGAGCAATCTTCGAGAACCCCTGAATGAAACGACGATAATAGCCCGCAAGGCCTAGGAATTGCCGCACCTCAGTTGGCGTCTTTGGTGCTCCCCAGTCCTTGATCGCTTCGATTTTTGCTGGATCGACATGAATTCCTAGTTCATTAACCACATGTCCTAGGAATTGAACTTCGCGTAACCAAAAGTCACACTTTGAGAACTTGGCGTAAAGTTGTTCCCGTCGTAAGAGTTCCAAAACTAACCGCAGATGTTCCCCGTGTTCGGTCTCGTTCTTGGAGTAGATCAGAATGTCATCAATAAACACAATGACAAACTTGTCCAGATCGGTTTACAGACGCGGTTCATCAAGTCATGAAAACCGCCGGTGCGTTCGTGAGACCGAAAGGCATGACCAAGAATTCGAAATGGCCATAACGTGTTCGAAAAGCAGTCTTTGCAACGTCAGCCTCCCTGACGCGCAGCTGGTGATAACCGGACCTCAAGTCGATCTTGGAATAATAACTAGAACCCTGAAGCTGGTCGAACAGATCATCGATACGTGGAAGAGGATAACGGTTCTTGACGGTCAATTTGTTCAGCTCTCTGTAGTCTACGCACAATCGGAAACTTCCATCCTTCTTCTTAACAAATAAAATCGGGGCTCCCCAAGGGGAAGAACTTGGCCGGATGAAACCCTTGTCCAAGATTTCCTGTAACTGACTAGACAACTCCTGCATCTCGGGAGGTGCAAGACGATAGGGGGCCCGAACAATAGGAGCAGCCCCTGGTACGAGGTCAATACCGAACTCGACTTGACGATGAGGAGGAAGAACAGATAAATCATCGGGAAAAACATCAGGAAACTCGCGTACCACCGGAATATCGTCAATCTTCTTCTCATCAACAGAGGAAACAGATAAAAGCGCCAAAACAGCTGGATAACCTTTTCGAAGACACTTAAGGGCTTTCATGCTAGAGATGATGTTTAGCGGAACACCACCCTTGATACCGTACACAGAAAGAAATTCTCCATCAGGGAGAGGAATCCGAATAACCTTATCGTAACAGACAATCTCCGCGCGATACAAAGATAACCAATCCATTCCTACCACAACGTCAAAACTACCCAATGGTACCGGCATAAGGTCGATGGGAAACGATTAACCCGACAGCTCTAACTGACACTCCCGAAGAACACTAGTAGCCTCAATCGTTTTACCGTCAGCCAACTCAATAATATACTTGGTCTCTAATGGTACAGGTACTACATCTAGCAGTCGACTAACATCCATGGATACAAAACTCTTGTCGGCACCAGAATCAAATAACACGCTAACAGAATGATTATTGAGAAGAAACGTACCGGTGACTGTATCAGGGTCCTGCCTAGCCTCAGCAGCTCCAATGACGAAGGCACGTGCATTTCTGCCGCCGCCCCCGTTGTTCCCATTCCCGTTGTTTCCACCCTGTTTCAGTTTTGGGCAATCCTTCTTGTAATGCCCAGTGTCACCACAGTTGTAGCATCCTTGTTTCCCTGTAGTCCCCTGAGTAGTCGGAGCTGAACTGTTGGTCGGAGCCTGAGTCGATGGAAGTGTAGCCCGACAATCTTTAGCGTAATGCCCTGTTCGCTGGCAGTGGTGACAACGGTTACTGTCGCAGTTCCCTTGGTGATGGCGTCCACACTTGTTGCATTTGGGCAGTTTTCCCGCATAACCACCCTGCTTATTACCCGAAGACGATGAACCCCCATTATCAAACCTTTTACCCTGCTGTGCAGACCCAGACCCTTTCCCGTCATTTTCCCACTTGCGCTTATTGTTCTCTGGAGCCTTAGCAGTCGAACCTTTCGCGGCAAAATCCCCTCATTCACCTTTAAGTTGGTCATCCTATGGGCCGATCGAACTACCTCCGCATAAGTAGGATGATTCCCAGCAGCCACTAACCCTGCAATTTCCGGCACTAACCCCGAGACATAGTGTTCAATCTTACGATATTCTGGCACGTGCAGATCGGGACACAGCACTGCCAATTCATTTCTCCTCACAGTATACTTCTCGATTTCCGATCCAGTCATCTTGAGGTTCCACACCTCATGCTCCAGCTTCTGTACCTCTTCCCTCGGGCAATACTCCCGCTTCAGCAACTGTACAAAATTCTCCCATGGCATAGCATATGCCTCCCCAATACCCATGTTCTGGGTGATACCATTCCACCAAGTCAATGCCACGTCCTGAAATAACGCAGCCGAATACTTCACCCGATCTTCTGGGAGACAGTTACACATCAAAAATACCGACTCCACTTTTTCCAACCACCTAAGCAAACTGACCGCACCCTCGGTGCCAGAGAATTCCTGGGGCTTGCAGTCCCGGAACATCTTGTAGGTGCACATGGGTGGGGGTGGGTCAACAGGACCACCTGAAATGAAACGTATGAGAAACCACGAATAACGTAAACAAGGTTCACCAATAAGGCAAAGAAAACGGATAAAACAAC
This sequence comes from Ambrosia x helenae, assembly GCA_030844895.1. Classification (NCBI taxonomy): domain Eukaryota; kingdom Viridiplantae; phylum Streptophyta; class Magnoliopsida; order Asterales; family Asteraceae; genus Ambrosia; species Ambrosia x helenae. Next base: position 129,826,189 of record CM061228.1, on the reverse strand, counting down.
TTACCACCACCGTTGTGCCCTAACTGAAAGGCAGCCTGGAGCAAGTTGTTCAGATCAGCCTGTGATAGGTTAATACCTCCACCACGACCACCAGCACCACCACGACCACCACCACGTCCACCATTGCGACCACCTCCTCGTCCTCCACGTACTCCAGACATGATTCTGGCAGAAAGAACGAGAAATTTAGTTTCGCAGTTAAAGGTAACCACTAATGTTCACAAGATCGAAGCCAGATCCAATCCAGGACTATCCCCTCAAACCCAGAGCTCACTAGGGCTTCCATGCATTTTGTTTTATGATTTTGTGTGCACCCAAAATGATAAAACGCTCTTACATGGTCCTCCAAGTGTTCTCCTAGTTCAAAGTTCAAATCACCGAACATAGACTCTTAGCTATACACCGTAATACTACGGTAATTCATGACAAGTGTTTCTATTGGAGTGCGAAAGGGAGATGTCCGAGCCTTGGACAATTCTCATGAGCACACGAGTTACTCCAATAGACTACACTGCCTAGATAACAAGTAACCCAACTAAGATAGAACGGATGATGTAACGTAGAAAGACCAACGATTTAGAGACACCCCGACAAAGACCATACGTAAACCACTATAACGTTTAGTACCATGTGATCGTCTAGTGTGTGCGACTCGGCTATAGACTAGACTCTACATGCAGTCCTAGTTCACTATAACCATTGGCTCTGATACCAATCTGTCACACCCTCAAAATCCACTTGCGGAGTTTTACCGCGAGGCGCATGACAAACCAGGATCCAAACCAACGATCACAATAAACAAGTCTAAATGAATTAAAATGTAATTTCAAAACACAGTTTAATATTCCCGTTTACAGCGGAAGCTTATTCAAATAAAATCCAGCATAAATAAATCAAGTTCAATGTTTGTGAAATCATGCAACTCTATCTAGACGCCGTGCAGACGCGTGCGCCCTAGTTCCATTGTGCTATCTTAGCGACCTGAGAAAACATGTAAAAGTTTACGTCAGCACAAAAATGCTGGTGAGTTTACAGGTTTGCAGTTCAAGTACCAAGTCCACCTGTCCATACTATAACAAATAGAAAACCAGTATCCGCTAGCTAGGCGTACGTTTGTTACTACCACGATTGGAAAACCATTACTAACGCGAATACCAAAAGTATGCCCGATGTATGTTCCTGTTGTTCCTGTTTGAGACAATATGCACCCGCCGACCCTCCAAGTCGACGAGCGGGGTTGGTCACTCCCAATAGCGCTATTCACATTTCCCCGTTGTGCAAACCCGCACATTCATGGTTCCCCCCGGGACTTCCAAAGATCGTGTAGTACACAATAGAAACCCATAGTATGACAGTAGTTACCAAATAATCGTTTTAACACATGTTTTCTCCCCCGAAAGTATAAAACCAGTTTAAAAGAGGGGCCGTAAACTCACCTTAAGTTCCGTTACTCCTTAACCCGAGTAAACTCAGCTGCTATGCTAGTCCCGTAAAGCGGCGACCTAACATACGACAGTTACAAGTACTTAGACTAATAACCCGCAGGCTAATTAGTCCCTAGATGTCCAGACCATAACCAAGTTCGTTTGAAAACACCGTGACTGTTTAACCGACCCAAAATACAAGACTCGACATCCCATTGGTGACCCGAGACTCCCCCGTGTTATGTTTACGCTCCAAAACATACAATAACGCAAGTATACTTAACATACGTTAACGCACAACAAGTTATAGCACATAGTTCACGTATCACCGAATTACATCCAATTATATGTTACCAAGTTATTAGACATGTTACGGGGTTCCTAGCATGTTTCTACATGTCAAATCGGTCCTCGGAATGCTAATTTACACTTACTGCAGCAGTACACGCGATTAGGAAAAGTCAACTAGCATTTAGGTTGGTCAACTAGCAATTAGGAATCCTAATCGCCACTATTATAGGCGATTGGGCTATACCATATGAAATTATTAGCATTTAGGGCTAATCACATGAACTTACTAGCAATTGGGGCTAATCACATGAACTTACTAGCAATTGGGGCTAATCACATGAACTTACTAGCAATTGGGGCTAATCACATGAAATTATAGGCGATTGGGGCTAATCACATGATATTATTGGCGATTAGCACCCCAATCGCATGAGTTATAGGCGATTAGCATTGCTACTCGCCTGTAACCATGCTGTTCCGGTTTTTCGCGCGTTTAACACTCCAAATCAGATCCAGAACGTGTGTAACTACCCAGTATCATCCCAAACACTATCCTAAACATGTTTAACCCAAAACCCTTCGTTCAACCTCGTAAAAATCAGTCCTGCATGCAACCAAAGCAATCCAAACACCATTCACATAGCATGCAACATTCAATTAACGCATGTAATCATAACCCTATTATCCAATTACTGAAATTTCTATCATCAAACTAACAATATTAATTCTGACCTAGCATGATAACACATCAAAACATCATCAAGATTCATAAAAAATCCTATCTTTCTAATCATACATACCCATAAACGCATGTTTATTAGTTATAATCCGATTAACAACCCTTATTGACGATTTTCAGAAAGCTTTTTCGTTTATGAACAGGTCTGGACCATTAGGGATTGATTAAAAACGTTTACAAAGTGTTATGGATGAGAATCAAACCTTGGAATTGTAAAAGAATGATGGTTAGACCTTGAAACCTTGTGTTTTTGATCAAAATCGCCTTCCAGAGGTTGTTTAAGTGTTTGGGGCGGTTATGGGACGACTAGGGTTGATATTAGGAAGTTTAGGAGGTTAAGCATTGTATTTATAGGCGTTTCTAGTCGTCCAGCCCGTAACTAGCGATTGTGCAGCAGTTTCATGCGATTAGGGCTGCTAATCGCATGAATGTGTATGTGAGTGGGCCTAATCGCCCCTAACATCACACGATTGGGCTCCTACTCGCCCCTATTGATGCCTACTCGCCTCCCTTATAGGCGATTAGGCCTCCCTAATCGCCTATAGGGGCTGGTTTGGTGCGTTTTGCGCGTTAAACCCCGTTTTAACATATGTTTACACATATTAACATACCGACAAGTCATATAATGATTGTAAACACATAACACAAGTAAATACACATATTTACACTCGTTCACCAATTCCCGGGACTCGAGACTCGTACGTTCCGTATGCCCTGACGATCCTACAAATCGTCACCGTTTGTACACTTGGTTAAGGACTGACATCTAACGAACCTCTAGACCAACATCCAATGATCTTCTAGACTAACCAATAGTTCCCGAACCATAACCCGACTTAACTAACCCCGTTAAGTACAATATACGCGTGACTCGCTAAGGTAGACTTTCATCTAGACAACGTTGTTAACCAGAATTTGCCGGGTGTCACACTAAAATAAGTAAACAAGAATTTAATAAGAAAAGACTAGTAGGAAATCATGCGTTGTCGCGAGAGTGATAATATAAAGTGCAATACTCTATATTTAATTTATCGATCCGCTCGTGCAGTGACGTCATTGAGGATTTACGCACGCAACCGAGCCTTAAAAAATATGTCTCTTAGGCCTTGTAAATGGGTATACATGAGCATTGGTCTTATGAATGTCATGGAGCCATATGGTTTAATAATTTTTAAGTTTTATATTGATCATTATTTAGCTCTACTTTTAAGTATTAAATGGGGTTCTATTTAAAAAAAAAAAACACACACACGCACACACATACAAAGTTTACAACAACAAAAAATCTGTGCCCTTGATAAAAGTGGGCCCAAGACACGTATCTTGGCATTTTGTTTTTAAACGATAGTAGAAAAATTTTCTACGCTTAAGGGTTTAAAACTAATTGCTTTCAACCCCAAATGCCCTAAAAAACATCTATCAGCTATTGGTAAGGGTGCAAACGAGTCGAGCCGAGCCCGAGCTCGACCAGGCTCGAGCTCGAGCTCGATTAACTTATAAGAGCTCGAGCTCGAGTTTGGCTCATTGGTAATTTCCTAAGATCGGGCTTGGCTCGTTTATTATTTATTAATTAATATATTAAATAAAAATAATATAATTAATAATTCGTTTAGACTCGTAAGCTCGATAAGTGAAGCTCGAGCTCGTTTACTAAAAACCTTTAAATGAGTGGTAAATATTATTAAATATTAAAAAAAAAAATAACATTACACTAAGCTCGACAAGGCTCAACGAGCCTAACGAGCTTCATATGCAGTCTCGAGCTTGAGCTCGATAAATAAACGAGCTTTGTTTTAGGCTCGAGCTCGATAAAGCTCAGCTCGTTTGCACCCTTAGCTATTGGCCAGCATTGGTCCCACTTTTTAACATATTTGCCACTAGTGGACTATCATAGAAAATAAATATGTTCCTTTTGGAAAATCGGCTAGTATTCTATTAGTCATAGTTCGTTGGTGACCAATATATTAAAAGTAAGGATCGTCAGCACACATTTCCTTAATTGGACTGATGACGGCCAATTACTAATACTTGAAATTATTTAAATTTAATACTCTAAAAAAACATTGAAGTGCATAGTGAATATGATTTGTCTATCCAAAATGAATATAAATAATAAATATCTTTTTTAAAAACAGCAAAATGAATAGTAATTGAAGTAATTGAAAGTTGTGAAAAATAAAAATATGACTAGATTATATTTCGGAAGTTTTTTGGGATAGATAAATCTAATATGATGTGATAAAATATGTGTTATGATGTACCATATAAATTAATGTATTATAATATGAAAAAACAACAATTTAAATCATGTGAATAAAAATGAAAATGTATATTAAAAAGAAGATGTATATTTGGAATGAAGAACAGAGCTAGAAACAACCATTGTGGAGCGTGATTGAAGTGGTACTTTTTAAAGGTGTGACTTTTTTTTGGGGGGAGGGGGGGAATGAGTGGTTTTAACATATTCTGCTTTCGATGAAAATATAATTCCAAGTTTAAACATGATTAGTGACTTGCCTAGACATTATTAATGATTTTTTTTAGATCTTTCATTATTTTTTCATTATATTAGAAAAGCAACAAGAATTACAAGTGAGGCGCGGGTAGACGGGCAACAAGAATTACAATGTGTTCAGGTAATTCATTAATTCATTATTTTTCATTAATGAATTACCTGAACACATTGTGTTTTTTTCTCCTGTATGAACAAAAACCAACAAAAAAATTTGTTTTTTTTTTCGTTTTTTGTATAGTACTATGGTTACTTGTTGGGAAGATAATAAAACGTTCGTTAATTTGGTGTAAAATTTTTAAAAAAAAATCTTGTATATAAAAGTTATTAACGTTTTAAAATTGTGAGAAAAATATGATAGAGAAAGACTTTTTGATGGAAATAACTAGAATGCACACAACACACTCAAGGGATACTTTTTGGTGGAAATAACGAGAATGTCATATGACACACTCAAAAAAGAAGGATGACCTCTTTTAATGTATGTAGAATTTCATGCTTTAGAATATTAATACACATGTATTGATATAGATAGAGATATTTTAAAGTACACAGAGGAATTAAAATACAAATAATTTTGGTTTCAAACACCAAAGTCAACAAAAGAAGCGGAAACATAAGCATTATGTGTGAGCCTGCAAAAACAATCAAATAAATCTCTCTATCATGAATTATATATTTTTTAAACTAGAAAATAAATTTTTTGTCTACTTTACTTAAATATTTACTTTTAAATTTATATACTTTTTTGGCTGGTTATTTCTTTCATTTTAAAAATGATAGAAAGTAGATTTTGTAGCTTAGCTTTTGAGTGACATGTAATCTTGAGAGGGTGACTATTTAGTCTCCATGTTTATGAGTGGTTTCTTTCATGATTATCGCTTATTTATCTTATTCTCAACCTAATTCAAAGATATTGCATTGCAAAGTAAATAACTACTGTTGTTCGTGGTGATTTGAGATTGATTTGCAACTGGTTTGAGCCTAAATTATAGCTTATTAATAAAACTGCTTGATCATGAACTTGATATGCCAAACTCTATTAATTAGTGTTAATTTAAGTATATGCAAAGCTAATAAATGCTCACGAGTCGGCTTCAAGCCAAGCTTATAAATACTCACTAGTCACTAGTAAAACTTAAGGTTTATACATAGAGCTCAAAATAAGCCGAGCTCAATACTAGACTCTTTTAAGAGGGTGTTTGGAATTGAGTTTGGAAATGCAAAAGTGCTTTTGGTTAAAAGTGTTTATTGACTTATGACTTTTTAAAAATGAGTTTTTAAAAAAGTGTCTGGATTAGCTTTTCGGATGAGAAACGTCAAAAAGTCAATAAATTGTTGTTTTTTAAGTGTTTCGCTTAACTTATTGTGAATATTGGTTGTATGGGTGGTAAATTTGTAATTTTTTTTCCAAAAGTCAAAAGTCAAAAGCCAGGATTTCTAACTTTTCAAAAACAGTTTTCCACCCTTAAAAGCCAAAAGTCAAAACAGAAAGTGTTTTTGGGTTACACAAACAGATTATTAACTTATTGGCTTTTTGGAAAAGTCAATACTCTCTAAGTTGTTTTCAAAAATCAATCCCAAAACACCCTCTAACTAGTCTTAATTTAACCGAGAGCTAGACATTTTTACAACCCTAATTAAGAATATAAATCCACTCATTAATCAATTTAGCTCATTGGTCACATATGATTTTAAATCTATATATATATAATATATATACTAGATTATACCTCGGGAGTGTCTGGGTTGAGAAACTTAATATGATACATCAATTTTATATATGAAATAAACTGATATATAACTCTAATATTAATATCTAACCTAAAACAAAATTAAAAATGTACAACTCCAATGCTAACACCTAACCTAAAAGAATATAGAACTTTAATATAACTCTAATATTAACACCTATCCTAAAGACTAAACAAATGTACAACTCTAACATACTAATATTGATACCTAACTTAAAACAACGTATAACTTTATTAACCTATTCGGCTGTGGTTGAAAAAAAAATTATATTTACTGATTTAAACATAATTAGTGACTTGTCTATACATGATTAAATATTTACCTGAACACTTTGTGTTTTTTTTCCTCTATGAACAAAACCACACAAAAAAATTTCTTCGTTTTTTATATAGCACTATGGTACTCGTTGTAAAGATAATAAAACGCTCGTTAATTTGGTGTAATTTTTTTCTTTAAAAAATCTCGTATATTAAAGATATTAACGTTTAAAAATTATGGGAGGAAACATGAGGGTGAAAAATCCAATTTTGTTTTTAAATTATTTTTTTCCTAAAATATCTCAATGCCACATGGGATGACACATGGCACACTCAAAGAAGAGAATGTCTCTTTGGTGTAATTTTTTTTCTTTAAAAAATCTCGTATATTAAAGATATTAACGTTTAAAAATTATGGGAGGAAACATGAGGGTGAAAAATCCAATTTTGTTTTTAAATTATTTTTTTCCTAAAATATCTCAATGTCACATGGATGACACATGGCACACTCAAAGAAGAGAATGTCTCTTTGAGTGACATGTCATTAAAATGGCTTTGGTTTATTATATGTATATATATATATATATATTGCAAAGCTAATAGTCATACATGTCATAATATTATGCAATCTCTCTTTTGAGAGATGCCACATAGGATGTGATGTGGCAACCCTAGACCAATTAAACAAAAGGAATAAATATGGTTTAAATATAGTTTAACCTAATCTATTAAATACCTAATCTACAAAATTTAAATATAAAACCTTTATTATTTTCTCTCTCATGTTTTCTCCCATAACTTTTAAACGTTAATATCTTTTATATACGAGATTTTTTAAAGAAAAAAATTACACCAAATTAACGAGCGTTTTATTATCTTTCAATTAGTACCATAATGCTATATAAAAAACGGAGAAAAAAACGACTATTTTTTGTAACCTGACAGGTATTGTGTCAAGTTTGGGATTAGTTTAAAAAAAATGGGTTTGGGTCGGGCCTTGGATTAGGTGATACCCAACCCAATTACCCGAAACCACATACCCAAATACCCGAACTATACACCCGATCATATACCCATGAATTTTTTAACGCATCACATAACCCCTAGACTAATGAGTTCGATATTTCAATAAATAACATTTTTTCCTTATTTCAAGTTAGCTTTTTTTAGAATGGTCGATTACAAACTTCCGAATTCATTTGACATTATATAATATTTTGTAATGACACTAGATTTATACCCTGGCGCAGAGATTCGTTTTTTTTTTATATTATAATATGATAACTTATGGCAGAGATTTGTTTAAAATAATAATAATAATAATAATAATAATAATAATAATAATAATAATAATATTCATTAATCATATATTGGCAAGTCATTAATTATGTTATCATATTAGATATTTTATTATGTCATATTAGATATTTCAATCCGGGACGCTGCCCAGGATAAAAACTAGTTTTTAATTGAGCAAAAGATTATATTGGAATCTGAATGGTATTTTGGAAAACTGATTTATTCAATTGACTAGTAAAACATAAAAGTGGTGGTGTTGTGGTACTTTTATGAGATATGAGTTGAATTAACATTTATCCCACTACTCTTAGTGGCCACCAACCCTAACCAAAAAAGCCTACCTTTCTTTCTTTCCTTTTACATCTTCTTTTTCAATATCCAATAAAATTTTTACACAAACATATATATTCATTATGTGTGGGAATTTTCACCATGGAAATTTAGACTTTCTTCTATATATTATATAATATAATATATTAATATGGGTTGTGACATTGTAAAAAGACTAAAAACAAGCAAAATCCAAAGAAAGTCAATAGCCTAGCTAAGAGTTGCCAATTAATTACAGTCTTATGGGTCAATTAACTCTAATGGCTTGATCGTACTAATATATATAGCACATTGTGTTGATGCGACAAACATGTACAACTTGAACGCACCGCTGCATGTTAAACCCAATGTTACTAGTACGCGGTCTTATGATCAAATTAAAGGACAATTAACGCCTTTAAAAAATTATTTTAATATAACGGGACAATAAAAATAATAAAATTCTAAGTTATATAATAGATTTAAAAAAACAATAGAAGTGTATAAATATATCAGAATATAGATGAACTAGTTTATGTCCGGGATTTTCCCGGGATACACAAATTTAACATGAAGTGACAAAAATATGTGTTACGATGTAGTATAGAAAATAATGTACTATAATATAAGAAAACAACAATTTTACTCTAATGAATATTAGGAGAAATAAAAACCATGTGACAATTGAAGGGTGGAGGATGGCGCCAAAAAAGGTGGGGTGACCTCACATAATGCCATGTGTTCTTAGTCTAGGGCTGTAAACGAATTGAACGAACACGAACAAGGCATTGTTTGTGTTCGTTTGTTAAGGAAATTACGTGTTCACAAACAATTCATGAACACTTACCGAACGAGATTTATTGTTCGTGCTTTTTTGTTAAGAAAACACCCGTGTTCGTGTTTGTTTGTTAATTTTGTTCATGAATGGGAAACAAACACAAACGAACATGTATTAACTTTTGAACAAGATTAAATTCACATATATTAAAAAAATAACTAGATTCACTCAAAATATAACCTAACTATACAAATATACTTAGTACTTAATATAATATTGGTAAACATAATAAAGTAGTGTTTAAAAAAACTAAGCTCTTGTCTTAAATTTGAAGTCTTCATTAGTTATTTATTTAAACCTGAAGTCTTCATTAATTATTTATTTATTTAATAATTGGGGAAAGTGAATATGGGGTTGTTAGGCATACAACTTACATGTGAAACCATCAAAACTACGTAGTTTTGATTAAAAAAAAAAACCCTAATTGATTTACGTCATTTACTTGATTTCGACTCTTCCTTTCTACATTCTTCATCTTCAGAAACTTTGCTCCCTCCCCTCAATCCCTAATCAAACCTAAATCGATTCTTTGCTTGGTGATTGAAAAGGTTCCTTTTCGGCTTCTAATTGATTAGGTTATCTTTCTCATTGACCATGCTTCCATCACATTTTGAGGTAGAGTGCTCTGGTGGAGTGCCCTAATTATGGCCCCAATTACTATTCTTTTGTCTCCAATTAAAGGTACAAATCTACAAAAGTTTTAATTGTGCTTAAATTTAGTTAATCTGTTGCATTCCATATGTTTATCACAGATGAAATGTGTCAATTACAAGTCTCTAAAACTTCATGTAATTTTGCTATGTTTTAAAAATATCCACGGGGAAAACATTAATAAACCATATGTCCATGTAAATAATTCCACTTTCCTATGAACATGGTCTAGGGGTTGGTGATTGCCAATACTCATGTTTTATGCTACTTATTAAGAAAATTTGAATTTGAATTTTGAAATGTTGCTGATCGATGTGTTGCCGCAGAATCAGGTAATATGATAAAATGGATGTGGAAAAAATCGCCTGAGTCACCTGTTGAGCAGCAAGAAAGGGCTGACCCGGAAGCGATGCTGTTTCAGTGTGTATTCGATGAAACAGAGAATAGATCGGAGTGGAATGATGTTGTCAACATTCAGTTCCCTGTTTCGGATGTTAAAAAGTTGATGCGAGGGCAGGTTCATGATGCTGATCGATGTGGATTTAATTGGAGGAAATGGGTTCCTATTAAATGTAACCTCTTTATGTGGCGCGCCTATTTGGATAGGTTACCGACTAAGGCTGCGCTGTTAAGAAGGAATATAAATATAAACGGCGAATTGTGCGAGTGGTGCGCTGATAAAGAAGAAACAATAGAACACCTTATACCTGGATGCAGACTTGCAGCTGCTGTTTGGCATGGAGTTTCGACATGGTGTCGCATTCCGGAAATTTTCATGTTTGGATTGAAGGATTTGGCAGATTTGCATGATTTTTGTGCTCTTCAGGTCCTAAAAAAATGATTCTGCACGGGATTTTTGTTATCACTTGTTGGAGATTATGGAGGACCAGAAATGATAAGGTTTTCGCGAGTAAGAGGTCGAATGCGGTCGAGATTGTGGCGGATGTGAAGTCTTTAGGATTTTTGTGGTATAAAGGAGAAATAGTCGAGTGGAATAGATGGTGTAGTTTCGATGTAATGTAACTATTCGATTTTTTTGTCATTTTTGGCTAGCTATTTCCGTCTTGGTAATAGCTAGTTCGTTTGGTGTTTAATGAAATTTACTCTTAAAAAAATCAAATGTACTAATTTTATTTATTTTTTCATGAAATGTTTGTTCATTCAATTTATGTCGGCACGTTTGACCCGTTTCATTTAAGTTGCAATTCTATCAAGTGCACCCATAACTGTTGATGTGGCGAACAGCCGTAATAATTGCATGAATGATTCTCATTTACTCTAAATTAGACATTAAATCAACCAAAGGCTTCACTATGGACAATAAAGCTGAGAGCAAACAACATCAAGTCTTGTTGCAGCAACATATGCTACATTGCAGGTGGCTTCAACTAAAATATCTCAACACAAGAATTAAAGTTGTAGTATGTTGTACATGTGACAAAAAAAATTCATAAACAAAGTTGAAAAGATGTAAACAGTTGCATTTATGATGAGAAAACCCCAAAATCCCGTATGTTTTCACTTAAAAATATAAATAAAAATTGATCTAGTATTTGAACACATAATGAGAAAAACCCAAAATCTTAGTATCTACTAAACTTTTAATCAAATCATTGACTACTCATACAAATATAAACGTAACACGTGATATTCAAGTTGATTCACAAATCATCCTTCTCTCTCTCTAGTCTTGACTCATCCGCCTGGGGAAAAAACAATTATGATATTATTAACCAAAGAAATTGTCATTAATCATTAATAAATATAGATCATACCTTCTTTTGCGAACAACTACTAATATAATGACCCACTTTGTTGCAATAAGAACAACTTCTCTTTTTTGGTGCTTCTAGGGAAGATTTGATTCTAGTTGCACTTTTAGGACGACCTTTAGTATTTGTATGAACTAGTGGATCACGAATAGAAATCTGAGGCATCATGTTTACTTGCGAACTTCCTACATTAGAATCAAGTGAAATAGTCTCATTCTGTTTTGAATTTTTTCTAATACTCTGCTCTTCTAAAAACTTCAATAAGATAGTATTTAGTTTCTTTATCTCAGATCGAGAATCTCTTGCTTGTTCGGTTGCTTTTCTAAAATTTGATTGAACACACCATAAAGTTAACGCACTAACTTCATTCCCACTATGAATGTCTTCGAGCCCAATAGTGCAATTATCCAACTTATACCTAGCATCGAGTGTCCATCTAGGTAAAATATAGTGATCAGGAAGCGTTTCAACATGTCTCTTCTTCAAGATATATAAGATATGCTTGCATAACATCCCGTATGTTTCAAACTTTGCACATGAACATGTAACATCTATCTTATTTGAGAGACGGAAGTTAACGTTTCTCCAATAGATTTTATCAATATCCAATTGTCCAACCTTATACCTGATTTCTTCTGAACTCTTGCTTATTTTCTCATGACTTAAATTGAAGGTTGCTTCGGTCCATTCCTTCTTGAATGCATCAAAGAGCTTTCTAGTGTAACGTGAACTTGCTTTTGCCTCTATCAAACTAACAGAAGAAAGAATTGGTTTGGAATTCATGGTCTTGAAGTCTTCATCTTCTTCGGCAACCCTTCGACTCTCAACAGCTTTATCATATTGTATAACAAACTCATTTAACATGGTCTTTGAATTTACATATCCATCAAAAAAAGAATGAATGCTCTCGCTTCTTCCGCTTGATGTCATGCCAGCAAAAAAACAATCTTTCAAGAAGGCTTTAGCCCAATATTTCCGCTGGTTATACATCTCCGTTATCCAACTACCAGTTTCAAAATTATATTTTTCACATAAAAATTCCCAACGAGTTTCAAATTCTTCAATTGTATTACTCTTTACCCATTGCTTGTGTAACTCTTCAAAGTCACTATAACGAACTTTAAAAGGTCTTAGATGCTCAGTCTCATGTCTCTTAATATGCCATGAACAATAACGGTGTCGAGTTTTTGGAAAAAACATTTTTTATTGCATTGCAAATAGCTTTATCTTGATCTGTAATTATTGCTAATGGATACTTATCAAACATGCACTTCAAGAAATTCTGAAATAACCATTCAAAAGTGTCTTGCTTCTCATTCTCCAATAGTGCACCACCAAAAAGTATTGATTGGCGATGATGATTTACACCGACAAATGGAGCAAATGGCATCTTAAATTTGTTGGTCATGTATGTGACATCAAACACAACAACATCCCCAAACTTTACGTACGAGTCTCTAGATCTCCCGTCAGCCCAAAAAATATTTCTAGGAGACCCATCATCAAATAAATCCACAACAAAATAAAGGTTACGGTCTTCGAGTAATTTATCTTGGAAATGTTTAATAAGCCCATAAAAACTCCTTACCTTTGTATTGTCTTCGTTGATCACCTAAGATATCAGAACATTGTTTTGATGTTACATCATTTTCATATGGACCTTTCATGGTATTTACGACCTTCTTCATTTGACAAGGTTTTAACCCGGATTGATCAAGTTCTGACAATAGAGCTTTGCAAGTCAGTGAGCGATGAAACTTTCCATGAGACCGGTGTTTCATTACTTTGGTAGGAGTAACAGTTAGCTCATGATTGTGTGAATCGCTAAATTTATCCACTGACCATTTCCCATCTTTACCTTTTGAAATCCGAAGAAAAGCTTCACATCCAGTTCTTAAATCCCTGCGACGTTTCTTAACATCTCCTGTAGAACTATTAGACTTCAAATCTTTAAAACCCTCCTTGTTGCACACATACATTCTTCGATAAGGCTCATTTGTTGTTTTGTTTTTAAAAGTTGTATGAATCCGTATTCCAAATACATGTAAAAAAGCATAGCGATTGTAGAAATCATATGCATCATTAGGAGTATCAAAAACCATTCCCATTATATCACTAGCTTCTTCTCCAAAATCCATGTCAATGCCATTACTTTTCTCTATTTCAACATGATTTCTTTTCTCTGTTTCATGTTCATCTTTTTTTTCTGTTTCAACATTTAAATCGCTATTGACGACCAAATGCCCATTTGCATCTATATCATCAATTAGATTTGTTTCATAAGCCTCCTCTTGTGACTGAACTCCTAAATCCATTGTGGTGTGTCCTGTATAAAAAAAAGAATTATGATATTTAACTTATCACATATCACAAATATGAATAAATATAATGAAAAAGTCATAAAAGAGGACACTAATTCTTGATAGGAAACAGCAAGTTCTCTAATTTCTTACAACTTAACTGCTGATCCACTAGGATGTTAATTAATTCATATACATAGTTACCCATTAGTTATTGCGATCGATACTAAAAAATTAAAGAAGGAGCTAGTGATTTAAATATAACAAAATATCACATAATTGCCAAAAAAAATAGGAACAAAGAACCGCTAATTTAAATTACTTGTAGATAGATGAAGAATAGAGAACAACAGGAAGCGATCAATTTCGTGACACCTTTTTTTGCAGATCTTCGCTTGGAATGGAATGGAACAGTAGGTATAGTTTTTGTGGAGATCAATGGTAACTTAATTAGGTTTTAATCAAAACTACGTAGTTTTGATGGTTTCGCATGTAAGTTGTATGCCTAACAGCCCTATATTCACTTTCCCCTTAATAATTATACTAAAAGTGAGGTTTATTGATCTCATATAGTCATATTCTTACCTCACATTATTTATTTATTTATTTAGGTAAAATAAATAAAAATTAAAGAGTATAAAATAAAATTATAAAAATTAAAAACTCCATTAAACTACACGTTACCGAATGTTCACGAACATAAACGAACAAACGCGGTCTCTGTTTATGTTCGTTAGTTTAACTAAACGAACGAATTTTTTTGTTCGTGTTCGTTCATCTATTAAACAAACACAAACGAATTTCTAAACGAACGGTTTTATGAACAGTTCGCTGAAAGTTAAGTTCGTTTACGGCCCTAATTCTCACCTCAGTTGCTTTATTATATAACCCACAAACAACAAATAAAAAATACCAAAGCCACTTACAAACATTTTCAACTTTTATATGTTGTGTTGTCTTCTTTTTTATGGTAATTATACTAACCAAAAGCATCAAATTTGTCAACTCACTCATGATTCATCCCACAAGATTCCATAATCTCACTCTCCAGGTATCCAATGCTATGATTTAAAGTTGGCATTGTATTTTAAAAAAAAATGTATTTGTTATTTCAGCCGCAAATAATTGAATACACTCAATCTCAAGAACCCTTAAAACGACTAAATACTGCATTAAAAAGTAGTCAATAATAAGTATCAATACCGATATACGTATTCATATCAGTATTGGTACTCAAGTATATAACAATACTGTTGTGTACGCATGTAAAAACATGACCAAACACAGATATGCAACTTCTGAAAGAACCTTCTTTTACATAGTCCATTAGAAGATGTATAAATAGGGTAGATTCTTCATGTTAACAACAAAGCAAAAAAATAACATATCTGAAAATTGAAAGCTGGCGTAACATCAAAAGCCGTAAAAGTTTGAAACAAATACAGTTTTACTACACTTGCTAAAAAAGCCAATTGAGGGTGATATTTCCGAGCCAAATGAAGAGAGGAAACTGTGCTAAAGCGATAAATAGCAGCAAGTAATGGTGCCTGCTGGAATCAAAACTTCTAACCTCTGAAAAAAGGACGCGTTTCATGGTTTTCACCAAAAAGATTCCCATGCACAGACAAGTCCAAGGCATTAAGAAGTAGTAAGAGTAGGACACAATGATTCTACCAAGGACCGCAAGGCACAATCCAGTGAAGGCGTACCCGGCGTAAGCTACAATGTCTAGCAGAGGTGCTTCTGCACCACCCAATGAAAATAATGACATTTTTAGAAGTGAAACCTGTAAAAACCAGCCCACTATTCCCTTCATGAAGAGCCAGTTCAGTGCTTCTGGGGTAAACCTGCAAATCAATGATTGTTAAGGAGAGAGAGAGAGAGAGACATTCATGGTATATACTTGACCAGATATTTCATGTAGAATCGACCGTTTCAACCCAGTCCACATTATGTTTCTTCACTTAACATATCACAGGTTAAATAAAATAAATGGCTAAACATAAACGGGTCAGAACTCAAGAGAGTCACAGGTCACCCCAAGTGGACCTTAGACACATAAGACCACCTCTAAAATCATTAATATAGAAACATTAGGTTATCACTGAAATAATACTTGCCTGTAATCATTTTATTGAAATATTATGTGTAAAATCATATTCGACACAATACCTGTTTACAAAAAGTTAAAACATTTAAAAAAGAGCCTTGAGCCAAGTGGCCAACACAACCCATTTTAGCCGATAAATTCCATTTTCACCCTTTACCCAACCCACCTGACCCAGCCATTTAACCACATGGTCGATGCATACAACAGGACATCTGATCACACATCTTTGGTATAACCTACACTCTATAGGACAGCCACAAGGATGAATATTAAGGTTAAGGTGATACTTACTTCCCTTGAAGTCCCAATGAGAAGCCAGCAAGAACAACATATGTACCGAACGCCATCAATGGGATATACAAGTCTGGAGCATTGATATCATAAATAGGGGGTTTGTATGATAGCCTACCCCCTACAGGCTCGGTAATTCTTGTCCAATGACCCTGTAGATAAGAAAATAGAACATAAAAAAAGAACGAAATGAAGGCTAGCGAAATGATGATAAACTAAAACTTACCCTATGCAAGAAAGGGAATAAAACGACTTTCAATTTGTTTCTCACGTAATGGTCGTTGACTTGAAAATAATATTGTGGATCGGAGAAGTATCGACTAATCTGTGAACAAATAAAACAGTGAACAACTAAACATCAAACTAAAAAATCACAAATATCATATCACAGTTAAGATTACCGAGCACATTACAACTTAACAAGAGATTGGCCAAGTTAGAAAATTAAACTACTAACTACTCCCCAAGTGTAGTTATGAACCTATTACAGTTAACAATTAAAATCATCCAACTAATATCAGAATCTTAAAAAAGAGTCCAAATTACAAAACAAGTGAGACCAACACAAAAAGGGAAAAAGCTCAAGTAGCTACCTAAGTCCTAACACAAAAGAAGCCCAAAATAGAACAAATAAAACCCAAACTCCCTTCATAGGGCCTCAGTAAGTCCTTAGAAGAGAATGAGAACCAACATCTGCTGCAAAGAAAGAAGAAAGCAAAAACTGTCGCATTTGAACCAGTTGGCCGCTTTGCCTCACCTTGCGCGTCTACCTTAAGCGCAACAGCTGCGCCTGAGCGCCTAGGCGTGCGCCTGACTCGCGTTTCACTTGATAAATATAAAGTGTAGACCTTTTACAAGGGTCAAGCTGCATGTGCATGATTCAGTTTACGTTCCAAATTAAATATCATTACGTGTAGCTTTGTGGATGGAACTGAGAACTATCATACCATCTACATGAATCTTGAACTGATATTTTTATTTTCTTCATAATGTTATCCTGAGGTTAAGAATGAATGTAATACTTTATACAAAAGTGAAAGTTATTGCACTAATTACATGAATCAAGAGTTGGTAACTTTGATTTGATTCAACAAGTTCCTAAATTTACTTATATGTTAGGTATGAAACTATGAATATAAGACACGAGCATTATAAAGATGAGGAGAAAAAAAATACAAAATATACTAATCAAAATTCACAGTTATGTTTCCATTCTTGTTTGGTACCACTTTCACCAAATAATAACAAAAACCTTTTGTTCATGTAGCTGCTAAAAAAGAAGTGTGTGATCAATAAACTATACATGCTAGTCAAAGAAAACAACACCAAATGATAAAATAAAGGATGTTAAGCATAGAGCAGTGCAATATATTTGATCCACTGGCTAGCATTCTCTGCTTGAATCCAATGGAATTGAGGTACAGTTTCCACAACCATGCACTAAACATGCAAAGATGTTATCCTTAACCAATTATATTTAAAAAAAAATACCATGTTAACATGTGTGAAAGATGTAAACCGCGTTTTTCAAGACATGTATTTAACTGACTATGAAACTATTAACTAATAACTTAGAGTATGGACTTTACTTTCTGACGAAGTTCAACTTGTATTGTTGAAACCAAGACATAAGATGTCAAAAGGCACATTTAAATTAGGACATATGGAGCAGTACAGGTCCACGCCCCCAGCGTCACATCAGTTTATATGGTTGGTAACTAGTGGTCTCCAAATGAATTATAGGATATGTTTTTTACTTTTCTAGAAAACAAGGTTATATAGCCTTACAGCTTCAGGGCTCAGGCTTTGTCTATTTTAGGCAAAAGATGGAACAATCATGCTAAGACATGAAATAAAAAGTTAATATCATAACAATAAATCCAAAACAAACAGACTGCACACAGCATGAATAACCTGTGCCCATACAAAATTCCAAAAGATATATTTTTGTGTGCAAAGGAGCTCTCAAAATGTTCTTAGAATTATATGAGGATGTGAACTGGACAAACAAACATCAGCCTGATTGCATTGAATTTTTACAAGCAATGTTACAAACCCATGAATTTAAGAAAATGATGAATAGCCAAATATGATCCTGTTTACTCCCTCATTCTTTAATCTGATTCAAAGTTTCCATTTAGCATCATCTCCGTGCATTTAGTGTATCAATATTAAAAGCCTTTTTTATACCGTACTCTTACAACACCCTCACTTCAACCATATAAAAGATAACACTAGGTAGCAGGTACTATGGTTCAAGATATGTTCTTCCTAAAGCTTTGGAGACCACTCTTCTCTCTCTTTCTCTTAGACTCCAGATGAATTAATATCAAATTATCAATAAGATTTAACACGCTCTAAAATAAATCAAACTGTTGATTGCAATGTCACTTACATTACTTTGGACGTACTCAGAGCTTGAACCTAAGATTTTTTCTCCATATGCACCAAGTCCACCTCTAATTAGTCCTGAGCTGGCACCATAAAATGGATTCCCAAAAGGAGTTTGCGGTGTATTTGATGGTGGTCTTGCCCCCCCAGGTGGGTTTCCAATAGGATCATACATATTCAAGCACCTAAAAATAGAGAAAATGTTGTTACACGGCTACTTTACAAGGATACACAATAACAGCAGATTATAGGAAGCCAAAAAAAAAAGTCTAATAATATGCACTTCCCCCTAAAGATACAGTTGATGAATACTCAAAGACTATAGTATTACTATTACTAAGGTTATGCCAATCTAGGTCTGATATTATACATACAGAAGTACCCAGAGTAATAATAAAGATGTTTTCTGTCTTGCTACGATCTTTAATCATTACTACACACTTCTTTCTTGCACGTTAGGTTTATATAATCACATTTAGCCATAAACATATGCTAACACTGCTACAGCATCCACTCAGGTGATCCATTCCGAAATCACGACGACAAACAAACGGCATGTGAACATCATTCTACTTAGACTGAACATGTGGCAAAACTCAGTGACACTACACTATTGATTCTGTCGAAAAAGTATATTCACAAATCATCAAAACTAACTGCAAAATCACAATTTCACCACCAAACGTCCAAAACTAACCCTAATTTTCTAAAAATGTAACTCGATGCGCATAGATCGACATTCGTAGATATAATCAAAACATATTGATACAATCTCACAACACACAAAAACTAAAACAGTGCAAAATAGATCCATATCCGCGATCTACACATTAATCCTAACAGGTCCTTCTAAATTCGTCACAACTAATTATTAAATCGAATAGTAACATAACCAAAGCCTGGTAAATACATAGATTATTATTATTATAAGTAATAAACTAACAATTAACACATATGTGTGAGTGACTTAAAATAAAAACGTACCAGACGAAATATCCGATGAAGCGAAAGGTTTCGAGTGATGATTAACGACGGATGCAGGCGGTGGTGTTGTGGTGATGGGAGGAGCAGATCTGGTAAAAAAAAATTGGGGTTTGAGATGCTTGGGGCGTAAGGCTTGTAATGAAGGGGGGGCTATATGGGAATATGAACTAGACTGGCCTCGAACCTAGTGGAAGTTCAAAGTTGCACCCTCTAGTTTTTAAATAGTTTAAATATAGCCTTAAAAAGTTTTTGGAGTATGATAGGGCTAGGTAGGGATGGCAATGGGTTTGGTTTGGGATGGATTTAGGTAATCCCAACCCCATACCAGATTAGGTACCCTTGTCTCAAATAGGGATGTCAAAAAAACCCGAGTCCAATGGGTATACCCGAAACCCGAAGCATTTGAGACGGGTATACCCGATACCCGACGGGTATGGGACGGGTTTGGTATTGAAAAAAAAAAATATTTTGCGGGTATGGGACGGGTATGGTATTAGGTGATACCCGACCCGATTACCCCAAACTAAATACATGTCTACCCGAAATATATACCCGAAGACTTTTAAGTTTTATATATATCTTTTCTTAACTATTTTTTGGTAATGTTTCATTCTAATAGATTGATTATTTGAAAAATAAACTTTTTGTCTAAAATATATATTCTAATAACATTATTATTTATATTTATATGCTATGAAATATATAAATAGTTTTCAAAATTCATACTATAATATATATTTACATATTAAATGTTTCAAAGATTATTATGGTGATGATAATATATATGTTACTTATTACAATTCTATATATTCTAGATTTTTAAAACATAAGACTAGAAAAGAAAATAAATATATATATATATATACATGCAAATACCAACGGGTATACCCGATACCCGCGGGTATGCTCTATACCCGATGGGTAATGGGACGGGTATGGTATGAGATTTTATAACCGGGTATGGGTATGGTATTAGCCAAACCCGACCCATACCCGACCCGTTACCATCCCTAGTCCCAAAGCTGGCCCAAAACCCGTCGGGTTTGTGTCGGGTAATTACCCATCGGGTATTAGGTATACCCGCGGGTTTCGGGTATGCCCATTAATTTTTAAAACTTACCCATTAAATATATCCGACCAAAAACCCTACGGGTATTTATTAGGTAACTATTAACCAATTACATTTAGCATTATTAAATATATATGTAAATGATTACAATGTATAAATATAAAATACTTAAATCATATAAAAACACTTAAAGACATAGATAACAAATAATATACACTAATTTTTGGTAGTTTTTAGCACAAAATGACAATATAGATGGACAATTAGATATATTATGCATACATATTTAAAAAGATATATTAGAAATTATATCGGGTATCTAATCGGGTAAACGGCTATACTTAATCGGGTAATCATGTTAGGCAAATGGGTATATCATCAAATCCCAAACCCGCAAAAAAATAAAAACTAATCCCATACCCAGACCCAATTACCCAACCTCAGACCCGTTCCAAATGTGTCGGGTTTCAGGTTTACCCATCAGATTCGGGTTTGATTGCTATCCCTAGGGCCAGGATGTTTATTGTGTTGGGTCGCTAAGTTTAAGAGGTGAACTCAAGCATTATATTTATTTGATGCATAAGTATATGATAACTTGTCTGAAGATGGGGGCAGTCCGAAAGTCACTTCATCATGTAAGACAGGAGAAGAAATCTCGTTCACTTATGAAAACTGAAGTGTCAGAAAGTCAAATACTTAAAGGCTAAGAAAGTGTAGAAGGATATGATGATCGATCTCCTCTTTGGGACCAAGGAACTAAAAACCGCAAGTCAAACCCTAGCATAGGATGAAGACAAAAGGTAAAGATAAAAGGCGATCATGCGACAGAGGAAATAGTCGAGCCTCTACCGAATCAGGAGAGATATAAGACTCCAAGGCTTCTAGGGGCGGAAAGGCGCCTACAATGTATCCTCTTTAAGTAAAACAACCTTCTGGAAAATACAAGGGAAGGGTGAAGAATTCGTTATGTATATCGCCTTGATGGTTCATTGCAAAACACATCAAATCTCCAAAGATCACCTCTGACTTACTTCACTCTTCCTTCTCTTATCCCAAAAGTCTTCATATTTGATTCTTTTTCTGCGTGTTCATACATATCCTTAAATTGGAGGTCATATCATCTCAATACCGGACATTAATTATCATGTCTACTTTCGATCTTACATGCCTTCATACCACAAAGAAGATGTTAAATCCTATAATATTAACATTTTCATGGATTCAGATATTCATACCTGAAGGGATATGGTATCGAAACATTATAAATATCATACCATCGCCCAACTAGAATCGGCATCGCCTGACGTCCATCCGCCCGTTTTACGTCAGCGGAACGTCAGGCGTCCAACCGCCCGTTCTACATCAGCGATGCAACTGGCATCCAACGGATACCAGTAAGCAGCGCTACCCGCCCGTTTTACGTCGGCGATACACCCTGACGTCCAAACGAACGTCAGGCGCAACATCGCCCGCCCGTTCTACGTCGGCGGACTTAACATACTACGAAGCTTCTCCATCAAGCCAAAGGAAGCTTCGCCAACACAACTGGAAGATACCTTTTTGGGCAGCCTTGGGACTCACCCCTGCCCCAGGCGAAATATCTCTGACGCAGCAGACGGCCCGTTTAGAGTTCCTCTCCAATCAGAGACTGCTCCCAGTCTGACGAAAGTAGAAAGGACGATGACGTGGCGGCCTCTCAGCCAAGATATCTTCATGACAAAGCAGACTTTCTCAACCCGGCTCGAAGTCCAAGAAAAGTATGATTATCCACCGCCCTCGGTCGACCAATAGGCGGGCGCCACGTGTCCGCCGACCATCAACGTCCACTCGATGGGCGCCACGCGTACAGTCGTCAGGACGGTAACATCCCCCCTAGTATTTTACTTTCTCCTTTTTATCAAAACCCACTTGCACCAAATGGGCTTGAGGACTTGGGCCGGATTCTTGGAGGCATCTCTACTTGGGTCGGGCCCCATCAAGGGTAGATGATGGGCTGAGAAAGTGTGGTATTCAGGTACTATAAAAGGAGAAACTCCTTCTCCTTTTATTGGCATTTAATCTCTCACACTTTCACTCAAGAGGAATACGAACTCCTTCGTGTCTTCTTCAACCCCTTGTTTATTATACTAAGTTTTAGAGGCTCGGCTCTTCTAATCGGTAGTCTCCTAAACTCCCTGGTCTTATCCTTAGACCCTCACGTATTTTCCAAACACACTCTCTTTGTAAATACCGTAGGATCACATACTGGATTAGCGCCTACACGATGATCCAGGATTCGTGTTTCTTCATACCCTTTTGCTAATAGAACGAAAACATCTATATATATATATATATATATATATATATATATATATATATATTGCAAAGGGATTAATCCTACATGTCATAATTCTATGCAATCTCTTATTTGAGAGATGCCACATAGGATGTGATGTGGCAAGTGTAAACCAATTAAAAAAAAAGGAATAAATATGATTTAACCTAATCTATTATAATACATAATCTACTAAATCTAAATATTAAACCTTTATTATTTTTTCTCTCATGTTTTTCCCCATAACTTTTAAACGTTAATATCTTTTATATACGAGATTTTTTAAAGAAAAAAATTACACCAAATTAACGAGCGTTTTATTATCTTTCCAACAAGTACCATAGTGCTATATAAAAAAACGGAGAAAAAAATGACTATTTTTTGTAACCCGACAGGTATTGTGTCGGGTTTGGGATAAGTTTAAAAAAATTGTGGGTTTGGGTCGGGTCTGGGATTAGGTGATACCCGACCCGATTACCGAAACAACATACCCAAATACCCGAACTATATACCCGATCATATACCCATGAATTTTTTAACGCATCACATAACCCTTAGACTAATGTGTTCGATATTTTAATAATTAACTTTTTTTTCTTATTTCATGTTAGTTCTTTTAGAATGATCGATTACAAAATTCCGAATTCATTTGTAATGGCACTAGATTTATGCCCCGGCGCAGAGATTCGCTTTTTTATATTTGAATATCATAACTTATGGCAGAGATTTGTTTATAATAATAATAATAATATATTTTATTGTGTCATATTAGATATTTCAAGAGATTCGTTTTTTTATATTTGAATATCATAACTTATGACAGAGATTTGTTTATAATAATAATAATAATAATAATAATAATAATAATAATAATAATAATAATAATAATATATTTTATTGTGTCATATTAGATATTTCAACCCGGGACGCTCCCGGGATAAAAACTAGTTGTTTATATACATGATAGAAGAGATTGTGGGGGATACAAGCGTGGTACGTGTGTGATGATCTAATCATGCTATATGTGTTGTCGGGTTAGTCAAAACATGTAGTTATTATACTAACTAGTGGGATTCCGAGTTGCGCGATGCGCAACCTTTTAACATGTTTGTGAACGAATTGAGAAAGCGATAAATAACATGGGAAAAAAAACGACAGTCATACATTACTGACTAACAGCTATACATTATTAACAAACAGAGTGAATAGAGTTGCGCAACCCTTGAGTTACGGGTTGGAACTTTGAAACAGGGAGCATGGAAATAGCCTCTTGAGACAGACCCCGACTTTGACTTCCAACAACCTCGCCTAAGTCGAGCAGTTCCTGCAATTGGGATGCATCATTTGTATCAAATCTTAAACTTATATTTCAAAATATGAAAAACAATACATACACAAACACATGCGGAGAGCAAATATAATTAATAAAGATTAAACATAGCGAACCTCATAAGTTATTATCAGGATCAAGATTGTCTTCCCACACAATCTGTACAATATGTCTATTTAAGTTTGTTATTTACACCTAATTAGTTGGGTTATCAAAAAGATTAGATAGAAAGCATGACAAATATATAATGAGAAACCTGTAAACCTGATAATCTCCAGGGTTATGATGATTCTGATTCTGTGGACCTGAGATATATAATCACAAAAGAAAAAAGTTTAAAACACTCATAACGCCCATAAATCTTTCATTTTAACAAAGGGACAGGTTGCTAAAGTGGGGCGGTGGAGCTGTAGGAGAAGAGATAGTGCCTCACATAAATCACTGTACAAACCTCTCTCCACTTATAAGTTATATCCTGCCAGCAAACCTGTTCCACCACCGCCCCACCTCAACATTCTTCATCTTCATCTTCATATTTCCAGGTCTGCACATGTAATTACAGAACAACCTAACCTTCTGCTAACATCCACTACTGCACAAATTATCTTTTGCTTCGACGCCCGATTAACTGACAAATCAAAAACCTGAGGTTCAAGATTCGGCTGTTCTTGTTAATGCCTTTTGCGCCGATGGCAACCGTCCTTTTTCCCTTCATCATAGCAGCCTCACCAATGTAAGAGCAAAAAAAATCTTGGCAGAAGCTTTTCGATAAAGTAGCTGCAAATGTCGCAATAAATTCCATTATGTGGATCTGCGCATCCACTTTAGCATCATGTAAGTGCTTGTATCAGACGATCAGGTACCTTTACACCTGATCTGCTGCAAGTAACCCTTTATTGGCTTATCGTATAGAAGTAGGCACGGAAGTCTTTTCATAATCTGCAGGATAAATAACAAATAAAATAAAATATATTATATGAATGAAATTACCAAACATCACGGTTGGCAACAACGGCTACACGTATTTATGAAGATATAAAAATTGAGTTGCTAGAAATTATTGTTGGAATGCCTACGTGTAGAACGCGCATCCATCATGACAAATGTTTCTGCCCATCCTAGTTGTGCTTGTTTCATCAAAACAACCACCACAATGATGGCGTGCGCGCTTATGGCAGTTATGCCTCCAGCAAGCGAGCAACAATAATTTAAACAACCAGTTCCTGAACTAAAATCCAAACATGCCCGTAACTACATGCTGTTATTACCCTAGAATCAAATTAAGTTTTGCGTGAAAGGGGGGATGCATACCGTCATTCGAGCCTTGAATGATTTTGCTTTTGCTTCCACCGCTTCAATCCCCTTTACACCATCGGAGACTGCTCAGTTTCCCTGCAGGGCCGAGTATTAACTTTTCATGTCAGTAGTAGTAAATCTTGTTAATAGGTTAAATTTGTACCAAAAAAGTTATCTTTTTTTCGAAACGAAAGGGGAAACTTAATTGATAAAAGTGGTAAAAAAATGATGCGAGTATTACATTGCATAAAAAGTTTGCAATCTGAACTTTTTCGGCTTCCTCGACTTCTTCATTGGCTGCATCACAGAGTTGTTGCACCTTATCCGAATCTACTCCAATAATACTGACCATAGCAGCATCGGCAGCTTCCTGGGGAAAGTTAACGGATTTGAATAGTATTGGTTTTGGTACTTTAATTTCTAGTAACCCCGTTATCCCAAATCAAGGAGCATACAATCAATGAAACCCAAATCAAAATAACTGAAAAAAAATCAAGAACATATTAAAGAACGCGCGTTGCACGAATTCAATAAGGTTGACTTTCAAAAAGTCTTAATGATTGCCTGGATCATATCTATGGTAAAGTTCTCTGAGATAAGCTGCATTGGTTGATCCATCTACATCACGGTCAAGAAATTTTCCTTCAAAACTTTCTGGACTGGAGCCTTCTTTGACCATTTGGAACCTTATATGCTGCAAACAATTAATAGTTGAAGAAAGTGTGTGAAATTGTCAACATAAGCGGGCACGTTGCGCCTAGGTTACCTAAGGGTAAATAAACTTTGCAGTCTTGTAAAGCGTCTTGGTTCATGTTGGACAACCTGAGTGTTGTCGCTGGAATGTTTTGGTAGGCCGATGGATGTCATCCTGTGGAAAAAATAATTACACATATATCGTTAGTTTGTTTTGTAGTCACAGTGGTAACCGTAAAGGGAGGAAGCAAATTGGTTAACAGAAACTCAAGTGCCCATGCTGCACTTTCAAATCGTTGTGCTCGACCCATAACTGATCTGAGACATTTTTCCACAGTTGCACTCAGATCGATTTTTACTTGTACACATGCAAGTGTACTACACTACTACCTCATGTATTACGCTTCTGTATAAAATTAAACTATCAATTAAGTGTAGCTGTATTTGTTTAGCTTTCTATTTTGTTGCCAACAACCATTTCCAAACTCATCAATGAATAATGGTTGGCTCATTAACACCTACTGCACCTCTGACATGTTAGGCAATATAAATAATGTAAACAATTGGATCTACCTAGTTTAGCATTCAGTTCCATTCACATCTTTAATATTATATATATGCTTTTTACATCTAAATATCACAAAACACTTGCATCATTTACCTGCTATTTTAAACCTGTATATGTAGACTTGGATTTTTATCAACTTGTTACCTGCAGGCTGCAGCAAACATTCCTGCATATAGGAAATTTATTTTTGATAAATATTATATATGAAGATTTTTACATCTAAGTATCAAAAAACAGTTGCATCATTTACGTGCTAATTTAAGCATGTATATGTAGGCGTGGATGTTTATCAAGTTGTTACCTCCAGCAAATATACCTGCATATAGGAATTTTGTTTTTGATATGTTTTCCCAAATTTGACTATTAATGTCAAAGTAAATACTGAACCTTGGAAAAGGGAAACGGAATGGTGATTTGAAATTAGCATTAAGATGCGTTATCGCGGAGGCGCACGACTAACTTTTGTTCTACTTTTCTCATCCATCGAAAATCATACCCATCATATCCAAATTCCCACCTAATTACATTCTCAGTTTGAAATTCTCCTATTCAAGTCCTGTAAAATAGACACAGACTCATAAAGTTCAAATCTAATTCGGCTTAGCAGTTGAGCCGGTCGTCACGGTTCATACAAAACCTAAATAACCTAGGTAGCTAGGGTAAGATCCATTAAACCCATTAAAAAGAAACTATTTAAATTCGAAAACATCATCTAAAGAACATGGGGTTAACATAAAAACAACGAAATGCACAAACCTTTATCAAGCATTCATGAACACCGACCTGTGATTGGTGACCATACGCGCTGTTAATCGTTGGTATAGAACGGACGGTCCAAGTGATGGCAGTATGGCTGTTAACCACCATTTTTTTAGCGACGGCGGGTTGCGCCTTTAAATAGCAGGAATTCGAAGCAAATTAAAAAAAAAAAAGAACACAACACGTGATTTAATGGACTTCAAAGCACAATATCATAAACACAAATTAAAGTTTGACCACTCCTTAGGAGTCAAACTAATACCTAAACACACCATTCATTCAAAAGCTCTCATGATAATGACAAAATAACAAATCACATCAAATTCATGAAAGAAACCAACTTGCAAGCAGGATATAAAATAAGTAAAAAGCAGTTTTTTACAAAAAAAAAAAAAGAACAAAAAGAAAGACATTTTCTACTTCATTTTGATAAAAATTCATTCAAACCACTAACTATACTAAACTGGCCAAAACAGTTTTGGTTTGATGGCTGAAATGGGTTTTGTAATTTAAACTTGTTAGGTTGTATTAAACTTTAAAAATGAACTAATCCAATTAAGATTATAAGACCAAACTAACCTCACACAGAACTTAAATTTTCAATAATCCAGTAACTATAGTGTATAATTTTTGTAAAAGAATTAACATCAATTGACTATCATCATAAGCAACGATGTTAAAATTTCTCAGCTAACATAATTGGAATTTCAATTGGGCTGATCATGCTATCCATCAACTTACTCCTGTGATGAGTTTGGCCACCTCTTCTCTTGTCAAAACCAATAACTGCATATATAATCCAACTTTAAAAAAAATAACACTAACTAAATTTAAGAAAACACCAAGAATCCTTCATTAAAAATAACTAAATTTAAAACAAAATAACTTACGTTGTGTAAGCCTCTATTGGCGGTCACCGTTGGTTCTGTTGTTTGCATCAGATGCCTGGTGCGGCACGGAGGCAACTTGCGCCGCTATTAACCATCGTCACCTCACTACAGACCACCCTTAAACCCATCATTGCCGCAGAGATGGGCTGCCCACCTTTCGTTGGAGAAAAACTCAGATCAAAGCAAGATTTCACATTAAAAAAACAATTACAACAGATTTTAAACCCGTCATTAATATCATCTATCTTGATTCATAACCCGAAAAACTTTTACCGACTAATAAAAAAACTTACCCGATTTCCTCTGTTTCTTCATCTTCCACGCCACATAAACCTCCATTTTCTCTGGTAGACTTACAAGAGGAAAGCAAATGACATCCGGATCCAACGACTGTATAGGCCGATCCAACCTACAGTGCTTTGTCGACAGAGACGGTCATAGAAGCAGTGATCATCTCCACCACGCCACCATACAGAATCTCCTCCCACAGGGCATGCGGAGGTGGACGCAGTGTAGGCGACAAAGGCAGCGGCACAACGACATTCGCCTCTCTTGAGCAGCATATGAGCATCGGCACCATACAAAACTTCCACCCACGACGCATGATTGCAGGCGGTGAAAGGCTTCCGTATGGTGGCGACGTAGGTGGAGAACGGGCGGCGGTAGAGGAAGGAGGCGGGGGAGAAGAGAGGTGAAAGGTGAGAGGCTCCTTGCCATCTCCCATGATTGTCATTCCATTTATATAGATGATTACAGTCAATACAAAGTAAATGCTATCCCTTGTTTATGGGAAGCGATCATTACAAGGCTACAATTACAATCAATTATAATGTTCTAGTCAATGCTAGTAAATATTCTAGTCAACGCTTAGTCAATGCTATTACACCCCCGCAGTCGATACTGGAGGTTCCCGGATGTTGAGACTGGACCTGAAATCATCAAACAGTATTCGTGGTAGCCCTTTTGTAAAAATGTCCGCAATCTGATATCTTGATGGCACGTGAAGAACACGGACCTGACCCCGCTGCACTTGCTCCCGAACGAAGTGGATATCAAGTTCAATGTGTTTAGTACGCTGGTGTTGAACTGGATTCCCTGAGAGATAAATGGCACTGACGTTGTCACAGTATACTAAAGTTGCGCGTGACAGGGGTCTACGAAGCTCGAGAAGTAAATTGCGAAGCCAGCAAATTTCAGAGACAACATTGGCGACACCGCGGTATTCGGCTTCGGCACTGGAACGAGAAATGGTGGGTTGTCTTTTAGAGGACCAAGAGATTAAATTTCCACCAAAATAAACACAATAACCACTGGTCGACCTGCGGGTGTCAGGGCACCCGGCCCAGTCTGCATCTGTATAGGCAATGAGCGTCGGATTGGGAGACGCAGCAAGTGTAAGGCCCATGGTGGATGTCCCCTTGATGTATCGGATGATCCGTTTAAGAGCGTTCCAGTGATCCGTCTTGGGAGCATGCATATGTATGCATATCTGTTGGACTGCATAGCTGATGTCGGGGCGGGTGAAAGTTAAGTATTGGAGGGCACCTGCTAAGCTCCGATATAAAGTGGGGTCATGAAAGTCAGATCCGGCGGAGGAGCTTAGTTTGGAGTGCGAGTCAACGGGTGTGGATACCGGGTTGCAGGACTGCATGCCAGCACGGTTGATGATATCAGTGGCGTAAGAGGCCTGTGACAGGAACATGGTATTTTTGGTACGAGAAACTGAGATGCCAAGGAAATAACTGAGAGGACCGAGATCCTTCATGGCAAATTCGGTGGAAAGATGAGCCATGAGTTGTTGACGCAGAGCAGCAGTGGAGGTGACAAGGAGAATGTCATCAACATAAAGGAGAAGGTAGGCAACCTGAGAACCCGTGTGCAAGGTGAATAAGGACGCATCACTTTTACTTTGCTGAAAACCCAACGTGAGAACATAGTCTGTGAAGCGTTGGTACCATGCCCGGGGTGCCTGTTTGAGGCCATACAATGATTTCTTGAGACGGCATACATGATTGGGGTATGTTTTGTTACGAAAGCCCATAGGTTGATACATGTAAACTGTCTCCTGTAACGTGCCGTGTAAAAAGGCATTTGTAACGTCCAATTGATGAATTTCCCAATCCTGCGACAAAGCAATAGATAAAATAGTGCGAATTGTGGCGGGTTTTACCACCGGACTGAATGTATCGCCACAATCCACACCAACTTGTTGTAACCGACCATCACATACTAACCGGGCTTTATATCGTTCCAAGGATCCATCTGATTTAAATTTATGTTTAAATAACCACATGCTGCGTATGACATTCATATGTGGTTGACGCTCGACTAACGCCCAAGTCTCATTTTTAATAAGAGCATTATACTCGTTGGTCATGGCAGTCAACCATTCGGGTATGGACAAGGCATCAACGGGTGTTTTAGGGACAGGAACAATGGTAGGCCGAGTAGTAGAGGTGTGAAGGTTTATGTGGTGTTTAGGTTTAAAGATGCCGTCCATGGCCCGGGTACGCATCGTGCGTTGGGGTGGTTGGGCTGTGGACGTGGGCTGAGGTATTGTGGGATTAATGGAGCTGTGGGGTGAGTGGGAAATTTGTTGGGCTGGTGAGGATGGCGTAGGGGAGGATGGGCCGGTTTGGTAGTGAGAGGGAGTTGTGGTGGATTGGGCCGAAGTATGGGAATTGGGCTGGGTAGATGGTGTAGGCTGAGGTGAGGTGTGGACTGGAGTATGGCCGTGAGGGGGAGGTTGAGGTGTGGGAGTTTGGTCAGTATGTTGGGAAGGGGTGGTAGATGGTTGTGGTTGGACGAGAGGCCAAAATAGTGGGTTTAGGTGAGTGTCAAGGAAGGTGTAGGATGGGTTGGGTTTGATGTGGTCTTTGAAGGGGAATGTGGTTTCATCGAATGCGACATGGCGAGAGACAATGATTTGTTTTGTGTGTAAGTTAAAGCATTTGTAACCACGGTGGGATGGTGGGTAGCCAAGGAAGACGCACGGGGTGGAGCGGTTTTCAAGTTTGTGGATGGTAGTGGATGGGATGAGGGGGTAGCACAAACAACCGAACACGCGGAGGTGTTCGTATGTAGGAGTGCGATGGTAGAGTATTTCTGTGGGAGTTTTGTTTTTGAGTAGTTTTGTGGGTAGGATGTTTAGGAGATAGGTGGTGGTTTCCAAGGCGTGGTCCCAAAAGTAGGGTGGTAGTGAGGCATGGGCAAGGAGAGTGCGAATCATGTTATTAATTGTGCGAATTTGGCGCTCCGCCTTGCCGTTTTGGGAGGATGTGTGGGGACACGAGAGGCGGAATAGCATCCCGTGTTGGGTAAAAAATGTTTGGAATTGGTTGTTAATGTACTCTCGGCCATTGTCGCATTGCAATGTTTTAATGGATGTTTGAAATTGTGTTTTTATTAAATTGTGAAATGCACAAAATATTGAAAACACTTGGGATTTTCGGGAGATGGGGTATGTCCAAAGGTAATTGCTAAAGTCATCAATAAATAAAACATAATATCGGTGACTCCCGAACTTAGGACCGGGGAAGTCCACAAGTCACTGTGAATAATATCAAAGGGTTGAAAAATAGTAGTACTGGAATTAATAAATGGTAAACGAGTACTCTTGCCAAAAGTGCAAGATTGACAAACATGTTTATTCAAACGGTCAAAAGAAACAAAATTAGAAGATTTTAAAGACTGCAACGAGGCTTGTCCGGGATGTCCAAGTCGTTGGTGCCAAAGGGTGGAGGAGATGGCGGCGAAGACGGAAGGTGAGTTGGTGTTCCCGTAGCCCAAAACCAAGGGGTAAAGGTCACCGCTGCTGTTGCACCGCAGGATAGGGATCCGGGTCTTGTAATCCTTCACAAGAAAACCAAAAGGGTCAAATTCCACCGAAACGGAATTGTCGGTTGTAAACCGACGGACAGAAATTAGGTTTTTAACTAATTTTGGTGCATACAAAACATTTTTAAGGACAAAGGGTGGGAAGGGTGGTGGTAAAATTTTGGTGCCATGTCCAAGGACGGGAATGGTCGAGCCATCACCGACAAGTATTGATTGAGGAATGCTATTATTAAAATAAGATTGGTAGTTACCTTGCGTGTTGTTGGCAGTGGATGTCGCCCCTGTGTCCATGTATTGAGTGGCGTCCGGTTGGTTTAGAGAGAGGGTGTACATCGCCTGGTCAATGTCTGTCGGGGTGTAGGCGGTGTAAGCTTGTTGCTGATTACCGGGTCTTGGGCCTAGTAAGCCTTGCTGGGACTGCTGAGATGATTTATTGGGCCCTGTGGTAGGATGTGGACAAGGAGGAGCCCAAGGAAAGAATGGACCAGCTTGTGGGCCGGCCCACTGTGAATAGAAACCTGGCCACATGGGCTGCCAATATTGCTGCTGTGCACGTCCTCTTCCCCAGCCATTGGAGCGGCCACGATTACCCCGGCCACGGGAGCGACCACCGCGGCTCCTGGTCCGGTCAGAATAAGAAGGAGGAGCAGTCGGGTTTGGAGAGTGGTCCTGTGAGGAGGAGCGAGTGGACGCGTGAAGAGCCGTCGCGGTATTTTGAGACGCGATCAGTGCTGTTTCGGCTTTCCTTTGTTCGACCATAACCACTTTTGAACGAGCAACATAAAAATTGGGTAACGGATCCTGATTCTGCAGAATTGTGCCGATTCCTTCATATTGTTCGGGAAGACCGGCGATTAGTTGAAGAACAAGGGTATCGTTGTCGACGGGAGCCCCAACGCCGGCCAACTGATCAGCGAGAGATTTCAGCTGCTGACAGTAGGCAGAGACGTTGGGAAAACCGTCTAAACGGGTGTTTGAGAATTTGTTTTTGAGTTGAAGGCGACGAGCGACTTTGTTGTCTTGAAAAAAATTTTCAAGGGCCAACCAAGCGTCGTATGCGGTGTAGGTATTATCAATGATGGTGTGAAGAAGGTCGCTTGAAATCGTACTATACAACCATTGTAGTACAATGGCGTCTAGACGAATCCAAGAGTCTTCGGGTGGTGGTGCAGGGGTGACGGGTGGGTCAGGTTTGTCGGTTTCAGTGGAGGCGGGTGGGGTGGATGATGCAGAGGAGGCGAGGATGTCGGGTGCGATTCTGGGTCGGAGGTGGTCATCAACTTGATACGCACGGCAGTGGATTTCAAAGAGGTTTTTCCACGCCGTGAAGTGACAAGTATCGACCTCCAAGGTGATCGGGATAAGGGATTTGATGTTGGATACGGTTGTGGCGGGGTGAAGTTTTGGTTCCATATTAATCGGAACAGGCTGAGAGACAAGGTGAGGAAGAGATGTGAGGTAAGAGAGATAATATGTGGGACAGAGGGAAGCAGAGAATGGCTGGGAAGAAGCTGCAAACGATCGGAAAAAGAAAAAAGGCAATTGTTGCAGGCGGCCAGGAATAGGAAGATTAAGACCTCTGCTCTTGATACCATGAAAGGTGAGAGGCTCCTTGCCATATCCCATGATTGTCATTCCATTTATATAGATGATTACAGTCAATACAAAGTAAATGCTATCCCTTGTTTATGGGAAGCGATCATTACAAGGCTACAATTACAATCAATTATAATGTTCTAGTCAATGCTAGTAAATATTCTAGTCAACGCTTAGTCAATGCTATTAAGAGGTATAAGGAAATTGGAGAAACAGAAAAAGGATTGTATGTCTGTTGAAAGACAGAAGAAAGAAAAGAGAGTGAAACGGTGGGTGACGCGTGTAATGAAAGAAAAGAGTGTTGGAACAATAAAGCAGATGCGTGTCTCTCTAATGGCTAGGAAATTACGGCAGTAACCCTCTAATGGGTAGGAAATTACGGTAGTAACCTTACACTATTCATGGAACTTCAGTTTTTAATATATAGGATAATTTTATGACTAACTAGCTACCAAATTACACATGCATGGGATGCTACACATTTGTACTCAGTACTTAGCAACTGAAGTCTTAAATGATAAGTGACTTATCGGTTCAACCTTTTTCTTTTAGAAAACCAAAGAGGTCCACAAGACAAAACAATCAAGTCACAATACGTAGGGGTTGCAATCTTTTATACAACGTAAACACAATATGAAATTATTCAAGCTTCAAATTCTTGTATCTAACGCATAAATAGATGTTCAGGTTGATATTTTAATTAAATGGCTCATGTCGGGTGCCTTGTTTAACCCGTTTAATCAAACAAGTTGTATCGGTTATTCGATTAACACATTTTTCTACAACTAACCAAACCGATTAACTCATTTACAATACACATCATCAACCCATTTAACACATTTAGATAAATGAGTCAAATAAGTCGTCTCGAGGTTATAATCAATGACCTTTACACGAATAAAACATGGGCTGAACAATTTAACCCACCAACTCCAATCCGTCTACCCTACACAATTGACAATCCTAGGGTATGTTTGGCAAAATTAGCTGGTAGCTAGCTGCAAGCTGTTAGTTGTAAACTGGTAGCTGAAAGTTTTTAAATATATTTTGATGTTTGGCAGAGTAGCTGGAGCTTTTAATAAAATGTATAAAATGACCAAAATGGACATAATTAAAAGCTTGTAAAGAAGGTTTTTATTTTATTTTTTAAAACTAGTTTATACCCCGGGAGCGTCTCGGGTTGATAAATCTAAGTAAAGTGAATAAAATTAGAAGTATCTAAACTATAAAAATGGCATCTGCCAATATATGATTATTATTATTATTATTATTTTAAACAAATCTCTGCCATAAGTTATCATATTCTAATATAAAAAAAAGGTAATTGGGTCGGGTATCACCTAATCCCAGGCCCGACCCAAACCCACAATTTTTTTTAAACTAATTCCAAACCTGACACAATACCTTTCGGATTACAAAAAATAGTCGTTTTTTTTCTCCGTTTTTTATATAGCACTATGGTACTCGTTGGAAAGATAATAAAACGCTCGTTAATTTGGTGTAATTTTTTTCTTTAAAAAATCTCGTATATAAAAGATATTAACATTTAAAAGTTATGAGAGGAAACGTGAGAGAGAAAATAATAAAGTTTTAATATTTAAATATTTAGATTTATTAGATTGGGTATTTAATAAATTATGTTAAATCATATTTAAACCATATTTATTCTTTTTTTTAATTGGTCTAGAGTTGCCACATCACATCCTATGTGGCATCTCTCAAAAGAGAGATTGCATAATATTATGACATGTCATAAAAAATACTTTGGTTTATTATAGATATAGATATAGATATAGATATAGATATAGATATAGATATAGATATAATGGGTATTTGTGTCATTTACTAATTAAAAGTTTGTAGCTGGTAGAGTTTTTTCTTAAACGCTAGTACTAATAGCTTTTCGCTATAGAACTTTTTCTCTAACCTAAAAGCTTCTGACTCCTTCAACCAAACAAGACTTTTTATTGAGTATGAGTTTTTTCTTAAAAGCTTGAAGCTTAAAGCTTCTAAAAGCTTCTTGCCAAACATACCCCAAGGCTGAACCAACTAAAACTTGGCAAGCTAAGGCCTAAAGGGGCGCAACTAGAATGATGTTTTCACTTAACTGATTTTAACCAATTATACACTGCCACATCACTTCACCAATTCACTTTTTTGTAGACAGCACTTCACTAATTCACTTCACTGAAATGTTTATATTTTATTATTTTTTAAGGAACAGTAACTAAACAAATTATCAAACATTATTTAACACGGTAAAATAAATAGTAGAAACACCTAAAATATTATAAAACGTCCTCTCATAGCTCTCCAAACCTCGACCCTCGGGGGGTTATCGTTGTTTACGTTTCGGAATTCGTTACGGGCTTCTTCAATCCATCCATCTTCGTTTAAAGCCGGATTGTGGTTCATCCAATTAACGACTAATTGTTGAAATATTGCGCACTTCGCCTTTAAAGATAAAAACTTTCCACGTATCGCGTCCGTTGAACGATTGTTTTCACCCGTTTGTTCATTGAATCTTGTGGCAACCGCTTTCCAAAAACTTTGCCTTCCCCAGGGTCCTTGCTCTTGAACATAAAGATAGCTATTCACCAAGGCGAGTTCATCCTCTAAGGTCCAGATTGATCCTCGCACACGGTTTAGTGGGGGCAGGATTAGATTAGGATTTGGGTTTTGGTTTGTCATTCCCGTTTGTTTATGATCAACTTAAATCTGGACAATTGATTATTTTGATTAACGGTTTAGTGTGGGATGAATTGGATTTGGATTTACCATTTATATTAGATTAACGAACGGTCAAAAAATTGTTACTGTTTTAATTAAATTCATTCAAACGGTCAAAAAGCAATAAAATAATACTAAAAAACGACTGTTGCAATTATTATCAATTGTTACCAGCCCGTTAACTAGAATCAGCAAACGGTTCACGGGACCCCTACCAGCACGGGTGACGGCGGTGTTACCGTGCTGGTAGTAGGGTACCCGTGCCCAATTCTGATAGCGCCCCATCCACCCTAATAGGATTATAATCTAATCTTTGTTTCTAGCACTTTTATTATTATCACAACGAAGATGTAACTTGTATAGGTATGGTAGCAAAAAAAACAAGATTTTTATATAAAACTAGATGGCGTCCCCCGCGCGTTGCGGCGGGGGAATCTAGCGACTATGTTTGTTTTTGTACAAATAAGTTTAGATAAGCTCTTTGATGTTATGTATAAAACCAACCAAATGTGCCTTATGATTTAGATCAAATACAGTACACATAACTTGCCATGTTACATCGGCATTTACATCGTTATTCTTTCATTTAACCGCAACACAGTGTCTAAAATTATCAGCTACGTCTGCAATGACTTGAGTTTTCTCATACGGCTCAATCAAATGCTATCTTGCTGCTTTGACCAAATCATATATAGGTACTAAGGATTAAGGAACTCGATTTAAATCATAGAGTTAGTTCAAGTAATCTTAAGCTTTAACATTCCTTGGCAAACTATTAGCTGCAACAACCAATAGTACAGTTACAAAAAAGTGGGTACAAACATAATTGAAACAACATTTAATTGCCTTGCATATTGTCGTTCTAAAAAAAATTTGTGTGGTTACAAAAAAAAAATAAATAAATAAATAAATTACTTGAAGTTGCAAAATTAGTTATAAAAAAAACAATAAGCTTGAAGTTGCATGTCGAAAGTTGAGTAAGCAATACTAATCATTACTAAATCTGCACATGAAAACTTTACATTTATAGTTAAATGTATTTTAAGTTTTAAAAGGTGGAGTTCTCTACAAATTAATAGCAAAAAAGCAAAGTCATAACAAAAAGGTTCTGTATATTACATGAATTCAACCATACAACATACGCAAAGTAACAAATAATATATTTACCCTTTACCGCATAATAATTCGGATAATTAATATCGATTGTCATTTCTTGCAGGGTTATGACTATTTCAGTTTCGCTAAATTGCAGTTGTTGTGTGCTTCACAGATGGCATAAACAGTTTTTGATGGATCCGATTAATTAACGGTGACAACACAAACTTGTGGGTGTAAAAGTTGGCCTATGGGAATTTTTTTAATGTACGAAATAGTCGGCGTACCTCCTGCCAACGTCTTTAAACCCAAATCTTTCAAACACTTATATTAATCACAACCCTCTAGCAATTCACAAAAAAGATACCCAACCTTGCATTTTCTTAGCATCCTCCCAAAACATACATGGATCAGTATTGATTATAGAACTCTAATACACTCACATGAAATATGAAGCTTATCATGTCATTGTAATCAAGACACTCATTCCATTGTTTATCAATGCTCATCTATAATGAAATCATCATGTAATAATGTTAAAACAACTCATTGTACATTTAGATTTCGGCAACTACAATGGTATAAGGGTTACGGAATATACCTGTGCAGGCTCATTCGCATCATGGCTCTCTTTTATTTTGCGCCAGATATCGTTATCAAATGCATAAGTTAGCTCCAATCTACAACATAAAATAAGAGTAGAAATTCATTCTTTTGAGATGCAAAGTTTATGTTGTTCTTTTAACCTCACTTCAAACCTATTTGATGTATATGATACATAATAACTTACATCAATTGGATTTAAGGGTTGTAAGGATGTAGTATCAAAGCATGAGATTTATTGACAATAACAGATGTCAAAAGCCTACAACAGAGTCTATGTAAATAGTTATAAAAGCTTAGGAACAAATGCAATCTTTCTTCTGGTCAAGCTGTATCCATGAGAATGAATAACCAATTTAGAATTTGCTTTTGTGGAAAATGTTGCCCCTCACGCCACCATAACAGTCAGCATTAATGGCATACAATAAAATGTCCGAGTTAATGTTATCTTGTCTCGCTTTGATGTCCTAAAGACAAAACCATAAGAAAGGGGCGTTGGAGCTACTATAGCATGTAGGAGAAGCATATCCAACGTGCGATATCTTTTGTTAGAGTTAGAACCTGCCGTCTGACGGGTGTGGCCACCCAACAATTTCAAGTAATCAACAACCCACTAAAGTAAATCCGCCACACCTAAACAACACAAACAAAAAGCTCCACAATTCAAACTTAAAAACAGCCGTTCACGCCTCCGATATGTTCACAAACAAACCAAGAGAACTAACTACATATAATTACTTAGTAAGACAGCAGTGCCTATTTTACTTCACATACACTAATGAACCAAATGTTGCAGCATAAATAATGTCATGTCTAATCACCACTAAACCTTATAGATTCTTAAAAAAGTACATACTCGCATATTATAATGTTTTTCCTGCTACCTAAATTGTTGTAGATCATATAGTAAATACAAAAATAATAATGATAACATAAAGAAAGCAATTTAAAACTCCACAAATAAGAAAAATTATACACATATAAGTTCTGTTAATATTTATTTGTGTGTAAAGATCTAAACAGTTGATGAGTATGATTAAATTAGTTACATACATATTATCATTAGAAATTACTATTGTTACCTTCCGTCCATTTGAACATCTTTCACAATATCATAGCTGTATCTGTGTGTCTCGATACAGACGACTCATTTCCACCGCCACCAGAGCGCCAACCACAACCGGTCTTTGCGATACGCAACTTTCCAAACCGAGATGCAGACCTAAAAGGTTAATTCTTGTAATAAAAAGTATACATCAAACGTTTAAACACCGGTTCTCCTCCCCAACCCTGAACCTGGCTACTCGTTATCGGATCTGAAGCTCGTTTGAGAGAAAAAAAGCACTTGAAAGACACAGACTGTGAAAAATGAGCAAAAACTTGTAAACACGGAAGACACGAAAGAGATTGGTATACCAAACATTACATATCACATATCACATATATAAAACTTCGATCATAAATTTCTTCAGTTGTCCACCATTTATAATAGGGAAATTACACACAACAGTTGAAACATTTAGAAAAAAAACTCTATTTCTTCAAAAAAAATTAAAACCATAAAATTGAACAAAACCTAAAAATTTTATAACAAAAAGAAAAAAAAATTAAATACATAAAGTATTTGAAACATTTAGCGAAAAAACCTTCATACCTTCAACAAATTTCAAAATTAAACAACAAAATTAAAGACAACCTAAAAACCATCGCAACAAAATAAAAAACAAAAACTTGATTATACACAGCATCGAAAATTTAGGAATTTGATAGGTTTTTAAGGTCATCGAATATTAATTGAATGAAGAAGGAACAGGTGTTTTGATGGCCGTCGTAAGGCACATCTCAGATGAAAGTGAAAACCCTAACAAATGCTTATAGAGAGGGGGGGTAAAGATTGTAACACCCCAACCGATGGCGGAAACATCGGGATGTCACGTATTGATGATTGTTCAGTAGCTCATGGCGAATAATAAATGTCATTAAATAATTTAAATGGATTACATACGATTGTTCTAGAATTTGTACATCAAATTGAATAAAACTATACACATATCTTCAAGCATCAATTCAAATCTTCAAGCAAATAGAACCTGAAACATGTTAAGTTGAAAATGTTTTGGGTCAACAAAAGTTGGTGAGAATTACATAGGTTTTTGATAATTGAATAAAAATGTTGTGCAATTCATGTGTCATGTCAATCTAGTCCATATGTGAGAACATACTAGAAATAAATCGAGTGCATAATCAACCCTGGTGACTGTTATAATATGATACAACCCATACGCTCATGGTTCACTTGAATATGTTATACGATAACAAACACCCACGCTACCTTTGTAGGAGGCACGTATCCGGGTGGGATTGTCAGTCCAATAGATCTATCAATGTATACCGTCGGCTTGTACGGAGTTAATGATTATGCTAGAATGGTGCTTACTCTAATCATGCTCAAGACATAATGCAACATAGAAAACACATAGACACATTGATGATTGAATTGCAATAATGTTGTTATAACATGTTTCACCCCAAAAATGGTGATAAATAAAAGGGGCTATGTAAAACTCACCTTGGTAAAATGTTATATCAGTTGAAAAATTGTGTGTTGCCCAAATGTATCAAGTATCACCCTATAATGAGGTAATAAATATGTCTAAGTCTATCAAATCTACAAATGTATAAGTTTCTAGGGCTTCGAATTAGGGATAATTGCTCGTTTGATTAATATTAAAATATTCGCCAATTGAGAGAAATTTAGTAAATAAATAGCCAAAAATCTTTTTATGAAATTTAAATCTAAGATGGTCACAATAATGTGTTTAAAGTATAAAAATAATTTTTACAAAATTATTTTCTTTAAAATAGAATATTAATTCTATTTATAACAAATTGTCAAAATCTAACTTTAATATTTAAAAATATTAAAATTAAATAATTTTTAGTTTAAAATTTATATTTCTGTTCTAAATGATCAGAAATAATTTGTATAAAATTTTGGTGCAAAAATATTAAAAATTGGATTTATTATGATTTAATTATGATTAAAACTAACAAAAATTGATTAAAAATATTAAATAAATGATTTTTCAGAAATAAAAATTATTTCAGAAAATTTTATCATTATATAAACTCAGAATAATTTTTGTAGAAATTAATAAGGTTGTTTTGATATTTTTATAGATTTTTATAAATAAAATGGAATAAATTTAATTTATTTATTATATATATTAAATAAATAAATTTTTGAAAACTAAAAATTGTATGTTAAACTTTTTCACTAGATTAACATAATATAATTTTTTGTAGAATTTATAAAAGGGTTTTGGTATTTAAAAATGAATTTTAAATATATAAATGAATATATATATATATATATATATATAAGTTAAACCAAAAAAAGATGGTGCCTTGTGGGACTCGAACCTGGCCATCTGGCCGGTTCATGTTTTTGTGAAAAGAGACCAACCAACTGATCTGTTGATCAGTTGGTGTTGAATATCGTTTCGAATTAAATAAATACACACGGCAGCAGATCCCCTTATCCCCAATTCAATCGTTCAAGCCCTAGATTCAGCAATAGATTGATTTACACAACATTAACCCAATTAATCATGGGGTTAATGTTGTGTAGGTTCCGATTAACAAAACCCACCATAATAATCACACTTACAAGAATGGTTTGATTACGAATTGCTCGGTCAAAGCTCAAGTCAAAAACACGATTCGTAGAGCAAGAACAGCGTATAATTATGAAGAATTAGAGGTGGAGAAAGATAAAATGGCGAGTTGTGATCGTATTCAGAGGTTCAATTTATAGTGTGGATCAACGAATCGAAGAAATGGTAAGGTTGACCAAGGATTTAATTTCAAGCGCGTATAGATTAAATTAGTCAACGATAATTGATAATTAGCGTGTAATCTTAGTTGTTGATGGCCGGTAATCACGTTATCATTCCATATATAAATTTAGGCGTGTCAATTAAGTGAATTGAATGGTCAAAATTTGAAAAAATAAAAACTAAGTTCATATCTGCTGCTGCACGACATCAGGAAGGAAGAAAGATAGACAAGATTGAGTATTTATATATATAAAGTTGGGTTTAAATCAAAAGGTGGTCATGGCTCAGGTGGTTAGCGCGTGCGTGTGTGGGTGTTGTGACTCGGGTTCGATACCCGGCGGAGACATTCCACCCTTTTTTTTATTAAAAGGCAGATAGGGGGTGTGGGCCTGGCCATTAGTGGGCCGGGTTTGATGGGCCGAGTTTCAGACTCTGGGCTGTGTTCTTGGACTCTGAAAAGGTTTGGGGATGTTGGGTTGGGCTAGAGGTTTATGTTGTAAGAGTCCAAATACACATTAGTTATTATTATTATTATTATTATTAACCACTATATATATAAATAAATATATATGAATAATTATCATTGTATAGGGGTTTCAAAATATCTCCAAAAATTTTAATAATATTAAGACTTGTCGTTTAAATCCGTAACGTACAAATAATTAAATGCGAAATGTTACAGTCTCCCCTACTTTTAGGAACTTCGTCCCGAAGTTAAGAGAAAACCAGGGTTACAATTGGTCATCTACCGGAAACCTTGATAAAATTTCACACTACCTTAACGTACCTGTAAATTCATGATTACGTTCCGGACCGTAATTACCAATTTACCTTACATTAGGGTTTTGCGTCCTTTTATGACTCTACTGATTGTTGAGCAGGTCTGATAGTCTCCACTAGTCGTTGAGCAGGTGGTAGGGCCTCTCCCGACTGTTGGAAAGACATGATGACCTCTACCAATCGTTAAGTAGGTTGTTTGGTAGTCAACTAATTGTTGTACAAGTAAGCAAGTAGATATAGCAATTA
Organism: Ambrosia x helenae; assembly: GCA_030844895.1. Classification (NCBI taxonomy): domain Eukaryota; kingdom Viridiplantae; phylum Streptophyta; class Magnoliopsida; order Asterales; family Asteraceae; genus Ambrosia; species Ambrosia x helenae. Next base: position 129,782,621 of record CM061228.1, on the reverse strand, counting down.
ATTCACATTCAAACAAGTATGCACACAGATGTTATGATAATACTTGAATTTATTACTTGAATCAAAAGTGTCAATACATAGAATTAAAGAGAAAGTAGACATTATCCAAATGGCAGGGTTTGCTGTTAAGTAGCTGGATGGTTTCAAGCGGGGTTATTTGGAGCATCAAGAGCGTTTGTAGCAGGGATTCGACAAGCATCTGCAAGATGCCCATACCTTTGACAATTGGTGCATTGTCGGCAGGGTACTTGAGTTGGATGGTGATACTGGCAGGTGTCACACTTAGGTAGGTTCCCATTGTATTGTTTCTTGGTGGGTGGGGCAGTGGTGTCTATTGCAAAATTCCTGACCTTGTTCTTCCCGTTGGTTGAGGCCTCAGTTTTGTTATCAACGGCAGGTTGGGGAGTATCCTTTTCCCCTTTACGAGTCAGGGTTCCTGCCTTCACATGGTTATCTGTTAGGGTGGCAGCCAAACGCTTTGCTTCCTCCAAAGTAGCAGGGTTCCTTCCCCACACTGTGTCTTGAATCTGCATCGGTAAACCACCAATGTATTTTTCGATAGCAATGGGCAAAGGGGTGACTTTGTGGGGTAACAGTAAGCTAAGCTCGTGAAAACGAGTGTTGTAAGCAAGGTTTTCCCCACTGTCTTGAGCAAGATCATGAAATTCATCTTCCAGTTTCTTAATTTCATTACGAGGACAGAACTCTGCCTTCATAATGTCTTTAGCTTGATCCCAGGTTAAGGCTAGTGCAGCTTCAGCTCCGCGAGTGCGTTTTTCTTCATTCCACCAAGTAAGTGCTCGTTTGTGAAGAACACTCATGGCATAACGGACTTTAAAGTTGTCGGGGCATTCACTGTTAATGAAAGTATTCTCAATACCCTCAAACCATTGTAGGAGTCCTGTAGCTCCTTCTTCTCCACTGAACTTTGGGGGATTACAGGAATTAAAGTGTTTAAGGGTACAGGCTGGAAGTCCATTCCCGTTGTGGTTTCCATTTCCATTCCCGTTGCCGTTGCCGTTCCCGTTGCCGTTCAACTGGATGACTTGAGCTAGTAAGTTGGGAACCAGAGTTGCAATTTGCTGTGCCATTTGTTGAGAAATGATTGCAGCCAGTTGGGCATCAACACCATTGTTGTTGTTGTTGTTGTGGTTAGTGTCATGGTTATGGTTGTGATTGCTACTTCCTTCATCATGATTTTCACCACTGTTAAGACGAGCACTGCGACGTGGAGGCATGATCTGTAAGAGACACAGTGAAATGAATGAGGTTATATAAGGAATGTAATCTTTTATTCATTAATTAAAACGAATAAACGAAAACGTTGACTTATCAAAGATTCTAGATTCTGATAACATATGAAGACATGCTTTAGCCTATAAGTGAACACTCATCCCGAGAATTCCCAGGTAGGCATCCGGGTCCCTCGTCTGATTGGGATATATGCGCAATGCCAGCCTAGACAGAAGACTCAGAATACAGGCGTTCACCCTTCCAGATTGCACGTGTTCGTTATTAAAATCTAGAACTTCGACGAGATCTCAAGGTGGTTCAGGTTAAACCTGAGGATTTTTGTCCTATTAGTCTAGGAGTAGGTCCACTGATGGAGAGCAACCTTCTTGTAAGGATGAATGTAGGGATAAGAAGTGGGAGGAAGATAGAGAATAGCAAGTAAAAGAAGCAAGTACTGGTTAAATCCTATGGTTATAGACTAGATTATTTTTCTAATAACCTAATTCCCTATAACCATGGCTCTGATACCAATCTTTTACAAAATTATTTTCTTTAAAATAGAATATTAATTCTATTTATAACAAATTGTCAAAATCTAACTTTAATATTTAAAAATATTAAAATTAAATAATTTTTAGTTTAAAATTTATATTTCTGTTCTAAATGATCAGAAATAATTTGTATAAAATTTTGGTGCAAAAATATTAAAAATTGGATTTATTATGATTTAATTATGATTAAAACTAACAAAAATTGATTAAAAATATTAAATAATTGATTTTTCAGAAATAAAAATTATTTCAGAAAAGTTTATCATTATATAAACTCAGAATAATTTTTGTGGAAATTAATAAGGTTGTTTTGATATTTTTATAGATTTTTATAAATAAAATGGAATAAACTTAATTTATTTATTATATATATTAAATAAATAAATTTTTGAAAACTAAAAATTGTATGTTAAACTTTTTCACTAGATTAACATAATATAATTTTTGTAGAATTTATAAAAGGGTTTTGGTATTTAAAAATGAATTTTAAATATATAAATGAATATATATATATATATATATATATATATATATATATAAGTTAAACCAAAAAAAAGATGGTGCCTTGTGGGACTCGAACCTGGCCATCTGGCCGGTTCATGTTTTTGTGAAAAGAGACCAACCAACTGATCTGTTGATCAGTTGGTGTTGAATATCGTTTCGAATTAAATAAATACACACGGCAGCAGATCCCCTTATCCCCAATTCAATCGTTCAAGCCCTAGATTCAGCAATAGATTGATTTACACAACATTAACCCAATTAATCATGGGGTTAATGTTGTGTAGGTTCCGATTAACAAAACCCACCATAATAATCACACTTACAAGAATGGTTTGATTACGAATTGCTCGGTCAAAGCTCAAGTCAAAAACACGATTCGTAGAGCAAGAACAGCGTATAATTATGAAGAATTAGAGGTGGAGAAAGATAAAATGGCGAGTTGTGATCGTATTCAGAGGTTCAATTTATAGTGTGGATCAACGAATCGAAGAAATGGTAAGGTTGACCAAGGATTTAATTTCAAGCGCGTATAGATTAAATTAGTCAACGATAATTGATAATTAGCGTGTAATCTTAGTTGTTGATGGCCGGTAATCACGTTATCATTCCATATATAAATTTAGGCGTGTCAATTAAGTGAATTGAATGGTCAAAATTTGAAAAAATAAAAACTAAGTTCATATCTGCTGCTGCACGACATCAGGAAGGAAGAAAGATAGACAAGATTGAGTATTTATATATATAAAGTTGGGTTTAAATCAAAAGGTGGTCATGGCTCAGGTGGTTAGCGCGTGCGTGTGTGGGTGTTGTGACTCGGGTTCGATACCCGGCGGAGACATTCCACCCTTTTTTTTTATTAAAAGGCAGATAGGGGGTGTGGGCCTGGCCATTAGTGGGCCGGGTTTGATGGGCCGAGTTTCAGACTCTGGGCTGTGTTCTTGGACTCTGAAAAGGTTTGGGGATGTTGGGTTGGGTTAGAGGTTTATGTTGTAAGAGTCCAAATACACATTAGTTATTATTATTATTATTATTATTATGACCGGTACCGATGCGTGCTGAAGGGATGCCGTTGCTTGCCACTGCTGAAGATATGACCGGTACCGGGTGCCGGAGTAAGGGTGACGCCCCTCTCGATTTAGAAAAGAAAGATGGTTATGGGTTTAGTATTTGTTTCGGTTTAATCGGAGATGGGGCGGAGTAGGGGTGAGCGGAAGTTGCAGAGAAAGGGGTTGTAAATAGTGTTTTTGTTTGTGGGTGTGTATTGAGCAGAAAGAGACCTATAGAAAGAAGCAGGAATAACTTTGTTACAACCCTTAATGCACGTTCTACAATCAAATAATGCACATAAAAGCTTTAAAGCACACGGTACAACCCACCATTGCACAAATGCCTTGGTTTTTAGAAGTATATAAATATCCATTATGGAGTTAAAAATTTGATATCCGATCACACACAATCACAATAAAGCGTACACCAACTGTTTGTTTAAATGTTTCTTCCGAACTGGGCTTTGTTTTTCTTATCTTTTTCAGCGGATTATTACCCAATTTCATAAACCAATAATATTGGTACATATTTTTGTTAAGTATATTGAGTTGGCCCATATAGTTAATACATAGTGATATAGACCGATTCGAGATGGTCAATCTCCCAAGTGACCCATTGAGTGGGTCAGACTCCAAAGAACAAGATAAAAAACTAGCCAATAATTTTACTCAATTTTCTTCTCTTCATATTAAAACATGACTGCCCTTTATATAGGCTACAATCAAATGGAAATAACTTCAAAAAACTAACATCAAATAACTACCTAAACATGGGCCACTAAGAACTACTCTAAATTAACTAAAGAAACGTGGAAAGGAAATGCAATAACTAAATGTAATAATAGTGGATGAAAACATGGATAACCACTACTACAAAGTGCATGCAGAAAATAAGGAAGTGGGGCAATTGGTGGACTACGTGGTTTAGTTTGGGAGTCACGTGCATGGCTATGGGTTGTGGAGTGTATCACATAGATACTTAGAATTCCCTTAATGTTTATTACTGAGTTGTAACTATGCTCTTTATTGCCTGTGTTCTTGGATTTATTGTTAGTGACAATATGCTCACATTGCTATATTTGTAAGTGTAAGTATTTTTTATTTGCTTGTTCTGTATTGGACTTTATTACACAAGATATGTTATTAAAAGATCAATAATAATATGAAGTTATGATGACAAATGTTTTTTTTTCTTTTGTGATGTTTTGCATTGCATTGCATTGCATTGCGTCTTCTTTTTTAAGTTGCTGATATTAAATTGTTGCTCTACATATATTCCCTCAGAAATTTGCTGCAAACGTTCGACTTCTTTAGGGGATGAACTGCGTGTTTCTGCATTGCCGCATACCATCAGGCATCAGCTCATGTGAATGATGTTTGGTGGACAAAAATGCGGCACAATCCTCGATAGTATAAAACAAAAAGTTATTGGTGGATCGTCTTTATCAACAAGATTGCGTAGTGATGTGGCAGATGAAATTGAATTATCTGATTACCAAAGAGCCCCTAGTCATGGTAGTGAAAGCCCTTCTGGGCAGTGGCGAAGTTTGGTTTCGAAATCGGCGGTGGCCGAACTCAATTTTTTTCGATCGGTAGTGGAAAATCGGCGGGGGCTGGTCTCAATTTACCTATGAAAATCGCAAATTTCTACTACTGCGCCAAAAAACAGGGGGGGGAGGCCACCCCTGGCCCCAAGTATACTTCGCCCTTGCTTCTGGGCTTCTAGATGATGAACATTTTAAAGAAGAACCGATTGCAGATTTAGATCTTTTCTTTGAGAGAATTTATAGCTACTACTGTGGGAAAGGCCTGCAGTGCATCATCATAAAGTGGATAGTGGAACTCCTTACTCTTGTGTTTATCATATTATTTTCGGGATTTTTCTTTAATTGGAATGGTATTAGAAATGTGAAATGTGGGATGGATGCAGTTGAATCTGGAAAAAAGCCGTGTGACCTGGCTAAAGAAGTACTTCATCAGCATACTTTGATCCCTTTAACACTTCTAAAAGTTGTGATTCTTGGTTATTTGGGCATCACCTCAAGTTACTGGATGTTCTGTTTTTTACGGTTTTTTGCATAATTGAAGGATACGCTAGAGATTCGTAAATTTTACATTAACAGGTATAAATTAGCAAGTACTTTTATCAGTTAGTTTTAGTATTTATGTTTTTGTTTTTGTTGGCAGTCTCAATGTAAAAGACAGTGAGATGCATACCATGCCTTGGTCAACAATTCTTGAAAAAGTAGTTAAATCTAAGAATCCAGACAATTATGTGTAGTCAAAGATCTTTCAAGTCATGATATTATTATGAGAATGATGAGGAAAGAAAATTACTTGATTGGGATGTTGAACAAAGGGGTGCTTGCTTTCCCTATCTCTCATTGGGCACCTGGTGCGGGTCCCACTTCCAAGAAAAGTCCAAACGGTACACGAAACCGTCTAATGCTAACGAAGACCCTTGAATGGACGTTAAATTGGTGCATTTTGCAAAGCATGTTTGATAGGTTTGTAATATTTTCTTTGATAATCATAATCGCAAATGCTCACTATTCGATCCTATCTATTTTATGGTTTGTAAGACGTCTTGAATCTTATATTCTTTTGACTAACATCCTCTGATTACAAAAGCGTTGTTGCTTCGATCTGATAGAGATTAGGTTAAGCATTCTCTATCAATCCAGATTATGTTGGTCAGTTGGAGTGTAAAGATGTTAGGTGTTTTTTTTTTCAATTGTTTGTTATAATTGATCATGGTATAGAGTATAGACTATTGACATCTTAATGTTGGGTATTTATACATGATAAATTTGACTCGTTGACGTATGAATGGGTTGATTGGGTCATAACATATAATAGATAAAAATGAATTGGTTAAACGAGCCAAAAGTCACCCGAACTGCTAAACCATGTGTTTGTGCTTTTTATTTTTTGAAATATTCTTTATTGATGTTTGTGATTTTTGTAGAAACTTTTGTATCAGAAGGGACTTTGTTACCGACCCCAAGACTTTATAGAAAACTTTATGGTAGTTGGGCTTGCAATGCTTATACTTTCACCATTTCTTGTTGTATTCATGCTTGTATATCTTTTTCTAAGACACGCTGAACAGTTCTATAAGGATCCTAGTACAACATCATCTAGACGATGGTCAAATCTTTCAAAATGGGTATTAAGGGAATTTAACGAGGTACCCATTTATTCACTTAGTTTTTACACTTGTTGTACGTTTTTATACTTCATTGTTCATGTTATTCATAAATTGTGTTAGATTGAGCATTTGTTCAAGCACCGGATCAATCGTAGTGTAGCACCAGCTTCTGATTAGTGATTACCTAAAACAATTTCCGTCACCTATTTTATCAATTATTGCAAAGTTTATATCTTTTGTATCTGGTGGCTTCACTGCTGTCTTAATCATCGTTGCTTTGCTTAAGGAGTCTTTGCTTGAAGGCCATGTAATATTCTTGCTTACATGTTTTCTGATATAAATTTAGATGGCAATTTCGACTCATTTTATGAATGGATTGACCTGGGTTATCTTGATCTCTAACTGATCAAGCGGGTAAAGCAATAAAATATGGACAAAAAAGATACAGGTTGAAAGTGGTCTGAATAGAATTCTTAATGCATAAAATATTATTTTTATACAATATATATTCAAAAGTTAGTTTTTACTGAAACAATATTATTTTTATAGTCTCATAATACACACTAGTTTTTAAAAGGCTAGAATTTTTCGACAAGTGTTTCAGGTCAACACGATCCTTTTCTACGTTGTACAGTCTACACAATTTGACCTGTTACTCTATCCGAACGACCCACTCATTTTTCACTTATAATTCAGATATGGTGTTCAGATATGATTGAATTTTTTATTTCTTTTCTTTACGATTTTTGGGCGTAATCTGTTATGGCATGGTGCTGTTTTTGGAGCCATAACAGCCATCAGTCGAGCTGCTGTTTCAGATGAACTTTTGGTGGTTGATCCACATGGGACTATGTCTCTTCTTTGCCAATATACCCATTTTATGCCTAAAAGATGGCGTGCGAAAGAGAACACTGAGTTTGCGAGAATGGAGTTTGAAACTCTTTTTCAGGTACGTCTTTTTGTTTGCACAGTTTAATAGTTTTAGCAACTAAAGTACTGAGATTTGTGATTTTATAGCTAAAATTTGAAAACTAGAGGTGACAAAGTGAACGGGTCGGTAGGTCAAAGCAGCTTAGGTTTGATATCATGGGCCAAAACAGGCTGGGTTTGGTTTTGGTGGACTTATTAATGTTTTTTGTTCATTATCAAATCTTTACATAAATTCTTTGTGAAACAATAGTAATTTGAATATTTTAATAGAACAATCTAGGAGGTTGTACAAAACTATGCGTAAAAATAGACTTCGGCTAAATTTTATTTTTCAACTTTAAAGATAGGTAGAAATTGACCCAAAGCGCAAACCTAAAAGATAGGTAGAAATTGTTGAACCTCTCATGTAAATTATTAGATGCTAAAGGTTTCATGCCGAGTTTAAATTTACATGAACCAAGTTATGACTAAAATGGTAATAATGTATGCATTTAATAATCGATCTTAGCATTCTTTGAATTTTAAGATGTGGCCATGACACCATATCTGTATTAGCCAATAACATTGCCTTCGATTGAGCCTGCCTTCGATTAAGCCTTCCATATTTTAGATGGTCAAATTATAATTAATTGATCGCGTGTCGAGTGCTAATCAAAAACTATTTTAAAAACAACTCCTTAGCTACAAGGACTGCAATATAGGGAGTAGGGTTGTCGAACCACGAGGAGTATGTGGTTAGTGTTAGTAGCAATTTTATTAGTTAAACTAATTAATTAAAAATAATATCTTATGAAGTAAAATGTTGTTATGCTTAAAAAAAAGTTGATTAAGTAATTTGAATAGAAAACAATAAGAATAAAGAAGTAATTCTCTCTAAACTTCAGGTTCTAGGTTTCACACAGTTTTCAGTTTATAGATTGGGAACCACATAGACATAGTTCTGGAAATTAGTTAATTAACTGGTAGCACAAGTTCTTGTCATCAAACCCTATTATCTACCCAATTGTAAGCGTCAAGTCAACCCTCTTTATGTCACCCAACCCGCTACTAAGTTTTGTCATCAACCGAACAAGTTGTAAAGAAAGGACTCAAAACACAGTTCAACTGTTTAATTAACTAATGCGTCAATAATGTTTAAGATGTTTGTCATCACAAGCAAAAACAAAATCCAATACTTAAATAAACATAAAAAGTGTGAAACCTAATCGAACCGTTTGTCTAGAGAAAGTTACAAAGATTTAGCCTTGCATCTCGATCGCGTGCATGCCCCCCTTTTCTTTCCTGTTGATGTGCGACCCTCTCTCTCCGAAGCCAAAAGGCTGCGCCTTCTGTTCCTCCGTCCAAGACCTCCCTTCGAAAATAGAACCCCCCGTCAATAAAACCCTCCAAAAGAATTAATAATAATCTTGCCCCCTCAAAAGCCCATGTTGTCTTATCCTCTTTGGGCCACGGTCACATTTCAGTTCTTTCTTTCTTTTCTTATTATTATTATTATTATTATTATTATTATTATTATTATTATTATTATTATTATTATTATTATTATTATTATTATTATTATTCAACTCTGGTATTCTTCGCTCGACCAAAATTTCTCGTCTACGCCCCAACGTTTATGAACACCTGCTCTCAAGTGTTTGTGTTTCGATTAAAATTCTTTTATTTTGAACTCATTATCCACGAACACCTACAAAACACATGCGCACTAATAAATAACCAAGACCAACTAAAAACACACAATAAAAGATTAAAATATATACAAAACTAACATATTAACAAGGTGTTTTCACAACACATCATTAATGTGTGAATTATTTGTTACCTTGTATAGTGCTAAGGTCTCCCCTATATAAAGGGATCATTTGTATCAGTGTAAAGCATTCAGAAATACATAATATAATCACTTACATGCTGCACCCAGCTTCATTTATTTTTTTTAAAACCACAGCTATGGCTGACGACAAGAAGGAACAGACATCAGCGTCTGAAACCTCCTTCAAATCCCTACATCCCGCATACTCTGTCACTAATATACAATCCAAGATCCGTACCCTTGACGGTACTAAGGTCACCTATACCTCTTGGGTTAAACTTTTCCGTTTACATGCCGTCGCCTATCAAGTTCTCGATCATATTGATACTACACCACAGATTGCAGAAACTGATCCCGAGTACAAAGCTTGGAAAGAAATTGATGCTTTAGTACTCCAATGGATCGTCAACACTGTATCTGATTCTTTGCTGCCCCGTGTGATGGACAACACGACCACGGCCCGTCAAGCCTGGCTGAAACTCGAAAAAATATATCTAAGTAATAAAAAGGCACGGGCTGGAGCACTTGAAACCAAGTTCTGCAATCTCACCTTGGCCGATTGTTCCTCTTTGGACAACTACTGTGAGCGTCTTAAAGACCTCGCAAATCAATTGGAGGATGTGGATCATCCGGTTACCGAAGACAGATTGGTTCTACAACTTGTTCGAGGGCTGCCCGCGGAGTTTGACACGACTGCCTCCCTAATAAATGCTAACAATGCTGATTGGGACCTTGCTAGAAACATGTTGGAAGATGAGGTTATCCGTCTAGAGGCCAGACAAAAGCCATCTCAATCCGTCCATGTTGCTACTACCCCACAACACAATCCACAGCCTCAAACCCCACATTCAACCCAATCGCAAACCACCTACACCCCGCCACAACAACAGCAGCCCTACTATAACCGAACCCGCGGACGAGGACGAGGCCGGGGACGTGGGAACAGGGGCCGTGGTTCAGCCCGCGGTCACCCTAACCCATCACCCGGTTGGATCCCTTCTAACCCCTCCTACCCATATTGGGCCTGGTGGAACACACCCCTGCCCATATCCGACCCAACCCACAGCCCCTTACTCACAACCCACAGCCCAAACCCCTTTGGCCCACCACTCGTCCTATCAGCCAGCCCATCCTCAACAGCCCACCAACACACCACCACCCACGGCCTATAGCCCGGCCCAACAACCATCTGCTCCTTAGGCCCATTACTCGTACCATCAGCCCACGGGCTACAATCCATTATGCCCCTCCGATCTGAACACGGCCTTCTCATCCATGCAGCTCAATTATGACCCAAATCAGATTATGGATACCGGTGCATCCTCCCATTCCACTGATGAACAAGGTACTATCAAAACTCCCAACTCTTTTCCTATTAGTAGTAAAATTATGGTCGGTAATGGCGCGTCTTTGCCCGTTCTAGGGTCTGGAACAGGCTACCTCACCTTACCCAACCGCACCTATATCCTACCAAATATCTTATACTGCCCACAAATCATTAAAAAGCTAATATCTGTTAGAAGATTTTCTCGTGATAACAATGTATCCATTGAATTTGACCCCTTTGGTTTTTCTTTGAAGGACCTCCGAACTGGGCGTCTACTTTCCCGCCACAATAGCACCGGGACCTTTATCCAGTCACACCACCAGAACTTCCTCCACAAGCTGCTTTCATCACCTACTCCTCTCATCCATGGCATGATCGTTTGGGACACCCCGGCGCTCAAGTCTTGGATATACTTAGTCGTAATTTTCATTTAAATTTTCCTTGTAATAAGAACAAACCGTCTGGTGTTTGTCATTCATGTCAGCTTTCCAACAGCAAACGTTTACCATTTTCTGTTTCAAATTCATTTACTTTCTCACCATTTGATATTATTCATTGTGACCTTTGGACGTCACCAGTTTTAAGTAATTCAGGTTACAAATATTATATGGTGTTAATTGATAATTTTTCACATTTTATTTGGGTGTACCCCTTAAAGTACAAATCCGAAACCTTCTCTACATTTACAAAATTTCATCGTCTCATTGCCACCCAATTCAATAGAAACATCAAAACTTTTCAGTGTGATCTTGGCGGTGAGTTTGACAATAATGCCTTCAAAAACTTTGCCACTCAACACGGCCTACTATTTCGTTTCTCCTGCCCTCAAACCTCTTCCCAAAATGGTCGTGCCGAACGCATGATTCGTCGTCTCAACGACATCATTCGCGCTCTCCTCATTCACGCACACCTCCCTCCTAGTTTTTGGGTCGAAGCCCTTCACACCGCCGCTTATCTCCATAACATTCTACCCACAAAACGCCTCAATTTTTTCACCCCCACGTTTGCCCTTTACCTCCGACACCCCACCTACGACCATCTTCGGGTCTTCGGGTGTGCTTGTTATCCAAACACCTCCGCCACCCAAACACATAAACTTCACCCCCGGTCCACCCGATGCATATTCTTGGGTTACCCACCAGACTTCCGTGGGTACCGGTGCTTTGACCCCACTACAGGGAAAGTTTCCATCTCCAGACACGTCACATTTGATGAGACGGTCTTCCCATATACCATTCCCACACCACCATCATCCTATCAATTCCTTGATAATAACACACCTCCACCCGGGTTCACCTTTACCCGCCCCCCAATACAACCCTCACCTCCACCACCCCACCTTCCGCCTACTCCACCACCACTCCCACCACGACCCACCACTACCTCTCCATTCACCCACACTTATACTCGCAGGCCAAAAACCACCCAAGACCAACCGGCATCACAGCAGCCGCCTATACCCAGCCCACTCTATCACCCAACAACAGTCCACCAGCCCCCCGTCCATCCAACAACTACCACACACCAAGCAGCCCCCTCAGCAGCCAACCAGCCTACCCGCCCACCCGCCTCTCACCCAATGACCACCCGCTCCAAAACCGGTAGCCTTAAACCTCCCCTATACTCTCTTAACACCACCACCATCTCTCCCGTACCTAAAAATTATAACCAGGCCTTTACCGACCCGAATTGGCTGCGCGCCATGCAGGCTGAGTTTACTGCTTTACAGGAAAATGAGACTTGGGAGTTAGTCCCTCGACCAGTTGATAGACCGGTCATTAGGTGCATGTGGTTGTTTCGCCACAAATTTAAATCCGATGGTTCACTTGAGAGGTATAAGGCGAGACTGGTTGTTAATGGCAAATCTCAAACAGTGGGCGTTGACTGTGAGGACACATTTAGTCCGGTTGTCAAACCAGCTACTATTCGGACTGTCCTGTCACTAGCTGTATCCAAATCTTGGCCCATTCATCAGTTAGATGTAAAGAATGCCTTTTTACATGGCCACCTGAACGAAACCGTTTTTATGCATCAGCCCCCCGGTTTTATTGACAGACGATTTCCAGGTTTTGTTTGCAGGTTAAAGAAATCATTGTACGGGCTTAAACAGGCGCCCAGAGCATGGTACACACGCTTTGCTACTTACATTTTATCACACGGATTTAAAAGTAGTGCATGTGACAATTCCTTGTTCATATACAAGCACGGACAGTATATGGCTTATCTATTACTGTACGTTGATGATATTGTCCTCACAGCCTCATCTGACAGCTTGCTACACAGCATCATTCAGACGCTCTCACGTGAGTTTGCCATGACTGACCTGGGTCACCTACATCATTTCTTGGGCATCAAAGTCACACGCACTAAGGGAGGCTTATTTTTGGACCAAACTCAGTATGCTAAGGACATAATTTCACGGGCTCATATGACATCCTGCAAGCCTTGTGCTACTCCAGTTGACTTGTCATCAAAATTAAGTGCCACGGATGGCCCTCTTTTTCATGATCGGAGTCTTGCGGGGGCTCTTCAATACTTGACTTTCACACGTCCGGATATCTCTTATGCAGTTAAGCAAATATGCTTATTTATGCACGAGCCTCATGAGCCTCATTATGCTTTTATGAAGCGCATTATCCGGTACGTCCAAGGCACCCTGGACTATGGCATTCGTATGGTTAAATCTGCTACTTCTTCCTTGGTTGCATACTCAGATGCAGATTGGGGTGGATGTCCAGATTCTCGCCGCTCAACTAGTGGCTACTGTGTGTTTCTTGGGAATAATTTAATTTCATGGTCATCTAAACGTCAGCCCACCGTGTCCCGTTCTAGTGCTGAGGCTGAATACCGCGGTGTGGCAAATGCGGTCGCTGAAGTTACTTGGCTGCGAACTTGCTACTTGAATTACATGTCCCGCTTCTTCAGGCTTCGGTCGTCTTTTGTGACAATGTCTCCGCAGTATATCTATCCGACAATCCGGTTCAGCATCAACGAACAAAACACATCGAAATCGATATTCACTTTGTTCGTGAAAAGGTTCGCCTTGGTCAAGTTCGAGTCTCCCATGTCCCTGCTCCATATCAATATGCGGATATTTTCACTAAGGGACTATCTCGGCAATTATTTCAATCCTTCAGGTCCAGTTTGACCGTTTGTCCAGTGAACGCTCCAACTACGGGGGAGTATTAGCCAATAACATTGCCTTCGATTGAGCCTGCCTTCGATTAAGCCTTCCATATTTTAGATGGTCAAATTATAATTAATGTGTGAATTATTTGTTACCTTGTATAGTGCTAAGGTCTCCCCTATATAAAGGGATCATTTGTATCAGTGTAAAGCATTCAGAAATACATAATATAATCACTTACAATCTGAACATTATTATTATTATTGTTGTCATTATTACTGTATTTTTACGAGCTAACATGTCTCTACTTCCCAATTGCATTATTTTAATGTGGTGAACATGTTTCTTTATGTAGTACACCGGGAAGATGTTGTTGGAGGAAATGGCGTCGATATTCCTAACTCCCTACATGCTTATCTTTGTAGTCCCAAAGGTATTACTATCTTCTTATGTATGTCCAGTTTAGACTGTACACAGAAGGTTACTTATCCAGAAATATGGTGAGATAAAACTGCTAAAGCTTTAACAATAGAAATAAAGGTTTAACGATATGCACTGACAACCTTAATCCTTTGTGCAGCGAGCAGATGATATATTGCAGTTCATTACGGATTTTACTGTAAATGTTGAAGGAGTTGGTCATGTTTGCAGGTCTGTAAGTAAGATTATTATTTACATATTTATATTTCGGCATTATAAGATCACCATGCTTAAAATTATTTTCATGATTGAAATTCTGCAGTTTTAGTCTATTCGACTTCAGAAACCATGGCAATAGCAAGTATGCATCGCCACATAACTCATCTCGTATTTTTAGGAGTTCCCAGGGGAAAATGGAGAAATCATTCTTGAGGTATTCTCGAACCTCACATTATTTTAACGAGGAATATTCATGTGTGCGCACACGCAAAATAGAAGAAAGCATACATCTTTCTTATGTTTGGCTCAGAGGTGACAATGCCAGTCCATTCAATTATACATGTTGATTTGGGTTTTTTTTTCTTTTTCAAACAGATCACAAATCAGAAAAATTAGCTAGACCTTGGTTGGTCAAACATGTTGAAAATCACCCAAAGTCTTTTGAAAACATTCAACTTTCTAAGTTGTTTCTACTCAAAGATTTAGGTTATTGGCTTATTGCCATACGGTCATATCTTGTAATTATAATTTATGTAATATTAGACGTATAAAAATGAACAAAATAGCATTTTTAGGTCAATCTGAGTCATCCCACCAGAACCATTCTTGACACGTTACCTGGCCCATTCGTCTTACCTCATCCAGTTTGTTAAAATGTGCGTTTAGTTATGTTTGCTTGTATATTTAGCAGCTTTCATGGTAGCTACCCGATGTGGGAGCCGAACGTAGATGGAAAGCAACTTCTTTCAACACTCAAGAAATTTCAGTAGCAAAGAACCCCAAATCAAATGCAAAAATGGCTCTTTAATCTTTGATAATAAAGATCACCCTTACATTCTTGACTGGTACTACACATCATATCATCATAGGCCACGAGACATTGAGACGGGACTTATTGACGTTGAAGATGAAGCCATCACGAATACATGGGTCCCACCTGATTTACGATCTAACCATAACCAGCTTGATGACAACTGGCATACATCTTTTGAGGATAGAATCAATAGCAATCTTGAAACTTCTACATCTAGAACAATTCTACATCATCTTGACTTCAGGAACCCAAGCCAAGCTACACGCAGCCACTGGTGGGCCCGGAAAGGTGGCTCACCAGTGGCTAGGACCGGTGTGGGGCCTGAGACTAGCTTCCTTGAGCCTCCAAAGTTCCATCAGAACAGTTACTATGACCACTATGATAATTCATCAGATAAAAGCTTTCAAGAACAAGACACGCGGTTCGGTTGGGGGATAAAGGAAAATGATTTTATTCTTCTTTTTGATGATATTTTTGATGCACATTCTCAAAGCCCACCAAAAACATCTTTTTAGGATCTTTGTGGGATCTCAGGTATTTGATTTGTTTACTGTTTTTTGTATAGATTCTTTACTCTTTGAACATATAATGGAATCAATCTTTTGCAAGATAGATTACCCGGTAAAAATGGGTAATGTCAACACAAGTCTTTTTTACATTGTTTATAACCCGTCAGGTGGGTTGATCACTAACCATTTTCTTTAATAAATTGTTTAAGTTTTTACACTTTATTTAATCTTAAAAAATAATGTGACAGTTTTCTGTGTGGAATATACATCTGTAGATTCATCTGAGGTTAATTACACATACACATTAGTTACACGAAACCATGTCTAATGTCGGTTAAAAATCACGTCACACACACACAAACTTTAATGCATCATACTATCATAAATAAAACAATATGCATAAATTATCAAAGGGGCAATGCTATGGCGGTATTCTGATGTCTCTCTAGGGGAGGTCGCCGGTTGAAGTCTTGTTCGTGACAAAAAGTCATGCGTGAGTTGAGGGTTTCATCATAGTAGGTTTTCGGGCTGTGGGTTTCTCCTGGAATGGGTGATGGCCTGGGTTACCAGCGTTGTCTGCGATCGGGGGACGTGGGTGGCCTTTTGCCAATGAGATTACCTGACTGGCCGAACTTTGTTGGATTTTGACAAAAAAAAAAAAAAGATGACATAATTTAATGCCTGAAGCTTAGACGTATAAACATTAACTAGTGGGATTTACTGGCGCGCGTTGCGCGCCCTTTGATTTAGTCGCCGCTCGTGCTTTACAACGGGAGTTTAGTGTCCTTTTTTGGCGAGCGTTACCTTTCACATCATTGATTGAACCCCCTTTTTTTTGATCGGCCAACAAAATATATTTATTCACCAAACGGCTAGCGGTACGCTAGCCAAACGCCAAGTTCACATATACACCAAGAGATAATACAGCAAGCAAAGTAAACAAAAAGAACACTACCAACCAAGTTTCTGCAAGCGAAAACCCCTCCACACCTCCCATTCCAGATCTGTGAATTTGGACTGAGTTTTTACCCAAAAACGCTGCACGATTTGATCTCTCCAAGCATTGCAGCCACTGAGCATTGAACCTGGTTAAAAACAGCAATATTCTGAGTTCGCCAAATAGACCACAGTGCTGAAAGACAAATGGCTCTCTTTTAGACGACCCGCCAACGAATCTCTCGATGTACAGCAAATCTTTCAGGCTGGACGCGTAAATAGGATTCAACCTCCACCATTGAGTTACTGTTTCCAGTTGGGCATTTATGCAATTCCTGTGAGATCTTTTGCACTTCAAAAACTGGACGTACACTTGCTCTGAAACGTTTTAAATCTTTAGTAATATGAGTACAGATATAAATAAATGGTGAAAAATATATTGCAATTAATAACACATGAGCATGTGAACAAACATGCCGTAGTGACTTTCAAAACTCTTGAGGTATAAAAATAAGGGATTTCATTATTTGCATACGACAATTTCTTGTTAGAATATAGCAATTGGGTGTTGAAAAATCACATACCTTATACACTATTTGTCATTGCTACAGAAGCTGATATTAAACCATCAAAGAAGCCTATAATATGTTGCATGTCCTGCAAAAAAAAAAATTAAATTCTAACTCTTGGATGTTATAGCAAATTAGCAATAACATATTAATTCCAAACTCTAATAAAACAGAGACGATTCATGTGTACTCCAAAGAGTTTAACTTCCTCCATTAAAATGTGGCTGTTGGAGATTAATAGGAAAAAGTTTCTTGTACCTAAACTTTTTCTTTTATAGATATGAAGACAAATATTCAAGCTGGAAAAAAGGGTAGCGCATTAGTGAGATCGATACAGATAAAGTCAAAAAAAAAAAAAAAAAAAAACAATTAAACGATAATAATGTATAATCAGTATTTTTTTTTTTTGGCAGGACATGCAACATATTGAGACGATGAAGAAACTAACATGGAATTCTAGAAGTTGGCCTTTCACAAACCCCAAAAGCAGACCTGATTTACCAACGCCCATGTCTCCGAGCAAAACCTACAAAAGCTCCAAAATTGTTGACTAAAGTAATGTATAATCAGTCCACTACATTCACATTGAAACAGGCTCAGATATGCCTATGTAAAAGCAATTGGCTGCAACAGAGGCTGCAATTACTCAGACTAACTGCCATCCTCATATATTGCCACGCCTAATTACAGTGCTTAGGTGTCATCATAGCCCCTTTAATGGTTTTAAAAAAACAGAATCAAGAGAGGATATGATTTATATACCCACAACGAAACATAATTGCAGGACCGCCCCAACAAAAGCTTGAATATTACATGAATGCCATTGAAACTATTCATCAAGTTTGAAAACTAATATATAGGATAATTTAAACACCGACCACCATCATCGCCAAAGACGGGATAGAATAACCGTCGGCAACGACGTGTCTATTACGTCTCAAATGAACCCTAGTCATCATCATCAACAAAACCCAAAATCCAGGATGGCCAATCAAATGTTTATGTTAAAACCTTAGTAGAAGATACCCAAGGCATCAACGCCTATTACAATCACAAACGCTTAAATTAACAGGGAAACAGGTAGCAGAGGCCCTGGCAAAATAGGTGTACACCATGACTACCGCCGCGTCTTTCGGATGAGCAAGGCGCCATCGTTAGCGACCATGATTTTGCTTTGCAGCAGCAGCAAGCTTTTCCAAAATAGACAAAATCAACAACCAAATAGTATTATTAGTGCCAAAAACTTGTAAGTTGCCAAAATAAAGGTGATTAAACTCAACATAAATAAAACAAAACTTTTTACTCTTGTTTGTTCCACTTGTTATATTCAGTTACGAATAAACTCAAATCTTAATAGTTTGAAACAAAATTTTCAAACCACAATAAACATCACATAAAAGATAATAAGAAGTCGAACAGATCCAATTTTGTAACTTTAGCATTTCCATGTATCAGGCTATGTATAATGAATTCAACACCATATCAAGTTTAGGAATCATAATGTTAATATTAAAACCTACTACTACTACTAATAATAATAATAACAACAAAAAAAACATACCGACCCCAGGTCCACCGTTTCATCATCATCACCATCGAACCACCACCACCGAGCCACCCCGTCTTCAACAACCCTGTACAAAACCCCCACCACCGAACCAAAACCACCGTCTCTCCGCCGCCCTCAGTCCTGAAACCCATCGGAACAGCCCTGAAACCCCTCCGCCTCCACCGCCACCTTCTTCGTCGTTTCCCTCTCCCTCTCTCTCAAGAACTGGTCTTTCTTTATCTCTGTCTAGATTTCTGCAAAGGGTTTATTAGGGAGGAAGGTTAAGAAGAGGGGTCGAAAAGAAGAAGAAGAAGCTGAGGAAAAAAAGGGGAGGCAAAGATGCAGGGGACGAGTAGCTAGATGCAGGGGACGAGTAGGTGTTATACAAGATAAGAAGGCAACGTTATGCAAAATTAGGGCACGTGGCAGAGGGGAAAAAAAAATTTGGGCAAACACAGTGGCCGGGCATCGAACACCCAGACAGCCACATAACAAACCTAAACACAAACCACCATGCCAAAGCAACATATTTCACTAAATCCAAATGACAATCCATATATAGACATCAAAACCTTATAGAAAGATTACAAATTACTGTTCAAAGAGCACACCTATAAATATATAGGTAATTCATTAATTCATGAAGGTGATCAAATCATATTAGATGTATATATAGGTAGGTATATAAGATAAATTGTTGTTTTTGGTTGGCTAGTAATATTAGTCATACGAGTGGTGTTCTACAACGTTATCAATTTATTAGAAGGTTAGAGCATGGCACGTACATCTCATAGTCACATCACATGTGTTCATAACAATAAGAGGGAGAGGGTGGGGGCAAACGTCCATTTGTTGTTAATTTAGAAAGCGTAGTCTTTTTGCCCTTTTACTAAATGCCTTAACAGTTCCGTTACACAAAGAACATATAATATAAGGTGGGGAACAGTAGTCAAAGGTTGTCTTAGGTTAATACATAGGAGTTTATATTGTAAAATAAGTGGATACCATACAACTAACTTGGTCAAGTGCATAATTCGGTTCATTTTCTCATATCCTTTAGCAATGTGTCACATTTACCGTAGTTACCATACTTCACTAATATGTTATAACCAAGTTTTAATTTTTACGAAATAAGTAGCATCTTTGTTACCTCATATTATTTCATAATATATGCGAAAATTAATATTGTTCGGTGAATGATTCTGTTCTGTTCCGTTCCATGTACTTCTAGTATAAGATAGGATACACTTTTATGGATTTAAGTGGGATTAGAGTCAAGATGGATACGCGACTATAATTTCACGCCACTGGTAAGTGGTTACTATATAAACATCATTAGTTTGTGCTGTATCTATATTTTATCATAAAAGAAAATAGTACTTCCATCATTTATTATATCTTTTCAAGATCTAACCCAAAACAATCCACTTTTGGGTGAAAAGTTGAGATTGATGAACTATTGTTTTGCATCACTAAATCTTTATTATTTCTTTCTGTCATGTCACTAAATGCTTACTTTTTTCTCAAATGAGTGGCATTGCCACTAAAGAGATTGAGTTAATTAGTCTGTTGTTACTTTTTCCCAAACATAAACAAAAATGGACAGAAAATCAACATCTTTCCATAGCGACAGTTTTTGTGTCACAACTCATAATAAGTTTTTTTGCAAGTGAATAGTGAACATAATATATCTTTGTCACACCTCAAAAGAACGAATAAATTCAAAACATACACATCAAACAATCATCTAATTACAACTCTAGAGGAAGGATAGCGCTACGCGATCCTCGTGTGTGTCCGAAGGAGAAAAATGGTCGTTTCGTCCTGTTTGCTTCTTCGTGGTTTCGTATGATGTCTTGAATCGATAAGTAAACGTGACAATCGGCCGCAGAATCCATCGAAAAGGACCTCCTAAGGGGTTGGATAACTAGCTCCTCATCTTTCGCGACGCCAACCCTTTCGTCGCTAATTAGCGGGTCATCGCGACACTTTCTTGAATTGTGTGAATCCTCACCCAATTCAATTGTAACAAACTCATCACTTGTTGTGGGGCTATTATGGGCCAATGATGGCGGATTTCGTGGCGAAGAAGCTAGAACAATCGCGTCCGTTGGATTCGAGGCACCACCTGAGATGTTCAACCGACAAATCGGGCAGTTCGGGTTGCTCCTAAGCCAAATGTCAATACATTGTAAATGAAAACCATGGTCACAACTAGGAAGGACTCTTAACGTGTCAGAATCTTGAAACTCATTCAAACAAACAACACATTTGTACAATCTTATATTGTCACCATCTCGTTTACTATACCGACAAACGGGTATTTGTTGGATCAATGATTCATCAAGCCCCGTGATCTGCCATACGGGAGTGGAATAGATCGATGGTGGCTCTTCCGAATTGGTGGTTCGGGTCATCAAGAAACGGGCTAACGGGTAGCAACATTTGGTGATCAAGAAGTAACTAACTATCAAGAAAGTGATGGCGGTTATGCACGCTATCGCGATGGCGAGTGGCGGGAATCCGGAGGCATTTGTTGTAGGAAAAGGCGAAGGTTTGTAGGTGGAGTTTTGGTGGTTTGTAATGGACCTATGGTTGGAGTAGTAGACATGTTTGTGAATAGAAGTAACATCCATTTGTAGATGGGTTTGAAAGTGTGTGATAGGTATAAGTATAAGACACTGAGATTGAGAACACATTGTTGTTAGATACCAAATTATGAGGTGTATGTTTTTATGTTTGGGGGGTGATTTGAAAGATTGGTTATTTTAATGAAAGTAAAGGGAAATCTAGTAAAAGGATGTAGCATTATAATGGACCAATGGCTAGATTGCCCCTACAATGGGGGACTTATATGATTACTAGCGTGGGTAACCTCTTGAGAGCGTCTTTAGATTATTATTTACTAGTTTACTTGGTTTTTGTTAACAACTTGACATGTGTTTTTAGACTAATATGATAAATATAAACACACACTTTGGGTCACTTGAATATTAAAAAAGTGAAATTTAAGATCCATATTTCGCATTCACCTGTATAGGTTTGTTAATCTGAATGTAGCAATGTGTATTTTAGGTGTTTATTGTTTGTTTTTTTGGATTTATGATAATGAGTGATTAAATATTTAGTGCTTTCTTAGGATAGAAATTTTTTGGCTAAAGACATGACTACTTGTTGGTTTACTACTGTGTTTATCTATATGCTATTTGCTTTGTTTTCTTCATATTGTCACATGTATTAGATTGATCACTTGGGGTTTATTGAATTATGGTAGAGATGGCAAAAAAAAAAAAACCTGAGCTCGATGGGTATACCCGCAACCCGAAGCATTTGGGACGGGTATACCCGATACCCGACGGGTTTGGTATTGGAAAAAAAATATTTCGCGGGTATGTGACGAGTATGGTACTAGGTGATACCCGACCTGATTACCCGAAACTAAATACCCGTCTACCCGAAACACATACCCGAAGACTTTTAAGTTTTATATATATCTTTTCTTAACTATTTTTTTAGTTAGAGATTTATTATTTAAAAAAATAAACTTTTCGTATAAAATATATATATTCTAATAACATTATTATATATGCTATGAAATATTATAATTTCATATATTCTAGATTTCTTAAAACATAAGACTATAAAAGAAAATAAATATATATATATATATATATACCTGCAAATACCAACGGGTATACCCGATACCCGCGGGTATGCTATATACCCGATGGGTAATACCTGACAAATACCCGACGAGTAATGGGACGAGTATGGTATGAGATTTTATAACCGAGTATGGGTATGGTATTAGCCAAGCTCGACCCATTGCCATCCCTAAATTATGGGGTACTTTTTCAAGTTAGGGTTTATTTTTTTCATTTGATGTTTCGCTCTAAATTTTACGAGTAATTAACACGCAACAACGTGCGTGTGTGATTCAATGCTTTTACTTTTGTTTTTTCTGTTTAATGGCCTTGTCGCAACGCTGGTCCTTGATCGACTTAATTATTTTTTTTTCTATGTTCTACGTTTCGGTCTAATATTTGTGCATTAACACGACGTGGTAGGTGTGTATGGTTCAATGTTTTTACGTATACTTTTTGTTCGTTTTTAATTTCTTTTGTTGTACGAGTTTTTTAAGTGCTGGTGAATGATGACGGTGGTGTGACATTGATGCTAGTTAGTACATTTTACGCCCCGTAAGACTAGGAGGTGTGCCTTCGGGGAGATAGCTCGGGGATGTGATGTGGCGTCGGGGACCGAACGAAACACCGCCCCCCCTGATTTGATTTCGGGGAAAACGGGGAATTATCACCGATCACACCGTTTGTTTTGATTGGTTATTGTTTTTATATTATTATTTTTTGTAAAGGAAGGGGGAAGGGGAAGGAGGGGGAACCATTTCCTTGGTTTGGGGGAGAGAAGGGGGAAAATGATGTGGCGCTTACGTGGCATTTGGGGGAGTTGGGGGAAAAGGGGAGCACACCATATAGTCTAAGAATAAAGATCAATACTTTTTAGCATTTCACCGGCTTTGACCAAATTCACATGTCATGGCTTTTATTGCGAGTCCCTAGAATTTTGTTACTTCTCACAAATACGACCTCATATAGTACTATGATACCACTTGTCATGAGATCACCCTCAAGAGCTTGTGCTTCGCTTACCAAAGGGCAAACCATTTTGTATTGTATTGACATGGGTCGCTAGTTTCACTTTGTCATGGACTCATTGTGGGAGTGACTACAACTCAAGAACAGTGGTACGACAAGATTGCAATAACTTCCGTTGCACGATTTTTCTTAATTGTTAAAACTCTCCTCAAGTATAAGGTGCATAGTAGTCAGTAAACTTGAAAGTTTTAGAAAAAAAATAGTAGATTCAATCTTAATATATTATTAAGAGTAAATTGTGTGATGGTGCTTTGACATGTAGTTGAAGGTGATTGATACACATATTTGTACACCAAGATTAGTACATTCTGACATTATCCTATATTTATCCTATATGTTTAAGACTGCCTGTACTCGAGCGCTATATTGATGAAAAAAAAAATAGCGCCCCCCAACAACAAAACAGGGGGGCTCTATTTCTCAAAAGTTGGTTGTGGCGTTATATATATAACGCTGAAACACAATTCCCCCCACCAATCAGAACATGCCACCTAATACTCTCTCTCTCTTTATTACTTTTTATTATTTTTTTAATTTAAAAGATATAATAAAATATTAATAGGGGCTTTATAAATAAAGCCCCACCACTACACCCCTTTTTCAGTTTCTCCCTCCATGCTGACTCAGCTGCCACGTGGACCAATCAGAAAGAGGGGCTTTATATATAAAGCCCCCCACTACGCATGGTCTAAGTATAAACTTTCATGAATAGTGCTCTGTGTCATGTGGCACAGAGCTGTTGGTTTTTTTTATTTCATCTTTATGTGTTTTCGGTCTTTTTAGATTTGTTTTTCTATTTATATTAACAACTTTTCTTGCAGCGCAGTTGGCCACGTTGTCTTGTACTCCTCCATTCTACCTGGGTTCGACTCCTCTGGTGTGTGCAATAACAAATTTTTTTTTCTTACATTACAATAGTGGCAGCCTGCTGCTTGGCATCACCTGATTGGACCCCTACTATCAGCCACGTCCTGCCCACGTGTCGACCTGAGCCATATTTCAAGCCAAATCTGCCTTTACACTTCTTCTCTTCATTCTCCCACCCTTCCAAAACCTCCCAAACCCATCGTCTCAACCCCCAACCCCACCGCCACCACCACCACCATCACATAGTACTGTATGCGAGTCTAACGTCAATTACAATCCCACTTGACTTGCCCTAATTCTTTCTTGTCGTATTGCTACCATCGACCTCAATAAGACAACAAATCCAAATTCTTTTAGCTGCTACCATCGACCCATCCATCCAACTTCTTTCCCTGCAACAACTGATCCCTTCTACAATCGATACAAATCGACACTTGCTGCTGCAATCGACAATTTTGTTGAATTTAACCTTTAATGCTTTTACGGCAAAGTACACCAATCACCAATGTTTATAACTAGTTTTGGAGCCCGCGCTTCGCGGCGGGATCGTAGGACGGTGCTAGCACTAGTATATTTATTACATGATACGTTGATTTGTTATTATAGATCATGCAGGGTTTAATCTAAACGTCGATAAAAATAAGCAATTAACATGGTTAAGTAATATGTCTAAAGTTAAAAGTTAGCTTAAATTATAATAAGGTAAATAAAAATATTTAAATTTGTTACTCGGTATATTGAAGAGTTGATCTTAATTTAGCAATGGTATAAATAAAAAATTACACGACGATAAATACATCAAAAGTTAATCTGTATGTACATATGACGATAGGATGATGTATAATTATTATTTTCAATAGTTTTCCTTTGTTACAAAATAAATATAGTAAAAAAATATAATAATTATTTTTCCTATCGAAGGAATTTATGTATAATTATTATTTTTTGGTTGATAAAACTTGTTACTCGTATATTAGGACTTTGTTTTGTATAGAATGGATTTTATTATTTGGTTTCACAATTGTAATCAACTTTATAGGATTATATTATCGGTGGAAATACTAAAATAATAATTTAAACCATCTCCTTTGAACGGAGCAAATGGTTTTTTTATACTATAATTGAAATCCATAGTTTTCTCCAGTCTCACTCATTCCACTATACTCTACTTTCTCTCTCTCTCTCTCTCTCTCTCTCTCTCTCTCTCTCTCTCTCTCTTAACACAACCACCACAAAGCATCCATTTCCAAATCCACCCAACACCACCACACATAACGCCATCACCACTAACCGCAACAACGACCCTCCAACACCAACACCAACACCATCACCAACCGCCACTGCCATAAGCACCATCCAAACACTACCACCACCACAACCAAGACGCCACTAACAACCATACTGCACCACTAAAAACCGGCTTTTCAGATCTCGACCACCACCGTCACCACCTACCAGCAGCCACCATCACATCTCCTGTCTATCTTTATCTCTCTCCTACTCTCTCTGAAAGAAGAAATCCGAGTAGATTTGTGACGTTGATGGTAATGACGAAGAGTTACGACGCTGACGGTGAGTGTGGTGGCTGTGTTACAGTGGTAACCGGTCCCACCGGCCACGTTTTCATTCGCTTTTCTCTTTCTCTTTCTCTCTCGGCTTGTGATGATGGCGTTGTGTGACGGTGATTATAAGGTGGCGGTTTGACGGTAATGGTTGTGGGACGGTGAATGTGAGAGAAGTAGAGAAATATATGCTTTGTTTTTCTGTGAAAAAGTCAAATACCAAGAAAACTAAAGGAGGGAAAAAAAGATTGATGTACCAATAAAAATTAAACATGTGGACCAGTCTTGATTTAGGACTGTTCACATGAATATACATTATGCTTTACAAATTACAAAGTACTTTTGATGTTACAACTTTCAATTTTTACCGTATGGTCTATCCCACTAAAGATAAAGGTTCATCATCATACTCAGTTAATCCCACCTATAGCAAAGCTAAGGTAGGGTTTGAGGAGGGTAAGATGTAGACAACCTTACTTCTACCCTTAAGAATAGAGAGGTTGCTTCCAGTGAGACCCCCGGCTCGATGTGGTTTGGTATCAAGCCTTGGACATAAGACACAAAATACTTAGCAATTGGGACAAACCCGATCGGTGCATGTACCCCTTTGCCTTTTGGCTATCCACGCCACCACATGATGCATGATTAACCGTTCGTCGTTTTAACGTTATTTTCACGAAATTAGTAAAATAACGTTAAAACTACTGCAACTTTACTTTTGCCCCCAAGGGCCACACATATATACATTATATGCGCACGCCGTAAGTGGGGCGTAATTTGTAAACAAGCCGAATTCGATAAAGTGTTTAAAGGAAAGTTGGTTTGGCTTCATGTATTTAATAAGACAATGTGTAGTGAAAGGGGGAAAAACTTAAGGCCCTCCTCTGTGATTGGTTCACGTGACAGCTGAGTCAGTATGGAACGTTAATTTAAAATGGGGTGTAGTGGGAGGGGAAAAAGGGGCGCTATTATTAAAAAAAAAACAAAAAACAAAACAAAACAAAACCTGAATATCTCCCATCTTCTTCTTATTCATTACATTCACCTGCTGCCTTTCTTCTTCTTCTTCTTCATTGCACCCAACACCACAGACTTTCTTTTTCTTCATTACACCCACCACCACAGATCAACCCACCACCACCACAGATCAACCCATCATCACCACCATACCCATCACCGTCACCCACCATCAGCACCACCACGAAACCATCACATGCACCACGTTTAATTAGATTTGAGTTGTCAACATATTATTGGGTGATGATTTTGTTACCCGGCGTTATAAACATAAGCTTGGGCATGGTTTGAACACATAGCGCCCTACCGTAACGATTTGTGGGGTGCGAAATTGCAGATAACGTCGTGGATCACGCTCGAGTACATATGGTCTAAGGACAATAAGAATGCCTATTTTATTTTTTTAAAGGCTAATTTCATTTTAATCCTGTGGTCTTTGGGACTTGAACCCAAGACCTCTGGCCTAAGTATTTTAAAGGCTTTGCCTTTGCCAATAGACCACCACTCCATTGGTAGAATGCCTATTTATTTGATTAAACGAATTAGCACGAACACAAGTGTTATTTGTTAATTTAAGGTTGGCTTATATCCAATGTTTTAAAAACCGGTTTTTAAATCATACCGGATTTGGCTTAAAAATGGTTTGACCGGTTGAACCGGATTGTATCGGGTAATTCAACCGGATTGACTTGTTATCTCTACGAATCCATAAATTACAACATGAACTCAAAATATAATCTAAAAGTGAATGAATACATGTTAAAAGATAATCCAAAAGTTATTCCATATAAAAAAAAAATCAACCAAAAGGATTCAATTTTTTAACAATGTTCTTTTAAATGAAGGTGTAGGCGATGTCTAAGCTATTGTAATACTGAATACATCAAGTTCATAATTGCTTAAAAGATGAAATTCACTACCATCGTCTTCCTCAAAATCTAAAGCATAAATATTTTCATCTCCTTCATTATTACATAAGAAGTTTTAGTAGAAATAACAATCATAATATACTTAAATTACCAAAGATAAGTAATATATATAACAAGTCACAGTGAGTTTGAGGAGGCGGTTCATACTCTTCCTCACCTAACATGTTATCTATATCATTATTATGAAATTTTCCTTCTTGCTTTTCTTGAACCACAAAAAAAAAAAAAAGTTCAAATCCCAAAAATTTACCTTGTGCCGGTACCGGTATAAAGGTTCAAACCGGTATACCGTATTTTACCGGCGGTACGAACTTGATACCGTTTCGCCTTTATACCGGGATGTTTCGTACCGGGCCATCCTCCGAAAAACGGTATTACCGGTATAACGGCCGGTACATACCGGTTTTTAAAACATTGCTTATATCAAAACTCACAACAATCCAACTGTTAATTTTACTATCTAACTAGATTAGAGACCCGTGTTAACACATAGTACACACCCAAGTCAAATAAAAAAATTATATAAAGATTGTAGTATACAAGTTTTATTTATTTAAAGTTACGTAATACAATTCGTATGAATTTTGGTTGAATACAAAATATCATAAAAATGTTTAATGTTACCCAATAATGTACATATAAATCAACAAATGTTTGATTTGATGTGATTTAAAAACAAATAATGAAATGAATAATAGCATACTTATTATAACGGAATGCAAATGAACATTAAATTCAAAGTAAATAAATATAGTTTATTAGAACATACAAATAAAAAATTATAAAAAAAGAAAATAAAACGATTTATAGAAATATGATCGCATACTTTAGGGCTAGCAAATCGTGTATACCCTACATGTTAAGACACGAACACGAAACATGTAGATACGAACACGACAAGATAACTTATCGTGTCATTCTTTCCATACCCGAACACGAACCTATTTATAGCTGGTTAACACGATAATAGGGGTGTTCAAAAAAATCCAAATCCGAATTCGAAAAATCTGATAGTCCGAATCCAAATTATCCGAAATTTCGGATAATCCAATCTTTGGATATCCGAAAATCGGATAATCCAAAATTTCGGATTCGGATCCTGATTTTGAAATTTTTTGGATAATTGGATTATCTGAATTCGAATATTATAAAAATACATATAAATATATAATATTATATACACAATCCAAAATCCGTAATCCTCTGAACCCTAAGTCCATACTCCTCCAATCCATAGCAGCCGCTCCCTCTTCTCTTCTCTCTAATACCCCCTGTCCACCTCGTCTCCGACCTCCACAGCCTCCGTCCACCAAAGGGTAAGTTTTTTTTTTTTTTTACATTTTTTGTTCCAGTTTCGTTTATCTAGCTTCGATTTTTGTTTTTTAACAGGTTCACGTTTTAGACATAAAGGGGGACATTTTTTTTTTATTTTTTTATCTTTTTTTTTAAGTTTTGGATGATCCGAATCCGAATCTGAAATTCGGATTATCTGAATTTGAACACCCCTACACGATAATACTATTTTATACCAAGTTAACACGATAAGACACGATAATACATGTTTATACCACCTTAATACAATAATACACGGACATGTTTTCCAAATCCGACACGTTAAATGGGTATCATCAAGCATTAAAAAAAGGTAAAATTCCACCTATTAAAAACGTATAATTCCAATATTCCACCCCACAACCTACATTTAAAAAAAAAAATCATTAACATGTCTTAATGAGTATTAAACAGGCAAACAAGTATTTAACCTGTTTAGACACGAAAATTAACAGGTATATTTCGTGTCTACCTGTTTAGGTTCATGTGTCTGAAATTGCCAGCCCTAGCATACTTATTCACAAACCTCCAAATAAATTTTTTAAACAACATTTGTTGTTTGATTCTTGACTGATACAACTACCTATATGTAAAAACAGGACCCTTCAAATACATATCTACTCTAGATAGGGATTGTTCCCGAATCTTGTTTTTTGTTATTGCGAAATACAAAGCAAGAAGAAATTGTTTTATGTTAAATTTGAAATGTTCTTATCAGATGGGATAAAGGTTCGTATTCTAATGTTACTCCCTGAAATTATTTTAGCTTCTATAACACGTTTCCTAATTTTAACTAACTTGTAACATTTTCGCGTTTTGTGGCAAATTTATTTTATAATTTTTGGATCTGACGAAAATTTTGAGGCAGAACACTTAGACCTACCGTAGTGGGGCTTGAAGGGGCGTTATTTTTGTAAAATAGAGCCCCCAAACACCATTACATAGGGGCTCTATTTTTGCAAAACTGCTTTTGGCGTGACAAACATAGGGCCGGTCACCATTTCCCCCCTCCAATCATATCATTCCACCTCATCTCTCTCTCTCTCTTTATTATAATTTTATTATCTTTTTAATTTAAAAGATACAATATAATATTAATAGGGACTTTATAAATAAAGTCCCTACCACTACACCCTTTTTCAGTTTCTTTCTCAATGCTAACTCAGCAGCCACGTGGACCAATCAGGAAGGGGGGCTTTATAAATAAAGCCCCCCTTCCTGATTGGTCCACGTGGCTGCTGAGTCAGCGTGGAGAGAGAAACTGAAAAAGGGGTGTAGTGGTGGGGCTTTATTTATAAAGCCCCTATTAATATTTTATTATATTTTTTTAATTAAAAAAATAATAAAAAGAGAGAGAGTGGCTGATGTGGCGAATTCTGATTGAAGGGGGGGACAAGAGCTCAGGCGCTATATTTATAGAGCCCCACATTGATTTTCAAAAATGGAGCCCCCCTGTAATGGTGTGGGGGGCGCCATTTTAGTGCCACATAGGCAAGGGCTTTATATTCCAAGCCCCATTACACCCGGTCTTACAAGTATATTTACAGTTTTAATTATATAGTCAAAGAAGAAAAAACTATTATTCATTAAATTTCTACGAATCTTTTTCTTAAGTTTTATTCTAATAAAATATTAGTCTCCAAATAATAAGGTGAAATCGGATTGGTTAAACTCAGTGATTAAATATTAGTCTCCAAATGAACAAAATACCAAAAACTCTCGATCTTAAAACTAAGGTCATAAAATAAGCATTTACCATTGACTTCTACCCTTAAAAGAAGATATTGTGTAGACACAAGTTCTCATCAACAAAAGCCATGGAGAAGCTACTTACGAGCTGGTCTTCCACTGTTACATCGTTGCCCGAAAGTTACGTTTTCCCTGTCGATGCTAGGCCCGGAGATACGACCGTGCCCTTCTGCGACACGATCCCCGTGGTTGACCTTGAAAATGCACTTGCTTGTGATCGACATGATGCGGTTCAACAAATTCTTAGAGCTTGTCAAGACTATGGTTTATTTCAGGTTTGCCATATATGTTTTCTTACTATGGTGTTGTTTGTTTCATATAGTTAGTTAGGAACTAGTGATTATTTTTAATCATATTAGTAAAACTTTTTAGTGATATCCCACATTTGTGTTTTGTGTTAAGTATTTTAGCCATGTCTAATGGGGCTAACGCCCAGCCGATGTGAAACGTCAAGGGGAATGAACACACCGTTGGACGGGCGTGAAACAGAATGAAGTGAGGAGGTAGATAACGAGCGTGTGAGAGAGGGAAGGGGTGGTGGGCCACATGGAACCAACCAATGAGCTTATTTCTTCTTTTTTTAGTTTTTTTTAATTTATTTCATTTAAAGGATATTTTAATGGGTGGTGGGTAGTGAAAACTTAAGAAACAATTACACACTAAAAGTTAAAACAAGTGAGTGAGAGCTCATGACTATGTGGCACTGATGTGACACTCACTTTTTTTTCATTATACAAAGTAAAGCATTACACAGACGCCCTTGACCTCTGGTCGTGGTTGGATTTGAACTTGACACTCGAATCATACTCAAGTTTATAATTAACACCTAGTTGGGATGTTATCTAGACTATTTCCTCTTGTAATGACGGTATATGCTTGTAAACTTTTGAATCTAGGTGATAAACCATGGAGTTGATAACGGGTTAGTGCATGACACTATGAGTGTCGTGCAAGAGTTCTTTGACTTGCCAAATGAGGACAAGGCAAGCGTTTACTCAGAAGATCCAAGTAAAAAGTGTAGGCTGTACACAAGCACCTACGATTATGAAAATGAAAAGGTTCACTTATGGCGAGATAATTTACGACACCATTGTTGCCCGATTGACGAATTCATTCACTTGTGGCCTCAAAACCCTGCTAGATATCGGTAATTAAATGGGCCTATTTTGTATTCTTCTATATTTTTGTAAAAAAAAAAAGACCAAGTCTGTTTATGATTATTATTTTGTAACAAGCCTTAATCTTTTATGTAGGGATGTTGTCGGGGAATATTCACTTCAAGTAGGTAACTTGTCAGCTAGAATACTGGATCTAATATGTGAAGGACTTGGGCTTGGGCCTGGATATTTTGGAGATGAACTTACTGGGGTCCAATTGTTTTCAGCCAATCACTACCCACCTTGTCCCAACCCAAGTTTGGCATTGGGCTTACCCAAGCACTGTGATGCTAATCTCATCACTTTTCTTCTTCAAGATGAAATATATGGGCTTCAAGTGTATAGAAATGGAGAATGGCTTGGTGTTCAGCCCATTCATAATGCCTTTGTTGTAATTCTTGGTCACCAAGCCCAGGTACCATCTTTGCATAGCATAGCAATTGGCCGGTATTGGTGTATAGTATAGTATGTTATTACTTTTCTTCTTTCTATATAGCTAGAAAAATAGTTACTTAGGAAATGATGTCGAATATACTAGACTACTAGTTTTTGTTTCCTTCTTTATTTTTTTAGAACGGTAAACTCATTCACCCTCTAAGGGTATGATTGGCAAGAAACTTTTAAGAGCTTTTAGGAGCTTCAAGCTTCAAGATTTTAAGAAAAAACTCCTACTCAATAAAAAAGTCTTGTTTGGTTGAATGAGCTGAAAGCTTTTAGGTTAAGAGAAAGAACTCTATAGTGAAAAGCTACTAGTACTAGCGTTTAAGAAAAAACTCTATTAGCTACAATCTTTTAATTAGTAAATGACACAAATACCCATTCTATATATTTAAAAAGCTTGCAGCTACCAGCTAGTTTTGCCAAACATACCCTAAATATACTCTTATATCTATATTTTTCTTTATCATGAGACAAGTTACTTCAACCGCTAGGAGAGAGACATTTTTCTACACGCTCTAATATCACGAGGCTACAAGCTCTTTGGTACTACCATATTAGACTACATTGGTTTTTATGTGTTTAGGTTTATTTTAAACACATGTGTTTAGGGGATTGTATTCATACTACAGTAACATTGAGTTGTTTTAGTATTTGAAATTGTGTTCCATTTATTTGTTACATTTTTTTACTATAATGTAGGTTATTAGCAACGGAAAGCTAATAAGTCCAGAGCATAGAGCAATAACAAACTCAACAAATCATCGTACATCAATTGTCTACTCTATAAACCCGAAACCCGAGAGCATCATAGAACCTGCCAAAGTTCTTATCAACGAATCCAATCATGCGCTCTATCGAGCCTTCCAGTTTAAAGAATTTCTTAAATCCTATGAAGTGAAGAAAGATTACAATGAAGGAGCGTTAGAGGATTTTAAGATTAGAGTGTGAAATACGCACTTGCTTGTTAAGGTCTTGTCTTGCATTATTATAACATGTTTAATTTAAAAGCATAATGTCACAAAACTTATCTTGATTAACATGCTTATTCAAGTGACTAATTAAAGTGGTTCGTCAGGTTATATGAACAATGAAGAATTCACTAGCTTTTGAGGTCAACATCCCTTTATATAATAGCTTGTGGAATCGATGGATATGTTTTATTTACATTGAATCATTGATGATCTATATCTTGAAGTATCTGCTAATGTTAATGTAGTAATGTACAAGTATTTTAGGAATCTCTATAAACTTATAAAGGTATTATTACTTTTTTAAGGGGACTAACGAATACTGAAGGGATATTTAGATCTTCAAAAGCCGTGAGTTTTCATGAAACTTGTAAAATCTTTTGGAGTCTAGAGCTTAAAATTTACACAAGTCATTACATTCTCTCTCACCTATATTGTTCAAGTCCCAACACATATATAATTTAGTAATAATCACATGCGTAGTGGGGGGCTTTATATATAAAGCCCCCCTTTCTGATTGGTTCACGTGGCAACTGAGTCAGCATGGAGAGATAAAGTGAAAAGGGGGTGTAGTGGTAGGGGCTTTATTTATAAAGCCCCAATTAATATTTTATTTTAACTTTTAAATTAAAAAAATAATGAAATAATAATAATAGAGAGAGAGGTATGAGATGGCAAATTCTGATTGGAGGGTTTTTTTTTGGGCGTTAGTTATATAGCGCCAGAAGTTGATTTTGAAAAATGGAAACCCCCCCCCCCCCCCGTAGCGGTGTGGGGGGGCGCCATTTTGGTCCACGTTGGTTTAGGCGTTATATTTGAAGCCCCACAGTACACTTAGTCTAAGCTCTTTCTGAATTCAAAAATTACTTAAAGCTGAATCGTCTTCGTAACCCAAAAATTCCCTGCATGGATTGGTTATTTAAAGGCAGAAAACCAAGTTGAACTCCAACACTTGTAGCCCAGTTGGTTGAGGGCCTAAAGTTTCCTATGGGAGGCTTGGGTTCAATTCCCACTAGCTACATTTGGAGGACATTGGTGGAGGGGAAATGAAGGATGACCTGGCCATTGGCTTGGGTTCGAGTCCTGATCCCGACCGGTTTTACCGATTATTTCACCGTCGTGCCTTCGGGCGGGTGAGTGGTCGGGTTTTCCCGGGAATTGGTGGCCCAGGTACTCTCGAGTACCTGATTAGCCAAAAGGGTACCCGAGAGTGCTCGAAATTGATTCGTTGACCGTTCAAAAAAAGAAAAAAAAAGAAAACCAAGTTGAAATACAATATCTATTCTAATTTTGGCCGTTCAAAAAAAAAAAAAAAACCTATTCTAATTTTTATATGCGCAACCCGCAAGATTATATGTGGGGGATACTCATATTGGGGCTACCACAGGGGTGCAGCAAGGGGACCCTCTCGGCCCCCTCCTCTTTGCGTTGGTCCTCCATCCGCTGATCCTCCGTGTGCAGGGCGCCTGCTCCTTGCCCTTCCATGCCTGGTACTTGGACGATGGCACTATCATTGGAAAGGCAGAGGAAGTTTCTAGGGCGTTGGACATTATCCGTTCAGAGGGGCCATCTCTTGGGCTTAGGCTTAATATTCGGAAAACGGAGATTTTTTGGCCGTCATGCAATGGTTCGAAGAAAGTGCCGGGTTTATTCCCTAGCGAGATTAGCAGGCCCGTAGGGGGGGTTAAACTCCTCGGGGGGGCGGTTAGTCGGGATGCAAGGTTTATTCAGTCTTTGGCATCTAGACGAGCTCTTCGGGCGGTTGCTCTTATGAAACGACTGTCGGACTTAAGGGACCCCCAAAGTGAGCTCCTCCTGTTGCGCGCGTGCATGGGGGTTGCTAAATTAGTGTTTGGGCTCCGGACTTGTCAACCCGAACATGTCAAAGAGGCCGTGTCTATCTTTGATGCAGGTCTGCGAGGGGCTGTTGAAGACATTGTTGTCAGCGGAGGACCGCATTTTGGGGACCTCCAGTGGAGGTTGGCTTCTTTCCCTATGCGTTGCGGGGGCTTAGGGCTTATATCGGCGGAGGACGTCTCCGCATATGCTTTTGTAGCGTCCAGGGCCCAATCGTGGAAACTGCAGGACCACATCTTGCGAAGCGCTGGTGTTATGGGGTGGATCCTGACTACTCCCTTGCGCTTGGTAATATTGGAACAACTCTCCCACACCTTGATCTAGGCGGTTTTACTGATAAGGAGACCGCCCCCAAGAAACCTCAACAAACTTTGGCGAGTGCTCTTTATGGTAAACACGCACAGGATATGGAGGAGCGGTTCGATATGACCCCGCGTCAAAAGGCAGTTTTGGCTTGTCTCAAGGGGGCTCATGCCCAAGATTTTTTGACTGTTGTGCCCATTGAAGGTCTTGGGCAACGGATGTCAGCAGTTGAATACAGAGCCATCCTTAAATACCGGCTCATGATTCCCCTTTTTCCGCCAGACGACTCTTGCCCCATTTGTAAAAAAGCCTGTCTGGATAGATTTGGCGAGCATGCCCTTCACTGTAAGGAATTGCCGGGGTTCAAGTATCGTCATGACTGGGTTAGAGATGTTTTATGGGATGTGCTTAGGCGCGCCGGGATCTCAGCCAAGAAAGAAGCCCCTGTTAATTTTCTGACTGACCCACGAGAGGGAAGATCTACCCTGCGTCCTGCGGACGTCCTTGTGTTTGGTTGGGCGGGGGTAAGCACGCGTGTGTTGACCTCACTGGGGTGTCCCCACTGGTGGGGCTGAGAGATAGTGGATTCGTTCCGGGACAGGCGGTTTTGAAGGCGGAAGCTAGGAAGGTTGCTAAGCACGAGGCAGCATGTCTAGAGAATCAACATGTGTTCATTCCGTTTGCCTTCGATACTTTTGGATCCTTAGCCCCTGAGGCAGTTCGCTTTTTGGAGCGGGTGCAGAAGGTGGTTCACAGTGATTCGCAAAGCCCGAGGAACCAAGGGTTTGTATTTAGTAGAATAGGCTTTGCGATTCAAAAGGGGATAGCGGCGCAGCTTGTTGCTCGCTTACCCATTATCCAGATGTAACTTGGTTTATTTCGTAATTTAATGATCCCGATTCTAAAGAAAAAAAAAAAAAAAAAATTAAAAGTAAACACCCATTATTATCTCTAAGGCTCCTCGGTGTGCAGACGCCCCAACCCCCGTCTCCACTTTTTGCCCCCGTCCCCGTTTCAACACTGCCCCCTTGCTCGTCTTCGTCTCCCCCGTCTCCCACGAGACACCCGGGACGAACCAATGAGGAGGAGACAATTAATTTTTTAAATAATTCCCGAAACTCAAGCTTTGCCACCCAAAGAAAAAGCTAAAGGCAAACGCAAAGGTAAAGCTGGAGAAAAAGGTACGGGACGTGGTAATCCGAAAGATGGAGTAGCCAAGCCATGGTCCGATATTGAAGAGGAGGCGTTAGCTAAGGCGTGGGTTGCTTTGTCAAAACGTACCGCAGTTGGTAATAATTTTTTCCTCTCGTTCATACCTTTCGCAATATATATATATATATATATATATATATATATATATATATATAGGGTAAGGATTAAATAAAAACCCTCCTATTTTGAAGAAACTTGGTAAACTTAATCTAGATCATTGATCTAAAGTGATCAATGGCTTAGATTGATTCTACATTATTTTAATAAAATAATTAAGGTAGATGACAAAAAAAGGGCACAATGGTCAAATGCCATTTTCTGAAAAGCAGATATGACAGTCTGGACCCCACACATGTCACATCATCTCTCTCTTACTTTTTCCACATTCTTATATAAGCTGTCAGACGCCCGTGTTACATATGTAACATATGCAGTGTTGCGTACGTTAAAATTGCACAGATTGTATATAATCAATTAAAAACTTTATAGATCAAAAAACATTCAAATGTACACAAGAATTGTTTCTTACAAAGTGCTAAAACAAACAAAACGGTCATTACAAATCGACAAAATGCTAAAAAAAACTATCATAAATAAAAAAAATTGTCTACACTTCATTCTTGATAATCATCTGCATCTTTAATGCAAAAAAATATGCTCACCTGCAAAAATAAAACAAAATTCATCAATTTACATGAAAAAATCAAAACTTTGTATATAGTAAAAAAACAGAAACTAATGTATACCAACTTAGTGGTGCTGTTACATACGAAACATACGCAAACATAGATTTCATCCCATGATCAATGACATTCCATTCAAGAATTTTTTTCCAAATTCTTCCTCTATAATATGCAATATTACATTCCTGATAAGGTGCAAAAAACACGAGTGTTACATGTGTAACATGATTTTTTTCTGGAAACACAGACAAACTTTTGTAGTCTGCACCCAGCATACATTTTTTACTGAATTACAAGCAACCTTTGACTGCAAAACAGATACGCTACACACGTAACATCCTACCTTAACACAGAAAAAAACACCCTAAGTAAATTCACAAAGATGATACGACCATATAGACGAGAAAAAACACCCTAACTAAAC
Organism: Ambrosia x helenae; assembly: GCA_030844895.1. Taxonomy (NCBI): domain Eukaryota; kingdom Viridiplantae; phylum Streptophyta; class Magnoliopsida; order Asterales; family Asteraceae; genus Ambrosia; species Ambrosia x helenae. Next base: position 129,744,749 of record CM061228.1, on the reverse strand, counting down.
ACAGAGAAAACACAAATAACAAACATTCTGAAAAGTCATTCTTAAAACAAATAACAACACATTTTCTGTCTTTAGTTATAGATAAGACTATATGAGAAAACACAAAAACAGACATTTTCTGTAAAAAAGACATAGGTAACATTAAAAAAAACTCATACATGAGAAAACAAAAAAAACTAGACAGACATGGTGCAAAAACACACGAGTGTTACATGTGTAACAGGAAAACACAGCAAAAACTTTTGTAGTCTGCAGTAAACATAGAGCAGAATCTGATATGCTAGAAAACATAGAAAACAGAATTTGACTGCAAAAAACAGATATGCTACACACGTAACATCCTACCTTAACACAGAAAAAAACACCCTAAGTAAATTCACAAAGATGATACGACCATATAGACGAGAAAAACACCCTAACTAAACACAGAGAAAACACAAATAACAAACATTCTTAAAAGTCATTCTTAAAACAAATAACAACACATTTTCTGTCTTTAATTATAGATAAGACTATATGAGAAAACACAAAAACAGACATTTTCTATAAAAAAGACATAGGTAACATTAAAAAAAACTCATACATGAGAAAACAAAATAAACTAGACAGACATGGTGCAAAAACACACGAGTGTTACATGTGTAACAGGAAAACACAGCAAAAACTTTTGTAGTCTGCAGTAAACATAGAGCAGAATCTGATATGCTAGAAAACATAGAAAACAGAATTTGACTGCAAAAAACAGAATTTGGTGAAACAATCTAGATCAACAAGAAACACTCTTCACAACAGTATTTATCAATTGTTTAATTTTTTTTTATACCTCAAAACTCACCAACATAGAAACAATTATAAGTCAAAATTAGCTCATAAATATAAGTCAAAATTAGAAACACTACAGTCAAAAGAACCCAAATACATGTACACTTTTGACCAAATATAAGTCAAAATTAACTCATAAAAATCAATTAAAAAAAAAAAACCTAAATTTGTCTAAAAGATCAAAATCCCAGATACCAAATTGAACAATTCATGAAAAAAAACATAAATTTCCTTAAAAAATCAAAACTTTAAGACACCCACAAGAAAAAAAAAAAGAAAAAAAAAGAGGGAAATTAATGAATAGTTACAGAGTATTAGCGTGTTGAATATCTGCTTCAAGCTACGACTTCGAACACCACCAAGCTACGACGTCGAACCATCAAAACCAAACCCACAAAACTACGACTCCGAAGCTTCGTTTTGATTACAGATCTGGTCTTTTAGATGGGGGTTTTTGTTGCAGGTGTAGTTTTGAAAGATATGAGAGGAGAGATGTATAACAACTTATTCACAGATCTCGTATGAATGCTGATTAAGATGGTGGTGGTGGTGGTGGGATTAATCTTGATGAAGATGATGGAAGATAGATGAAGAGAGAGAGAGAGAGAGTGTGTGAGTTATTTATATAGGAGGGAGAAGGAAAGATTCAAATTATAAAAAAAGGGGAATTGTAAAAATATTATTATACCCTTATTGATTAAAATATTTGGGGGTGTTGTGGATTAATCTAGGCCACTAGTTGGGTTTGCAATAGTTTCTTCATTTTAGAGGGTTTTTCCCCAATACTTAGCCTATATATATATATATATATATATATATATATATATATATATATATATATATATATATGGTAGGGTTTAAATAGGAACCATAGCTTAAGTAGGAACTATAGGAATCACTTTATAGTCATTGATCTCTAATGACATGATTGTAAATAAGTAAAACATTAATTAATTGTTTATTTTAATCAAGAGATATTATTGACTTTTGTTCAATATGCGTATTTGTAGGTAATTAAGTCTAAATTTGTAACTGAATAATTATTAACCCACATTTATTATACTCAATTCTTATAAAATCTCCCTATCAATTTTTTTATTTCATTCATCATCATCGACATATATATACATTGGTGTATATTAGTTTATTTTTTGTTTTTTCATTCATCGTGAACACATATATACATTGGTGTATATACATTGGTGTATATCAGTATTTTTTCTCATTTACCATCATTATCGACACAGATATACGTTGGTGTATACCAGTTTCTTTTTTGTTTTTTCATTCATCGTCATCACCTTTAAGGTTCGGTCTCTTATCCTATTTATGTAATATACACCAATGTATACTATACGTACACTAGTGTATAGGCATTTGGCGTGTTCATCCTCACAACGGTTATGTCTCTTATCATCTTTATGTAATATACACCAACGTATAATATACACTAGTGTATATGCATTTGAAAATAATAAAAGCGTCTCCTTCATTTTGACGTGATAATCCTAATTAGGGTTTGGTCGCTTAACCCTAAATGTAATATACACCAACGTATATTATCAAAAAATACATGACCTAAATGTACTGCACATTCGATTCAAAGAAATTATGCAATTGATTTAATCTAACATAACATAACAAAATCATTACAAATACAATTCCAATTCATTATACATTTCGATCTAACAAAAACAAAAATAAATACCTAATACATCCAAGCAATTGAAGATTAACAATAATAACGATTGATTAGTTTGAAAAAAAATAACAAAAACATAAAATACATACATGTATACGAATTTTTGTTTAGGGTTGTTCTTCAAGATAATGATCGTAATAGTGGTTGAGAGTTTTAAGGAAACCAATCAATTCTTATTTAGTAACTGCTTTGATTATAAATTCTAATTATAATAAAAAGATAATTAATTAAATGTATATTTACAGTAATACCATCTAGATCAAAATCAAAGATGGAAGGCTAAGATTGGTTCCTAAGGTTCCTAACTATGGTGGTGGTTCCTAATTGATCTCAATCCTATATATATATATATATATATATATATATATATATATATTACAAACCATCACCATAGTTAGGAATATATATATATATATATATATATATAGTCTAAATATTTTAGTTAATTTTTTTAATCGTAGGTAACAACCAATCGCAAGAGGCGTTATGGCTCAAAGTTGAAAACTTTCATATGTTTATGCAAGCCGAGCCGTATCGACTACAAGATGCTTGTAGCTCGAAGTGGAGAAAGATCAACACGGAATGTGGTCAACTTAATGGTTTTTATAACCAAATTAAATCGAACCTGCCTAGTGGTTGGAATGAGCAAAATATTTTCAAGGAGGCTTTGCACAAGTATAAAAATGAGTATCACAAAGCTTTCTCGATGATTAGGGTTTGGTCGGTTTGGAAAAAATGAACAAAAAATGGACGACGGTCCCAAGCGAGGCTCAATGGGCCAAACGAGGAAAAAAGTTCAAAAAGGAGGTTCGTCTGTTCCAATTGATATTGATATCAACGAGGAGGCCGAGTTTGACTTACCACCTTTTGAGGAGGAGCCACGCCCCATAGGTTTATAAATTTATAGAATTTTTTTACATAATTGTTTACGATTTGTTTCTAACATATAAATACTATGAGTACTAAATGTAGGTCGGGATAAAGCTCGAAAGGAAGCGGCGGCGGGAAAGAAAATGGCATCGGGTAGCACGAGCGGAAGTGCTTCAAGGCTTGACACTTTATTAGCACAAATTGACGCTTCCAACCAAGCTAATGTAGAAAAAATGAAAATCAAGAAGGAAAAGCTTAGGTTGATAGAGGAAGCGAAAGCGGTGGAAGAGTGGAAAATTATGTCGACCAACCTTTCTACATATCCCGAAGAACAATGCGCCGTGTTGAAGAAAATGCAAGACAAAATTCATCAAAAGTTGATGTAGTTTTTAAATTTTTTTAGGAAATCTTATCTTTTTTTTCCGGTTTGTAATTTGTTTTTTAATTTTAGGATGGTTTGTATTTTTTTTTATAAAATCTAGTATTTATTTTAAAATTATTTTGTTTATTTGTTACTTTTATAACTAATTGAAATTAATATTAAAAAAATAAATAAGTAATAAATGCAAGAGACATGAAGTTTTTCATGTCTTCACACCCCATTCATGTCCCAATCAAGAGAAAATATATGGCATCCTAGGTGTCATGGAGACATGAACTTTTTCATGTCTCCACACCCTATAGCCTAACTAGAACAAATAAAGCTAATAATTAACTATTAATCTCTTAATTAGCTTCAACTTTGGCTTGTCTTGACTCTTGATAAACACCCACACATGTGCTCCTTAATTTAGACGCCATGGACCTGACCCATGTGCTTGAGTTTGGGTAATTATGAATCCGATCCAACATTCACCCCTTTTAATAACCGTACAGGATAGGGAAGTCTTTGACTCTAAGTAACTCTTGCATTTCAATAAACTTGATTCTTGCAAGTGTTTTAGTTAGGATACGACTCTTTGCTCTTCTCCGCTTACATACTCAACCTCAACCAATTCATTTTCAACACATTCTCAAAGGAAATGGTATCGTGTATCAGTATGTTCACTCTGGCCATGAAAAACAGGAGTTTTCATCAATGCTATGGCCGATTTATTATCCACCGAATGAGTATGTTTTTCATCTCCTAACAACTATTTCACCATATAGACTTTGAAGCCAAACTGCTTGACAAGCTATCGAACCGAAGTCATCGCCATAAATTTTGCTTCGTTTATTTGTTGCCCTATTTGTCCTTAAAGTAAACTAAATTAAGCCTATTTTATTTACATGTCCAAGAAATCATTAAAAAGCACGTTTAAAATGATATTTAAAATATGTATAAATTTATGCATACCAGCTCGTTTGGTGTTTTTAAATCAATGCTTCTGTTGGACTGCGATTTAAGACATAAACGGAGTGATTCGCTACTTCAACCCCTTAACCTTTGTGGAACATTTTTTTGTTTTAGCATACGTCTTGTCATGCCTATAAGTGTTCAATTTCGTTGCTCAAAGACCACGTTTTGCTGTGGTGAATATGGAAGCAAAATATGTCTTCAGTGTCACACCCCGCCAAGGCGGATACGCGAGGTGCGACTTCGAATGATCTCTAAGCACAAAGGTCACACGAGGATTGATTAAAATAAAGCGGGAACTTTCATTAAACAACCAAATTTGTCCAACATAACGTTAATTGTTTGAACTTTAAAACCATTGTATGTAACTGTCTAGGGTTAAAACAACAACACAACGATCCAAAAGAAGGTATCCCACAAATGCTCGCACGCGACCTCCACAAGTTCCATTATCCATGCTAATTTCTTGAAAAACATGCATTTAAGGAAATATAGGTCAACACAAAGTAGGTGAGTTCACGGGTTTTCCATATGGTGGACATGTAATCCAAAACCGACTAAATCATTGCCTAGTTAGGGCAATAATCAATATGTTATCTGACATGAGCCCATAACCAAACCTTGACATGTTGTGCCTCGCCTATTGTACACTAAAGACAATGTATAATGTGAAATACAAGCACTCTTTTGATATCTATCATCTGGTCAGAGCGATTGACCAAGAGCGGGGTGTCAACCCAATAGATCTATCCCGGTGTTTCATGGCTAAGTCCATAGCTAATGGTTATGGTATGATGTTTGACACGAGGGCTTAATGGATCCTGAACCTTAATGTCTCGTGTTCACATAATAGTCATAATTGTATTTGAAAATTGTACGCATGTTTCTTCCCCGGAAAAATGTAAAAACTGTAAAAAAAGGGTCATGAAATACTCACTTGGTGTCTGGATGCTAGACTGAACTGAATCTGATACGGTGTGTCTGGTTTGGGATGCCCTAAGTTCATTTAAAGAACCTTAAGTCTATGTTTTGGTTCTAATTACCATGTAATTGTTCACCCGACTAGAACACCCATGGACTAAGGGTTTCTGTACCGCTATCCATGTGTGTCACACACTGTATGTGTCAGAAAGTGTTTATTTGTCGTTAATGTGACTACGTTTAGTCTGTTTTTGGTAAAACAAGTGGCTTGACTTACTTAATGTTACCGAGTGTTACTTATGCCACAATTGTGTAAGTCTAGGGTGGGACATGGACTTATTCTTTGGAATATTGTATAAAACACCATATTTAAGTATTTTATCCTTGAATATACACACGTGTTAGCATTTATCATCTGTTTTCAAGAAATCTCTTGTGTTAAGCTTGCTAACACATGTTTCTAGTGTCTTTAACACATTTTTGTAAAACAAACCTTAGTATATGTTACAAAACTAAACAAGATTGACATGTTTTGGGTCGGCCTCGACCCTATGCACTTACGCATACATTCATATGTTTGTGTGGGTGTACACGTATGTCCATGTAAGTGTTATAGGATGTAAGAAATCGTATACATACGTGTGTATCCCTAAGTGGAAACATTGGATTTCAACCATAAAACTTTAGTGTTTAAGTTAGTTTAACTCGAAAACTAGTGGCTTAGTGGTGTGTGCGAGTGAAAGCCTTCGGGTGAACCTCTCCATGTTCGAACGTTATGCAAATAAAGGAAATGGTTTGGTTTTTATACCTCACTTGTGTGTAGCCAAAAATATCAAAAGAAAATAAGCTAACTCCCCGCAATGTGACTCTTAGATGCTTGCTAGTGACTCGTGATTCTCAAATGATGATGGCGAATGATCGACTAATGCCCTTTGAGGGGTGTTTGTTCTCGGCCGAAGATAAACAAAGGAAGGGAGAGGGTGTTCAAGTGTTAGTGAGATTTGTGGAGGTTATGGTGTGATCTATATGAGCTCTTGTGCTCCTATATATAGTCGAGGGGTTATGGGGATGACCACGTGCCATTGGTTCACAAAAATGGAAGGTCAAAGTCTTGCTTTCATAGAGTGCATTGAACTAGAGCCTCTTAAGATGAAATAAGTTGACTTGAATATTTTGTTTGGTTATGTAGGGGGGGGGGGTTCGGCCGAAATATCACGGGGAAGGGGCAAGATTAGTTTTGGTAAGTTGACAAAGTGTGGAGGCTTCATGTGTTTTATGTTGTTGCCATGTTTGTGCAAGGTGGTAACAAAGGTTTTTGTTCGTTTGTGTGCTTCCTTAGGGCCGATTTTTTTGTGAGTGTGGGATGGTTTTGGAAGGTCAATTCCCACTAGGTTATTGTGTTAGGATGTTGTACTCTCATTCTAGTGCATGATTTACATGCTTGAGGGTTGACTATGCATGATTGGTTATGGGAAATAGGTGAAAACAAGGTGGGAAAAGGTGTAGGCAATTTGGGAAAGTCAATATGCATGGGAGGGTGTTGGAATGAAAGCCACCTTCGTTGTTAGTGTAAGGTGTAGGTGTAGGATGGCTTGGTGGTTAGTGTAAGTGTGTGTATGTGTGTCGAGTTGTAAGTATGTATATGTAGGATGAGTTGTGCAAGCAATGTATTGTGTATGTGTGTGTGTGATCGTGTTCATGTGTATATGTATATGGGAATGGATTTTTGTTGTTACAAACATTCATACACACATTTATATGTATCGCATACATATATACATAAACATATAATGTTTAATCTTGCTTAATATTAACTTCTATGTGTGTACATATGTATATGTATTTCGACTGAAGCCCATGTACACAAGTTAATTGAAATCTAATCACCCTTGTAGTTTATATGGACAACGCATGCGGGTAGTTCATGTAAGTGAACATTGTTTGTTTTTGTTCTTGTCGAGGTAACAAGTTGGGATTATTGTGTTCAATTGCATGGCTTCCCACAATTAGGGTTTTGCATGGATTCCCTAAAATCTATCATGAATTATTCGACTAAATAGGACTTTGTGTTAACTAGTGTGTCTGCTGTTAGACTGTATGTCTCGGGATTGACTCGTTGGAACCCTGTATAGCCCAACTATGATGAAAATGACTAACATGTAATGCTATGCACACTGTATACATGTAGCTAAGTGTACGGATATGACCTGTGATTTCGACGGGTGTCACATTCAGATAGCTTGAACTTAACACCAATCATTGACTCGTTTAATGTGAATTCACCAAAGCTTTAAACCACTTAAAAACTTTGAATGCTTGACCCTTGGACTTTAAAAGATAACACCGCATACAACGTGCGAAACCATCTGCAATTAAAAACATATGCATGCAACCTCTTGGTTTAAATGGTGTAATAAGACCTTAGAGATCCCCATGTAGTAGCTCGAGTGTAACATCCCGCCTCTAATATCAACAAATATTGTTCGCTTTACCTCTTAGAAGCTTACGGATTTGTTTTCGGTTGCCTGAGTGAAAACTTCCCAGGAGCTCACACATCCTTTTATGTGACATCTGTCCCCTTCATTTTTATTATTGTACAACTTTAATCCCTATTGCTTCTTGTAGTTACACTTCTAGCCCTTGCGTTTCTGAAACTCTTTATTTTTATTTATTTATTTTTTTGTACAAAATCGCATTTATAGATTTTTATCAATTTATCTATCTAGTGATTCGTTATCTAAATAAATCTTTTATTGCATAATAATAATAATAATAATAGTAGTAAATATTATATTTTCATATTTCTATAAAAAAGTTTCATAAACCTTTATTTTATAACACTTTAAAAACCATCAAAACCCATTTAACCAAAAACAACACCTTAAACCCATACAATCCTAGCCCAACCACACCTGAGCCCACAACACCAAGCCCAAAACCCCTTACCCACATCCCTGTTACCCAAATTCCTTAATTGGAGCCCCAAGACCGGACTATTAACCTACTGGTGTGTCTGGTTTTAGTAATTAAAAAGATGTCAATTTTTCCGGTGCCAAAAACTTGATGGGTTAACTCCAAAACATTAGTATTGGGAAAAAGACTGATTTTTACTAAACCTTTAAATAAGTTTAAATTTATAAGTAAACGATAATCACTTAGAAACTAAAACCAACACATAGGCAGAGAACCTAACGTGTATAGCATAGGTTTCTAGGGTAAATACTGAGTATCGTATTACAAAGAACACACTTTTCCCTACTCATCACGTTAACTAATCGGGTTTGGAAAAGAAAATAAAACGGAGGGGTTCTAAAAGAAAAATAAGTTTTGAAAATGTTTGGTTTTAAAATAGAAAGATAAAAATAGTAGAGATAGTAAACATGCACATCTCAGGGACCCTCCGTATAAGTAGTCAATTTTATTAATAGAAGTGATATTAAGTTTAATTATTGGTGAAGAGGACAGGGGTGAACAGTCCTTTCAGAGTTGGGGATGAGAAAAAAAATATATAAGGGATGACGTTCTGGCAACTCAATGGGTCATGCACATGGGAAGTGTAAGAGTCCCCATAAAGGTGTCTTCGAACTACTGGCCCGTAAGCCGTTGTTCTCCTATTGACAATGTGGTTAACAAACTCACACTGCCGTGTAGCTTTTTGGAAAGTTTGAGTCCTGCTTTTAGGCACTTCCCAAATCACCGCCAAGCCACTCATTTAAGCACTGGGTCCTCTAATTTATCTTCTTAAATTAATATAGAGGCTTAACTTTCGACGAGGAACACTGTGCACCTCACTTAGCTCTCGCTTTCCGTACCGAAGGATCTCTCTTAGAGTCAGCCTAGGCGGCATGTACCCTCCATTGGTTAACGACGTTGTACTAACGAGAACCAGATAAAATATCCTTGTTAAATTTATCTTAGGAGTGACAACTTAAATATTTATTAATCACGTAAATATAAGTTTGGTTAGTGATTATGTGACTTAACAAACCCAACCCATAACCTCCCGAGATGAATGAAATCCTTAACAAAGGTGGAACATAATCCTAAAGGTGTGCAATCCGAGGATCACTGGTGCACCCCTAGGGAATCCTCCCTTTGCTAAGAAAGTCACTCATACATCTGCTAAGAACCAGAAATGTGTCACTCATATCTGCTCCACCTCAGAAGCCATTGCTTAGAACCCGGTCCACCTCAGAAGCCATTGCTTAGAACCCGGTTTAGTTGTTTTTGCCTGAAAATCATTCCTTTTTGAGTTTGAGCTCCAATTTCCTGAAAAATACAAATATGAACGATTTAGTAGCTATAATTATCAATTTAAGCTCAATTTTGCCCTATTTTGAGACTATTTATGCATGTTTTATTTGTGAATTTTATGACACATCACACATCGACACCTTAAACGCAAATTTGAGCTCAAAATGGAAACTTTTTTTTTTTTGAATTAAAAGGTGCAGATCTGCCCAAAAATGTATTTGCGCGTCAAACCAACACTTAATTGTCGTATAAACAGCTTAAAGCTTTCCAATTTCGATTCATCACATTCGGTTTTAAAAACTTCCTTTAATCCAAATCGCTATCACCATTAATTCGTGATAATTAAATGAAATCAGGCCTACTATATAATCTGACCTGCAGCGTGACTCAAACCCATCCAAAAATGCTTTTTATTTCATCCTAAATCTCTTTAATTTTGAAGTATTTCAAGCGATTGGTCAGTGGTCGATTTCACACCAAGGATCGACGGTATGCTTCAATTTGTCGTGGCTCTAGGGTCGATTTCTGATATAGAATAAAAGCCCTATCATTTTTGTTGTTATCTGTATTATTTTCGTAATCTATTGGATCGATTATGGGGTTAGGGTTTATATAGTTAATTTGTGGATTATTATTGTTTCAGCTTTTAATTTAAATAGTTGAATCTGAATTAATCAACAAATAAACACCCAGACCAGTTGATCTGGGCATGTCACATGTACAGATCTGGTCCCGAGTTCGAGTCTAGGGAGGGCTGGTTTTGTATTCCCTTTTTTGCAGCTTTTTCCCATTTACTTTTAATTAACTAATATAAAAACAATTTATTTCTAAAAAAATAATAAACTTGGTCCAAAATTTTTATAAAAATTATCCTAGCTTTTAAATCCTCTAAAGTTTATATTTATAATTTTATTTTTTAAAAAAATATTTATTTATTATTTTTAATGTATTTTTTTTAAACCATAATAAATTCATAACAAATTCAGTTTTAATCATTTTATTACCAAAATTTTTGTGGAGTTATTCCTAACCATATAAAACTTTTTGATAATTTTATTTCCTGCAAAAAAAGATTATTTTTACATATTTTTACAATTTAATCCAATTTAATTGATTATATTCAATTAAATTCTGTTTTAAAGGAAAATAATATGGAAAATAATTTTCAAAATTATTTTTCACTTATAGCACATACAAACTACTGTTGTAAAAAAAATATATTTTTGCACTTTATTTGATTTTATTTTCTAATTATTTTTTCATTATTAATAATAATAAATCAATTTAAAATATTAGAATAGGAAAGATTTGAGTTTTAAAATTCTAAAATTTATTTTTAATCTTAGAATAAGATTAATGTTGTATTATATATATATATGATTTATTATTTCCACTTTCATTTCATATTTAATTTACATAAAATCAATTTTCAAGATGTTTCATTATTTACAAATATAATCATTTCACACCGCTTCATAATTTGAAATAATTATTAAAAAATAAGTGAGTATAAAATTCTATTTAAATACTAAAGTTATTTAAATTAGGGTTTAATTCCAAAACCCCATAATCTCCAAATTCTAATCTATAAAACCCTAAGTTCTCAAATCTTTGATACCTTGGACTTTAAGTTTGTTCCATTAACAATTATATATTCCTTTAGGTTAATCCTTTGGGATCGTTATTATTTAACTCTCATTGTTTGGTAGAATAAAGCTTCTACATAAATTGTGAGTATTACTTATCCCCTTTTTCATTTTCACACTTTAGGGTGATTCATGCACACTTATTTAAACTTGCACATTCACATACATATGACTTTTGATCAATTACAATTCATATATGTGTTTCGTTTATGATCATGCTTTGTGTTTGAACGTGAACGTAACTTACATGTTTTATCTTAAACATTAGACATAACTTCGGTTATGATGCTCTATCAGACGTAACTTGTGTTGCGATGCTCTATCAGACATAACATATGTTATGGTGCTCTATTAGACTTGACACATGTTAGGGTGCTTAATATTACATTTGTAAACTAGATACTTGAATCTTATTTGTTTGTTACTTACATGTTAACATAACGCCATGATCTACTCGACACATGAATTGTACCTCTTTTCAAACTTACACTATATGTACAAAGCTAAGTAATGCTGACCAATATTATGTGTTGGCAAAATTATTTTCGTGCATGTTTCAAGATAAGCGTGCTTGACGTTTCACATAGGACATTGGACTTAGATCAAATAAAGCAACTACCTTTATTTTTGTTGTGGTTATTTATTTTCACATATTGTTGTTAGGATCTGAGTTTGTTTGTTTTGATTGTTTAACTAAATGATGACAATAATGGAATGAAAATAGAATGAAAGTGCAGCGGAATAATAAACTGTAAATCAAAACAAGAGAGTAAATGTTTTTCGATCGAATGCTTTCATTAATATATCAAAGATTACAATCGTACAAGTTACTCCCCCTCAGCCTGATCACACAGTTGTTTGTCAGAGAGAATGTTTTGTGTGTGATGCAATAGAACAGTACATGCACTGTTCTATTTATAGACTGACTCAAACCACTGATGACCTAGGCTGACGTCACCTAAGACAGTGACCTCTAACAGAATAACAAACTTAAACATCTGCTATACAAACTACTGTTACATTAAAAGCACTGATAGTAAACAGCTGTTAAAGATAAACTCTGATGGTCTTGTATCCACTGATGAAGCCTAAGTGCTGTTGCTTCCAGCAGTGCTTTGGTCTTCAGTACTTGTATCTGCTGTTGCTCTTTATCAGACCTTTGTTCAGCAGTTGTTCTTCATCAGTTGTTTCCTTAGCAGTTCTTTGTATCAGCAGTTGTTGAGCAGTTGTTTGGATAGAACAGTAGTTAGGGTCAGCAGTCTTTTGGGAGAAGTAAGTTGTAAAGACTGTTTATTCAAGGATCAAATAGATAGCATATTTTGGCTTTCCAATCATCTGTTCTTCTCCAGGTCAGCAGACCCAACAATCTCCCCCTAGAACAGATGATGCCAAAACTCAGCTTTATTTATTGATCTTTATTCCTCATCAGACTTTCTCTGATTTGACCTTTGAATTGTAATTCAAAGTTCAAGGCAAATAGGTCTTCTTCATCTCTTTCCAGATCCAGATTTAGTATTGCTTGGTGATCTTCTGCACAAAGGCTGTAAGCATCATCCATACTGATCTTCTGAACCTTTCCATCTGACCTGAGCAGTGTCAATTCATGGTTGTCTTTGTTGACCTTCCACTTTAGAATTTTTGAGTCAGTGGATTTGCTGAGATGAACCTTTATTCTTGATGAGTTGGGTGATGGTGGTCTTCCTATGAGTTCTCTGAGTTTCTCTGTTGTGGGATCAGAGAAATAATGGATTTGATTGAAGAGCCCTTCCTTGATAAATGTGTCAGCAAACTTTCTTTGGTCTTCCTCTGACATCTCCTTCTGCTTTTTGAGCTGTCTGCTTGCAGCAGCTGTGAGATCAGAGGTTTCAAGTAAGCTGTCTAGGTTGAAAGTCTGTTGGGGTCTCTTCATCATTGGCTCATCATTGTAGATTGGCTTTCTTGGAAGGCTGGGATCCTTCTTTCTATTCTCTTCCAGACTTTTGTAGGTTTCAACCAATCTAAGTTCTGACCATCTGGAAACAGACCTCATCTCCCCATAATTTGCAGCTACAATCTCCTGCCTCATTCTTTTGAACTTCAAAGCTCTGACTGGGTCTCTGCCTTTGCCAAAATTGGGAATGGAGACTTTAGCCTTGGGATCTTTGGCCATTTCTTCAATTCTGATCAGTTCTTCCCTCAAAGCATGAGTAGTCCAGCCATTGAACTGCTTTTTATTTGCTTTGTAGGGCTTGGTTGCCATTATCTGTTCAAGTAGGGATTCCCTTACCTCCTTCTCCAAATCTACACTGAGAGGCATGGTGGACATGGAATTGCTCAGGGTCTTAGCAAAGTCTTCAATCCTTCTGAGTTTGCTAAGCTCTGCTGAATGGATGCCCTGAGCAGTCCTGTCATCCTTCCCTTTGCATTTCTCCCTGATGATGGCATCTACCTGTTCACCCTTGTATTTTAGATAGGTATCAATGTTGAGGGGAACAGGGAAATTTGGGAGAGATGGGAAGGATCTTTCAGATGGCTGTTCAGTATTGTAGAAGGATTGTAATTCCCCCTTGAGTAGATCAAGTTCAAGGGGATACTGAACAACCAATGGTGTAATGGTTGGTGGTGCTCTATGGGTTGTGAATTTGGATGTATGTGGTGAGAATGATGTGAGTGGAATGGCTGTGATGGGAGGAGTGGATTGGGCAGTTGAAATGGTAGTTGGTGATATGTGTATGTTCTCATCATGCACAACAAAGGTTGATTTTCTCTTCCTTGTGTACATGATTTTTGGTGAAGGTGATTTGGTAGCAGTGGTTGGATTAACATCTGTTGGCCTTTTAGAAGAACCAGCAGATGTTGGGGTTTTGGTTGGTGATGTAGGTTTGGTGGTTGTTTGTTGATGAGTGTGTGCTGGTTTGGGTATAGTGGTTTCAGTGGTTTGGGTGGCAGTGGTTTCAGTGACAGTGGTTTCAGCAGCAGTGGTTTTTTCAGCAGTGGTTTTATCAATAGAGATTTGTAACTTAGATGGTGGTTTTCTAACATGCTTGGCAGGTCTTTTCATCCTTTTAGAGGATCCCACATCTTCAGTTTCCCTTTGTTGTTTCTTCTTGAGTTCGATCAATGACTCTGCTTTTACTTCCAAGGTGTCAGCCCTTTGTTGTTTGGACTGAGCAGCCTTTTCAGCTTCTATGTTTGCAGAGTCATCTACTGTCTTGTTCTTTTCAGTGGTTTGTGGTGGTGGTGCTTGATGTTGTTGTTGTGGAGCTGATTTGGTAGACTCTGGTTTCTTGGCAGACTTGGCTTGACCTTTTTGAGAAGGTGGGCAACCAAAAGGATCTAATTTTGGTAGCCTATCTCTGCCACTCTCCCCCTTTTTGGCATCATCAGCCGTGAAATCATCATCAGTTTCATCCCTGAGGATGGTGGTAGGGGCAGAGCCAGTAGTCTTCAGCAGATGGTCCTTGATGGCTTTGATGTCAGCATGGGTATCTTTGTACCTTGCATCAACCATATTTCTGATCTCAGCCATGTAGGTTTCATGTGTCTGATCAGCCAATTTTCTGTGAGCTATGATGATGGGGGAAACTGATTTCCATAACTCATTGGCTATATCAGTGGTGGATGGTTGACTCTTGGAGAGATCTGCAATTGAGCTTAGGAGAAGCTTGACATCAGATTTGATGTCAGCAACAGATGTTTCAATAGCAGAAACTCTGACCGTCAATTCTTGGTATTTTGACTCATCTCCTAAATGAATAGGATCATCTGAGTCCCTACCAATGGTAGTTTTATCTGATTCAGGCCTAATAGGTGAATCAGATGCCCCTTTTTCTTGGTACTGGGGACTTCCAACTGTCTTTGGAGACACTATGGTGGCTTCAACAGTTGTTGCCTTCAAGGGAGTCTTAATTATGAAATCACTGTCCTGATGTGAGACAGTGGTCTCTACATCAGTAGTGGCTGCTCCACTTGAAAACTCACCTAGAGTTGCATTGAACCCTAGTGGTGTAACCTCCTCTTCTGTTTGGGGGATAGCAGATTGAATATTCTCAGGCTCAGTCACTTGTTGGAGTATACTCTCAGTGACAGGTGGAAGAGAGGAACTGGGATCTTCCTGAGATTTTTCAATAGCTTCAAACAGAGGTTGCATTGTTTGTGGGACATGTGATGGTGTGAGTGGTGGAGTAAGAAGAGAATTAGCCCTGGGAGAGGGGCTTGTGAACATATGGTCAAGTGACTCAAATGTATCATGATGTGTGTCCCCTTGGCTTACAACATGATCCTTTTGAGAGGATTCATGAGGAGGTTGGTCAGGTGGAGGTATGTCCAGCTGTTGTGAGGAAGTAACAACAGTGGTTTCAAGTTGCTTTTGTTGTGCAACAGAGGTTTCTTCTGGTACCTCAGCATCCAGAAGCCTCATTTGTGGTTGAGTGGTGGTTTTTGTGGATGAATGTTTCTTTTTGGAAGTGACTGGTGTGGGTTTCACAGCACTGGATGTAGTGCCATGATCACCAGGAGCAGTGGGCTCAACAACAGAGGTTTTGACAACAGTTGTTGCCTTTGTCCTCTTTGTTTGTGTTTTAGAAACTTTAGACACTTTTGACACCTTTTCTTGGGTGCTTCCACCCAGCATTCTAGTGAAAGTTTCATCAGTTAAGCTTTTCATTTGCATAGCAGTACCCTTTTTGAAAACCTTTTCGGGTAATAATTTTTGTAAAATTACACTAAGAATTCGTGGGTATATAAGAAAAGCATTGTTTGACCCAGACTTGACTGCTTTCACATTTGATACCAAGTCCATGAACAATCCCTGGGAAAGATTGAAGTCAGAGTTTGACAACATAGCATATCCCAGATATTGCATCCTTAATGGAATTTCATTAAAGGATGTGGACTTAGCAGAGACACAAAGAAGAAGAGTATGGAAGAAAAATTTCATGACTGGAGGGAAAAACTTTTTGAAAAGAGTTGATCCAGTCATCTGACCATCATACCCTCTTTCTTGGAACTCAGTGTGAAGCTCTGTTTTAGTGAAGGAATCCTTACCTGCCAGGTCATTCAGTGAGAAGGTTGTGGATATAATATCAGGGGTAATGACAATACTGGTTTCTCCAATTTTGGAAATAATGGATGTAGGCTTTTTATCTTGTAAAAGAAACTCAGCATTCAACCAAAATTCTTGGAGTGTATCCAGATAGATGGGGGCGTTGGCGGTTAGGATGGGTAGGTATTTGGATTTGAGGAAAATGTCGATGGTGGAATGAAATGGAGTGTTGTCATCTGTTTTAATCAGATAGGGGAGACAATTGTGTGTAGCTTTGGCTTGAAGATCCATTGTAATGGATTTCTACGGGGAAAATGACTGAAGATTTATGAAGGGTTAGAGAATGAAGAAGGCGGTTTACAGTATTTTGAATACAATGAGACAGTGTAACGTCTGTTGTGGTAAAACAGGGTTTTTATAGGCTCAATGAAACCGCTGATGTGGCCAAACATCTGCTTGTTTGAGCAGACGTGGCAATCATCTGATGGATGTAACATCTGGTGGAGAACATCTGTTTTGTTAAACAACTGATACAAACAGCTGATGGATCCAACCGTTGGGTTTTTTTTTTTTTTTTTTTTTTTTTTAATATGGTATATATATATATATATATATATGGACAGTTGTTTTATCTGAACAGCAGTTCTGAAACAGATTTTTCAACTAAACAGTTGTTTTATCTGATCAGATGTTTGGAAACAGACTTTTCAACCAATGCAGCTATTTTAAGAAAATATGTGATTTCTGAACAATTTTATTATTTTTTTTAAAAAAATTATTTGGTTAATCCATGTTTAACATGCCAATTCTGGAAATCAGATTTGTAAAGGTAGATGTGTCTAAAGCTTTTGTTAACACATCTGCCAACTGATCCTCTGTTGGAACATGGTGTAAAGAAATCAAACCTTTCTCATAGCTGTCCCTGACAAAATGATGTCGTATGTCAATATGCTTGGTAGTGGAATGAGAGACTGGATTCTTGATGATATTTTCAGCAGCTTGGCTGTCCAACATGAGTGGAGTCCTAAGTGCAGTTATCCCAAAATCCAGTAGTTGATTTTGAAGCCACATCAGTTGGGCTGTACAGCTTGCAGCAGCAATGTATTCAGCTTCAGCTGTGGAAGTTGAAACAGCTGCCTGCTTTTTGCTTTGCCAAGAAACTAAGGCATTCCCTAGAAATTGGCACCCTCCTGAAGTGGATTTTCTTGTGGTGTGACAGCCAGCAAAATCACTATCTGAAAAACCTGAAAGCTCAATGTTTCCATTAGCAGGATACCAGATACCAAGTGTGGGAGCACCTTTGAGATATCTGAATATCCTTTTCACAGCAATAAGGTTTGACTTTCTGGGTGAAGCCTGGGATCTTGCACAGACACAGGTTGCAAACATGATGTCTGGCCTAGATGCAGTTAGGTACAATAAAGACCCAATCATACATCTATAATGTGTTTGATCAACCAGTTCATCCTTGTCATCAACAGTGAGCAGCTTGACTGTACTCATGGGTGTGCTACATGGCTTACAATCATTCATCTCAAATCTGGTTAATAAATTCTTTACATATTTGTTTTGGTGAATGAATGTGCCATTTTGCAGTTGTTTCACTTGAAGACCAAGGAAACACTGAAGCTCACCCATGGCACTCATCTCAAACTCTGCTGTCATGAGTTTTCTAAACTCTTCACACATTTGGTTACATGTGGATCCAAAGATGATGTCATCCACATATATTTGAACAATCATTAAGTGTTTCCCTTTCCATTTAAGAAATAAAGTTTTGTCAATTTTACCTCTTGTGAAACCAATGGATAAGAGAAATGTGGAAAGAGTTTCATACCAGGCCCTTGGTGCTTGTTTAAGTCCATACAAAGCTTTGTTGAGCTTGTAGACATAGTCAGGATGGAATGTGTCTTCAAAACCAGGTGGCTGACATACATAGACTTCTTCCTGAATTTTGCCATAAAGGAAAGCACATTTGATGTCCATCTGATACACCTTTATATTGTGGTTGACAGCAAAGGCTAAAAAGAGTCTGATGGCCTCTAGTCTAGCTACAGGAGCAAAGGTCTCATCATAATCTATTCCTTCTTCTTGTCTGAAGCCTTGAACCACAAGCCTGGCTTTATTCTTGACAACAATACCCCTTTCATCAGTCTTGTTTTTGAAGACCCACTTTGTTCCTATAGGACAAACATCCTTAGGAAGTGGTACAAGCTCCCATACTTGTTGTCTTTTGAACTGAAGGAGTTCTTCTTGCATGGCTTCTACCCAACTGTTGTCTTTCAGTGCCTCTTGGTACTTGACAGGTTGTGTGAGGGATAAGAAACCTGCAAAAAGGCAGATATTTGAGGATTGGCTTCTTGTGAGCACTCCCTCTCTGATGTTGCCAATGATCTGGTCTGGTGGATGAGCTCTTAAGTAAATAAGATCTCCTTGATATGGAACAATGGCATTTTGAGGTGATGGACAGAGGTTTGGTGACTCTGTTGGTGTAACATCTGTTGGTACTTCTGTAGTGTCAACAGATGTTTGGAATGGTAGTGGAGGAATGGGTCCAAGTGGTGTGAAACTTGACTGACTTTTGTCAACAGATGATAGGTCAGTGGTAGTGAGGGGTGAAGCAGAGGTTTGAGGATAGGACTGGCCAACAGTGGTTGACACAGCTGTGGCAGAGTTTTGACAATTGTTTGGAACAGCTGCTTCCTCTGATGCAGAATAGACTTTGTAGTGACTGGGAATCACAACATCTGTTCTGTAATCTTGCTGTGGAGACTGTGGAATACCTGCATTGTTAGTTTTAACAGTGATATCTTCAAATTTGAATTTATCTAAATCAAATAATTCAGCAGGGTTTGCAGGGATTTTCAGAGATGAAAGTTCATTGAACTTAACATTCAAGGTTTCTTCAATTGTCTTAGTCCTTGTGTTAAACACTTTGTAGGCCTTAGCAGTAGAAGAATATCCCAGAAAATAACCACAGTCTACTTTGGCTGCAAATTTTGAAATGGAATCTTTAAGATTTAAAATGAAACATGGGCAGCCAAAGATTTTGAAGAATGAAATTAATGGTTTGATTTTGAACAAAATTTCATAAGCAGTTTTTTGATGTCTGGGGTTGATCAAAACTCTGTTTTGAACATAGCAAGCAGTGTTTACAGCTTCTGCCCAAAAGGACAGTGGCAAGCCAGAATCTGCTAGCATGGTTCTTGCAGCTTCTATAAGAGTTCTATTTTTCCTCTCAACTACCCCATTTTGTTCTGGTGTTCTTGGGATGCTGAACTGCCTCACAATCCCTTTTGACACACAGAAGTCATCTAACTCCTTATTTTTAAACTCTGTTCCATTGTCACTCCTGAAGACTTTTACTGGCAAGTCATACTGCTTTTCAACCTTGGTGACAAAGTCCTTCAATATACCTGCAGTCTCATCTTTAGAATGTAGAAAGTAAGTCCATGTAAACCTAGAAAAATCATCAACTATAACAAGACAAAATCTCTTTCTCCTTAGACTCATGATTTTAACAGGGCCAAACAAGTCCATATGCAACAGTTGTAAGCACTGACTAGTTTTGGACTCATCAATGGATTTGTAAGAGCTTTTATGTTGTTTCCCTTTTAAGCAAGAAACACAATGCTCATCACATTTAAATTCTTTTGATGGAAGACCTCTGACAAGGCTTTGTTTAGAGAGTGTGTTGATAGTGTTAAGGTTGGTATGACCCAGTCTCCTATGCCACAATTCTGTCTCCTTAGTGGAGGCAGCAGAAAACAGACAGACATTTGTCATAGGATTATCCTTTAACATATCAACAACATACACATTGCCACTTCTATGAGCAACAAGCTGTGCTTTGCTCTCAGCAATAATGGTATCAATCTTTTTCACCACTTCTGGCCCAATAATCTTACAAGTTTTCTTTGTGAAAAATGAGCCATAACCTTTGTCACTCATTTGTGAAACACTCAGAAGATTAAACTTGAGATTATCAATAAGATTGACATTTTCAAACTTGAGTTTTCCTGCCTGTACAGTCCCTGAACCCAACACCTTACCTTTAGAATCATTACCAAAGGATATATCACCCCCTCCATGAGCCAAGAAGTCCAGAAGTAGGGCTCTACATCCTGTCATGTGCCTGGAACCTCCACTATCTACATACCAAAGACTATCTAAACAAGCAGAAGCTCCCTGCACATCAGTAAATGATTAGTTTTGGTGAGTGTCCAAAGCCAAATTGGCTTTGGATGGATCCTCAGACCTTTCAGACTCAAGTTTTGGAAGGTGATCAGTGGTTTGGACCAATTTTTGAATTAAGGTCAACAACTGCTGCTGACCATTTGCCAGTGCTTGTATGTCAGCACTTGGGGCAGCAGTTGTTTGATCACTCCCTGACAGATGATAATACCCATATGGATTTCTGTTCACTCTTGGTTTAGAGGGTCTTTTTGGTTCCTCATAAACATGTGGCAGACTGTGACATGGAGGTTGACCATAACCTCTTGGGTATTTACTTGTGGGTGGAGCATCTGTTACTTGGACATCTCTAGAAGCAGATGTTTCAAGCCCTTTTGTAACAGATGTTTGGACAGGTGTGAAGGTCTGTTTGGGCTTTCCTTTTGGAGTACTAACCACAGGGTTTGCAAGAGTTTTTGCTTTGTATTCTTGTATTTTTACATCAAAATTTTTAAGGTACAAGCACTCTTTAGTCTTATGATTCTTTTTCCCACATATTGAGCATGTGGCTTTTGAATCACCTTCACTTGTTCCTTTGTTGATATCATATGCTTTTAGAAGAAAACAGTTTTTGGTGACATGATTCTTCTTTTCACAGAAATCACAGAACAAGTTAACAGTCTTTTCTTTCTTCTTCCCCTTTTCAGGCTTCTTTTCAGCAGATGTTTGAGCATTTGCTGGAGAATCTTTCAGGGGAATGACTTTTGCCAAGGGAATGACCCTTGCCTGAGGAGCTGTTTTTCCCTCAGGAGTCTTAAAATCAACAGGTTTATAATTCTCAAGAGTATCACACTCATCAGACCAAGTAGGTTTAAATTCATACTTTTCAAGTTCAGCAAAAGATGAGGAACCTTCTGGTTTTTCAAGAACAATTTTCTTACCATTTGGTTCAGTGATTTTGATCTCTTGACCCTGCAGGTTTGTTGGTACTATCTCAACAGACTTTTGATCCTTTGTGTCAGTGTTTTCAAAAGCTGGAGCAGTGGTTGCAAAACCAAAGCCAAACTTCACATGACTTTTGGTTTGTTTGTTGAGTAGCATCTCAAAACCTCTACATGATTCCACCCATTTTTTACATTCAACTTGGGTGGACTCAAGCTCACTTTTACAACTTTGATATTTTGTTATCATAGTTTGGAGCTGGTCTTTGGTAATAGTTGCTTCATGTTTTAGACTGCTAATTTCAGATTCTTTTGCAGTTAAACTTGTTTTCAAATCTTTTGTGAGTTTTTCAAATTTAACTTCATCATCCAAAATTTTCTTTCTAAGGTTTTCATTCACCTCTTTAATGTTAGCAAAAGCTACTACACATTTGTCAGAACACAACTCTTTAAGAATTTGAGGAGATACCTTAGCAGCAGCCATCAATGCACAATCACACTTGCACTCACATTCATCAGATGCACTCCAGGGATCTGAGAGATTCACAACCTCTTCTTCAGGTTTCTCACCTGCAACAACTTCACTAACAATATCATCAGTCATAACATCAGATTTATTTACCACTTCCTCAGATTCAATCTCATCAACCAGAGCCATGAAACAAAAGTTTTCTGGTTCATTTTCAGCTTTGGCAACCAGTGCAAAATTCTCATCTGTTAGCTCATCAGGTAGACTGCTCCAATCAACAAAGCCTTGTGTAAAGAAGCTCTGTTGACTGGTCTCTGCAGGAGCAGATGATGGTGCAGCAGTCGTTTGAACAGGTGGTGGAGCAACAGGTGTTTGCACATAATGGATCTGAGGAACAGTGGTTTGGACATACTGGACAGGAACAGTGTTTGAGGACTGTGCAAAATGAGCAGTGTTTTGCACATTTGGTCCAGGGGTATTATAGGAATTCTGATAAGTGTTGGTCTGTGGTCTTTGATTTGGATAGGTTATCATAGGTGTACCATGTTGACCCCTACATTCCCTAGCAAAATGACCAAACCTATGACATTTATAACACTTGATCTTTGATTTATCCAACCCCACCTTAGATCTGCCAGTCAACCCTGGAAACCTTCTCCCTGTTTTCTTGTAAAAATTATTAGTTCTTACACTGAGAAGGGCCAATTGGTGCATAATGTCCATTTCTTCCAAATCATCAGGGTCAAAGTATTTCAGGTCATCATACTCAAAGGATATGTTATCAGATGCCTGTATATCACCACCACTTGCTGTGAAAGCATAGTTAGGTGAATAAGAATCAGAGTTAAAACCTGAGTTAAAACCTGAAGTTATGTCAATAAAATGATCATAACCCTGATCCTTTGTGTTTCCAGGCACCTCATCATGACCCAAAAGTGCTGTATTCCCAAACACATAGTCATCAGACACTTTTCCAG
Source organism: Ambrosia x helenae (assembly GCA_030844895.1). Taxonomy (NCBI): domain Eukaryota; kingdom Viridiplantae; phylum Streptophyta; class Magnoliopsida; order Asterales; family Asteraceae; genus Ambrosia; species Ambrosia x helenae. The sequence continues at coordinate 129,721,615 of CM061228.1, read as the reverse complement.
AGTCCTGGAGCTTCTTTTTCTGGTTAAGCTCTCTTTCATAGGTCAAGAGCTTACCATGAAGCTGGGTCAGTGATAGGTCTTTAAATCCTATTGAGTTTCTCATAACAATTGCAATAGTGTCCCATTTGTCTGGTAATGATCTTAAAAACCTATGGTTCAAAGTTGAATGAGGATAAGTAAGACCAACCAATTTTAGTTCACTAATTAAGCAGTTAAATCTCTCAAACTGTTGAGTTAATGACTCTCCTTTGACATGACTGAATGTTTCATATTGTTGGTTAAGTATTTCACGGTTGTTTTCAATAACCTCCTCTGTCCCACCAAACTGCTCTTTCAGTGCATCCCACAACTCCTTTGCACTGTTACAGTGTAACAACCCAGCATATATATCATTGGGTAGAGCCATGGCCACAATACTGAAGGCCTTAGCATCTAGCTCAATTTTCTGAAAATCCTGGTCGGAGTAGTTTTCAAGTTTCTTTGGCTCAAACACTTTGGGATCTTCAGTACTCGGCACAGTCGGAACATGTGGTCCGAAGATAACCGACTTCCAACACCCAGTGTTTTGTTGAGCTAGAACATGGCTCATCCGACGTTGCCAGATATTGTATTCAGATCTGACAAGCATCGGTGGCTTGTTGTTCGTGCCAGTGTTATGTGGATCGTGATTGATAGAAGCCATTCTCTGATTTTTTTTAAAAAAAACAAAGTCTGTTTAATAACGGTTGAATCGAAATTAAACTATTACTCTGTCTTCAATCAAACTGACAAACGATATCAATTTTTGTGAGCTGATTATTAAATTGATTTGTTAGATCGAATTTAATTAACCTGGCTCTGATACCAATTGTTAGGATCTGAGTTTGTTTGTTTTGATTGTTTAACTAAATGATGACAATAATGGAATGAAAATAGAATGAAAGTGCAGCGGAATAATAAACTGTAAATCAAAACAAGAGAGTAAATGTTTTTCGATCGAATGCTTTCATTAATATATCAAAGATTACAATCGTACAAGTTACTCCCCCTCAGCCTGATCACACAGTTGTTTGTCAGAGAGAATGTTTTGTGTGTGATGCAATAGAACAGTACATGCACTGTTCTATTTATAGACTGACTCAAACCACTGATGACCTAGGCTGACGTCACCTAAGACAGTGACCTCTAACAGAATAACAAACTTAAACATCTGCTATACAAACTACTGTTACATTAAAAGCACTGATAGTAAACAGCTGTTAAAGATAAACTCTGATGGTCTTGTATCCACTGATGAAGCCTAAGTGTTGTTGCTTCCAGCAGTGCTTTGGTCTTCAGTACTTGTATCTGCTGTTGCTCTTTATCAGACCTTTGTTCAGCAGTTGTTCTTCATCAGTTGTTTCCTTAGCAGTTCTTTGTATCAGCAGTTGTTGAGCAGTTGTTTGGATAGAACAGTAGTTAGGGTCAGCAGTCTTTTGGGAGAAGTAAGTTGTAAAGACTGTTTATTCAAGGATCAAATAGATAGCATATTTTGGCTTTCCAATCATCTGTTCTTCTCCAGGTCAGCAGACCCAACAATTGTAAAACAATATTCAATAATCGAATATTTACATCTTAGTACCATGAGCTTTTGAACAATCGTCACTATGTGCACCCCGATGTTTTCGCCATCGGTCGGGGTGTTACATAGTATTACTCACACATGTGCACGCTTAATTGTGAGTTTTGATGTGCTCCACAGCTAACTAAGTCCAAAATGCGTTGGTGATTTAAGAGGCAGGACATTACTGTAACACCCCAACCGATGGCGGAAACATCGAGGTGTCACGTAGTGACGATTGTTCAATAGCTCATGGACTAAAAGTGTAAATATTGATACATTGATTAAGTAGTTTATTACATTGAAAGAAAAATATAAGATACAATAATTTTAAAGTGACAACTAAAACTGAAATACTATGAATCCAAAATCTAAGTAAAAATTCCAAAAGCTTAAAAGTCATCTCATAAATAACCTGAAACATGTACGAAAATAGTATACGTCAATACAAAAATGTATTGGTGAGCATACCCTGTTTGAATACATATAGTAGAACAAAAAAAAAGTTTCGCAATTCACGTGTTGTATACTGTTTGCAATTATGTAATAAGTATATCCGTTCAAAATCAACCCTAAGAATCAAGTATCAAGAATCAAAACATTTTTTAGTATAATGAATCACAAGACAATGACCAAGGTCTCTCAACAGAGTCACAAGGGGTATATACCATAGTACTATTCATTGCAATGCCAGGCCCTCAAAGGTTAATGATTTTGACAAGTCATAGACACACAAATTAACATAAAGCAAACACACATAAGAATTGCATTTAGTGAAATAAAATAGAAACTTGATATAAGTACATGAGTAGCCCCAAAAGTAAAATGAAAAAAAGGGAAAGATATACTCATAGTTTGCGAAAACGATCAATTCCACTTAAGCGGTCGTGAGCTAAGTAATAGGAATTCCGAGGAATTCAACCTATAATGTATGAGAGTACTAATAAGGAGATGTCTAAAAAGTCTAGTGTATCTAGGGTCTAAGGCATTAGGGTTTGCTAAGTCGAATTGAGGAATTAGAGTTTTATGATAAATTGGATTAATATAAAAGTTGTATAATATACCAAAGTTTAAAACTACGGTTTAGGTAATATAATTATTACCAATTAATATTTAGATAAAAATTATGTTTGACTAATTAAGATAAAATGACGTAGTTAATTACTGTAACTAATTATTGTAAATAAATACAATAATTATAAATGTATAAATAAATGATTATGAGTTACACAATGTCCCAACAAATGATAATAAAGACTTTCAACCATAAGAGTATTTCCATTTTATATGAACAAATATTTATAAAATAGATGTTTAAATAGTATAAATAAATAAATGTTTTATTATGTCTAATTAAACATAATAAGACTAATAATACAAGACATGATCCAAAAATGTTATTTTTATAGAAAATGGATTCTTTATGATGTAAATCAATGAAAATAATTTTCTCATATTTTTTTATAAACTTATTTATATTTAAAACTGATTTAATGAGATTAAATCATGTTTAAATGATTAAAAATAGGAAATTTAATAAAAACAAGTGTTTTCTGATCCAATAATTTTTATCTCAGTTCATGATGAGTAGAAATCATTTCCCAAAAAAATTTGAGATTTAAATAATTAAAAATGAATTTTTAATGAATTAAATATGATTGAAACAAATTAAATCAATAAAAATATAAAAATAAAACATTTCCCCGAAAACAAAAGTGGGATAATTTTCTATGAGATGTCAAGAAGCTACTCCTAAATTTTTATAATTTTTGGAGCAAAAATGAATTTATTATGAATATTCTAAGATAAGTGCATTTATATACATAATATATATGATAAAAATGAAAATAATAAAAAAAATGAAAATAAAAACTACATCAGACCCGCTGAATGAGGGAGTCGAACCCGGGTCAGTTTGATATTCAGAAGCACATAGGACCACTACACCATAACACCAGATATTGAAATTTTTAGATTGTAAGGTTATTTATAAAATACCATCTACTTCATCTTCTTCCCCAATTATCTTAACAACAAAAACCCTAACCCTAGATCCTTAATTGATCTGATTACCACATGATTACATATCGATATGATGGGGCAAATGCTCGCAAAACATCAACAAACAAAACGGCATCTAAAAAACAATGACTTACAATGTATTATTGACCGAAAAACGAGTATGATAGGCCACGCTATTGAAGTCGATTATTAAAGCCCTTCTTGGATCAAATTTTACCATTTCTCTGTGGGTTTGATACGGTATTGAGTGCAGGAAACGAATGGGGATAACCATTTATATGTTTGTTAAGTAAAACGAGCGTTATGGAAGCTTCTTAAAGTCCGGTCGGTTACACTTGCTTGGTCCAATCAAGGCACACTAAAACGCGTTAAAATCACATGATATGGTTCAAAACCGATGGGTAATGAAGGAGTAATGAAAACCCACCATTAAAAACGAATTGAAACCGCCTAAAATGACCGTTAATGGCTCGCCGGAGAGATTTCCGGTGGCCGGAATTATACCCGCCGGAAAACCGGCCTTCTGCACTCTTTTTTTTTTCAAATTAAGTTTCCAATATTGACACTTATGGCCCTTCCTTATAAACCTTGTTAGTTTATCAACATTTTGGTTATCTTTTTCTTTATAAAAACTAACCAACTTAACCAAACTAACTTTAAATCTTTTAAACTACCCTTATTAAATTAAAATAGCACCTTTTTTTATAAGATAACATGATTTTACGTTAATAGTACGTTTTTTTATACCAACGCGTGCGTATACAAAACATATACATACACCATTTAAAGGAAAATTTAAAATAAATTAATATTTGATGAGGACTAGAGGTGAAACTTCAAAATAGACGGAGGACTAAAATTGATAGCTTGCTAAAAGGTGAGGGTGACGGATGTCACAATTACTTATGAACCAAGATCTCTCTTGTCCATGGACGATGTGGGATATGCATAGGGTGTTACAATCACCCCCCCTCTCAGGGACTTTTCATCCTCGGTGAGGATTGCCCTATCATCTCGGATGGCACAGGAGTGGCTCTGATACCATTCTGTAACATCCCGGCTCTAATATCTACTAATATTGTCCGCTTTACCTAGTAGAAGCTCATAAATTTGTTTTTGGTTTCCCGAATGAAAACTTCCCATGAGGTCACCCATCCTAGTACTACTCTCATTTGAGCACGCTTAATTGTGGAGTTTTCATGTGGTTCACATCCAACTAAGCCCAAAACGCATTGGTGATTTAAAAGGCAGGACATTACTTATGAACTAAGATCTCTCATGTCCACGGACGATGTGTGATATGCCTGGGGTGTTACAATCGAGTGATATCACAGCTCCAATCATTGTTTTCTTCAAAAAGGATTTCCCAATTTTTTTCTCAATCAAACAAGAATCACATATGTTTAATGGGGGGTTAATGAAAGGCATCCCATGAACCATATTTTTTGAACTCACCTTTTTCAAAGAATCGATTTAAATGCCCTAGATGGGCATGCCAAAGCCAAGAATCATGAATAAGCTCAGAAAGTAAATATATAAACGACTGTGAGTTTTGTATAGTTGATTACTTGCACTAAGTACTCTCATCACTAGAATTCTGACACTGCTATAAACTAATAAAAATCATCTTCTATCACAAACCTTGCATCCCCGTCTCGGTGAGTTGTCCCAAGCTAATAAAGTTGGAACGAAGGCTCTGAATTAGGGGTGTTCAGAATTCGATTCGGATTCGAAAAATTCGAAATTCGTCTTAGTTCGATTCGATTACCAAGAATTCGTTTCGATTATTAATAATTCGAATTCGATTCAATTTGAATTCGAGTCCAGTAAATCGAATACGAATTGAATACGAATTTATGATTTTACTTTCGAATAAAACCTGTACATGTATATTTTATAAATATATATACACACATACACATTATTATATACACAAATTTACATAATGAAAAAAAAAGAACTTCCAAATTTTGGTCAAACTCTAAGAACCCATAGTGTTTACAACTTTTACCATAACCATATTTTACAAGTTTACCTTATACATCACAAAATTCTAACAAACTATACTCTCTACTATTTTTACTATTCCCGTATTTGACATATTGTTGTTTATCAGTTTTGTAGGTTTGTATTTTATGTCTCAATTAAACCATTTGTAATAATTGGTACCAATGATGCAATTTTTAATTAATATACGTACTGATAAATTAGAGGATTACGATGAATTTTTATTGAATTTGTTAAAATTGGAATTTATTTTAAGAACATAACTTCACTAAATTGTTGATAACCCTAAAATTATTAACGATATGTATATGAAGAAACCGAATTAACTGTTACATTTTTATGCATGTCAAACCAGACTACCTTAAGGATGGATGACTGCAGCATCCAACCTTTTAAGGTGCTACTGGTAAAACATTCACAAACAACAACAAAGACAAGCAAAACAAACAAACATGTAGCAAAATCAACAAAGAAAGCTAAACATACACACAGGTATACCTAACTAGCCATAAGGGCTTAACATTAAACATAAAAGGCTTTAACAAGCCATAAAACATAGACATTGTTCACAAGGCTTTTACAAAAGCCACAACCACACCAGGAACTCCGCTGGGTTCCACAAAAGAAGTATTGTTTTAGACCACCACAACAGACAATTACTTGTTCAGAAAAGAAGTGCTAAGAAAGCTACGAATTAAAAGACATAGGACACTTTATTAACATTACCCGAAGCAGAGGGCTTCAAAGCTTCCTTCTGCATAACAGCAGTGTCCACAATCTTGGCCTTCTTCGCTTTCTTCACCTTCCTGCCAGCACCTTCACCACAAATCCCAGAGGCATCCAAGCTTGCATCCTTCTGGTTACCCTCATCAGCATCAATGGTTTCCTCACTATCACCGGAATAGGATCTCTTCCTGGAAAACTCCTCAAGAAGCTTAGCACAAACTGCTTCATTTAACCCAGGAGGCTTCAATTCCTTCAATCCCTGCAACGATTTTCCATAAAAAGAAGAAACCTGGTTTACATAAGGATAATTTAGATTCTCCATCTTCACAACCGTCTCCTTAAAGACATCCATAGAATCTGGTTGGTAAAAAGGAGATTGCTCCAAGTCTTGACCAGCCTCATGAGCTTTGAACCCAACATGCTTACCATGAACAAGTAGCTTGGTGTAGACTTCCCCTAAGGCAGAATTGAACTTAGCCGAATGCAGTAGATAAGTCACCACCTGATGAAAGCCATTCTCAATCAGTCACTTGTTGTCTGACAAAGCAACAGCCAAAGAAGCCTCCAACCTCCTCCTCTCTACCTCAAAAGTCCTCTTCTCCACATCCAGTGCTGCCCTGTCAGCCTCAACTTTAACCCTTGCTTCCTTATGTTTTGCAGCTTCAGCTTCATGAGCCTTTTTAAGCTCATCAATAAGATTAATCAGGGTTTTTTCTTTCTCGGCATATTCAAGGGCATCCTTCTTTAAGGCAGCAACAGATGCTTTCATCTCCTTTTTCTTCCTGGCAAAGTCTTCATACTCGGCCATCCTCTTCCTAAATCTGCTAACACCCTCGGGAAGTACAGCAGCCAAATTACATGTTCCAACCATCATCTTTGTTAACAAATGTAACGCCCCGAAAACCCGTTTCATTTAAAGACGTTGATAGACGGGTTTAATAAAATGATATTGAGTCAAGAGATTATAAGTTGGAGGGTGGAAATTGCCAAAGACCCAAAGTCTATATTATTATTATTATTAAGAGGCAAACACCAAAAACACACACACTTGTGTGTGTTTTGGTCGATCATCAGGAAGGAGAAAAAGGGGGTTTCAACCCCAACCCAACTACCAAGATCAATCTAGTAAGAAATCAAGGAGAAATCATTGCATGAGCCAGAAATGGATGATCTAAGGTCAATCAAACCCAAAGGTACCTTCTATTTGGTAGATTTTGATGTTATGATTCATTTTGGGTTTGATGAAAATTTAGGGTGTATGTGAAAAACGTGAATCAAGGATGGATGAAGGTGTCTAGATGTTGATAGACACTAGGGGAACCATAATTCATGATACTACATAAGGCTATGCTTGATTCATGTGCTAATTGGATTGTTTTACATCTATGTTGGAAGTGGGTGTTGGTCTTGGTGTGATCCAAGACCATTCTTAATTAGTTATTGGATATTTTGAAAAGAAAGTGGTGAATTGCTATGTTTGATAACTATGGAATGATGGATATGTGGTGTAGGTAAATAATATGATGATTGATGTTATGAGCTATGAAACTAAGCATGAAATAATTGTACATTGAGCTTAGAATGTTGTACGCACACCATGTGTTCGATGAAATGTTTAGATGAACTTGCGTGCAAGTGATTGATGAAAATGAATGGAATATGATGATTGTAGGAATTTAATATAAAGGATGTGTTTTGATGGAAACCATGTGTGAATTATGATGGATTGTATGTAGGTATGTATGTATGCACATAAGTGATCTTATGGTTGTATGTGTGTTCTATAATGTGTGAATTTGTATGCAAGACTCGACAAGTATGAAAGTAATGTGATAGTTGGTACAAGTGAGAGTAGGTTAACATGGGGATTTCATCTTAGGAAGAGGTCATGTGGGAATTAGTTGATTGTATGAATTGGTAAGAAGTATGCATTAGTAGTATGTACACTAATGCTTAAATACTATGATTGGAATGATAAATAATCTTGCATGTTAATGAGATATGAATGTGATGTTATGGTGTGTTTCATATGATCTAGTCATCAATATGGACATATGTTCTAAGTAGGAAGTTTGTATAGTTGGAAGTTGACTTTCTGAGAAAGTCAACAATGTATGACTAACATGGTTATGCTTCCTAACATGATTATGGGATTAAGGAAATCATGTGATATATGTTAGATTATCTAGGTGTCATACACGATGATATGTTGGATTGCTTGATTGGTAAACAATGTGGTAGTTAATTATGTGATATGCATATTAGTAATTGACCAATGAAAGTCATGGGAACAAGTAAATGTAATATGATTGATAGTATGCAAGGTTGTGTATGCTAACAGAATGGTGGGAATGATAACATGAATGCGTAGGCAACATGGGCTCAAGCATGAGTGGCTAATGGGTCAAGTGGAGGCAAGTAGCAAGCATCAACTTGGAGGACATAAGGTAAGTGGTTCTTATTCCACTTAGGATAATGAATCTTAACATGTATATGTGTTTGTAAGTAGTATGAGGACCGTGAGATGATGGAACGTAAATAACGAGGTTAAGGCTTGAATTGGAGTTTATAATGGAATAAACGTGGCTTCGAATGGATCGGCGTGGATGGGTCTAGAAGGGGTGGAAAGGAGAAACAAAATGGGAATGTGCAGAGTCCACCGTAAGGGTACGGTGGCACCGTTCCCTTACGGTGGCCCCTGCAACGTTTTTTCCCACCGTAGGGCAGAGGGGTACCACCGTTGGGTTTTGTGGTCCACCGTAAGGGTACGGTGGCACCGTTCCCTTACGGTGGGACCTGGAACATTTCATTTTGTTTGTTCATTCTAGCGTATGTTGATGTTTCGCTTATGCGCGCGACCCGTATTTGCGTTTAACGCATCAATTAACATTGTTGGACCTTGTGTAAGGCTATGTAGGGGTGTAGCATGTAATAGAAATGTCGGTTTTGTAAATATGATCATAGTACGGAATGATACAAGTGCGTGTAATTTAATTGATACATTGTTCGATGGTATCAAATACGGTAAGTAGAATGTCATGATTATGTAGATTGAAGATGTGATGTACATATGAGTACTCATGCTCGGGTTAGAGAGAGAGTTTCATGTATGTAAGGGTTGGAAAGTATGCGTAGATTGAGTATAGGATTGGAACGTTATATTCGTCTTAGAGATCGGAGATGAAAGAGTAGCATGACGGGTCAAAGTAAGTTATATAAGTGAATTGTATGCTTGTATGTATTGTGGTATTAGATGAGGGAATTGTATGCTTGTATGTATTGTGGTATTATAGGAGGGAATTGTATGCTTGTAAGTATAGTGGTATTATATGAGGGAATTGCATGCTTGTATGTATTGTGGTATTATATGGGGGAATTGTATGCTTGTATGTATTGTAGAATCATACAAAGGAAGCGTATGCTTGTATGTATTGTAGAATTATATGAAGGAAGTGTATGCTTGTATGTATTGTGAAATTATACGGAGGGGAGGTGTATGTTGGACGCATTGTAGGGTTATTAACCTTTGTTATGTGAATGATAGGAAACGTAGGTATGTACATATGATTGCAGGAGACGTGGAGGTTCGGATCGGGGTAACCCACCCGAACTCGAATGAAGGCGGTTGGACAGGATCACAGAGTATTGTTGGATGTTACTTCCGCGTCATGAGTAGATTACATGAGGTTACCTATTGAACTAACGAAATGGTTTTGTGGTGAATGCAGGATGTCTTGTCTATCTTGAGAGGCAAGGAAAGGGTGGAGATCGAGCGAGGAGGCGGATTGTACGTGGTCACGGTCACATAATCAAATGGAGATGAGTCACGTAGAATGTATTAAGAAATATTTTAAGATGTAACACCAAAAATACATATTAGAATCGGTTTCTAAACGTTCAAGGTTGTTATTAAAGAAAAGAATTTTTCGGTTGGTTTTTCCGCTGCAAGTTTCTGTAAAATGGTTTAGGGTGTTACAACAAAGCATCATCATCCATACCCCCAAGGTATCCTTCACACCAGGAGGGGCAAGATGAGCCAAAACATCCTCACAAACCGCTAAGTATTTAAAAGTATAACTGACCTTCACACTCCAACTAGGGATATAAACCCCTTCACCTTCTACACTTGTGGAACCTTCAACAGCCTTCATCGTAGAAACCTTGGTAACCACCTTCTTACCTTTACCCCTCTTCTCCACAACAACCGGTAACTTCTCAGGAACATCACCTTCAACACCCTCATCCTTGTCATCCTCTGAATCCTCAATCTCATCACTCACAGTCACAGCCTCTGACACATCAGCTGGCTTGACAGCCTTCAACAAACGACGGCTCGACATCCTGGTTGAAGCCTTGGAAAAAGCAGCCTTCGAAAAACTCTTAACATTCGGAACAGGCATATAGTTCGTCCCATCATACCCCCGTTCTCATACTTAACCATCGCCTCCTCACCTTCCGCAGCCTCCTCACCTTCCACAACCTCAGCATCCTTAAACACCACATCTGAAGCATCATCACCCTTAATAAAGTCTAGTGCAGACATGACTGCAAAACAGAAACAGAAAAAACCAACAACATGAGTATTAACCAAAAAACAGGAAAAACGAAAACAAAAATAATGAGCATACCTTGATCACCCTTCATCAAAACTGGATCTCTACCCTCTTTATCCCATTGGGTACTAACCCCGGATAAAACTAAGAAAGGCTCAGCAAAAGGGCGAAGCCTCGAAGGACACGCTCGGAGGGCCTTGAGAAAATTCTCGTCCAGATTAGACTCTGACGGTTCCATTTCGTTCAGAATAGCCTCAGGATGCCTCCAAACAGGCTTAAAAGGAAGGATAGAGTCAGAAACATAGAAAAACCTTGTTTTCCACACACCGACCGTAGTCACATGTGAAGAAATCAAGTTCATTTCCACTTGAGATGTTTCAAATGTATACCAATCGCCATTCTTGGCCAATCGAAAGAAACACCTAAACATAAGAAGGGTGGGGTCGTAACCAAGGGCTCGACACAAAATCTCAAAATGCAACACACGGGCCAACCCATGTGGATGAAATTGACCAAACGAAACCCTATAATATTCAAGGACATTCAGCAAAAAGATGGAGAAAGGATGACAAAGATTCGAAAACTCAAAATGACGACAATAAAGAGCAATCGAACCACTCAGACACTGAGTAATCGGGTCTGTAAGCCCAGGAGCAACGGATTAAAGGATAAATCAATGTCCCACTTGTAACACCCCAACCGATGGCGGAAACATCGAGGTGTCACGTAAGAATGAGTATACAGTAGCACATGGTATTCAAGTTTTAATTGAAATTTATTTAAAGTAAAATATCCAAAATTGAAAATACATAACAAGTCTTGAATGAAATTCTAATACATCAAAAAGCCAAACAAAGCATAAACTTCAAATTGTCTCCTCATGCTAGCTCTAGACTTCAAGCATCATTATTTCCTGTTGAGTTTGTAAAAATGGGGGGAGGGGGTCAACTAGAAGTTGGTGAGAATACATAATCCATGTCAAGCAATCAAGTTTAAGAATAATAAAAGTTTAGCAATTCATATGTCTATCGTAAGTTTAAGTCTACATGAATAAACATGAAGTATAGTATGCACATAATCAAACCTCCGACAAGTTTAGGTCCATCCCGTCATCCACGGTTCACCTTAATATCACGTTGAAACGATAACAATCACCCGCGCTCCCCATAAAAGATGGTCATCTGTCACACCCTCAAAATCCACTTGCGGAGTTTTACCGCGAGGCGCATGACAAACCAGGATCCAAACCAACGATCACAATAAACAAGTCTAAATGAATTAAAATGTAATTTCAAAACACAGTTTAATATTCCCGTTTACAGCGGAAGCTTATTCAAATAAAATCCAACATAAATAAATCAAGTTCAATGTTTTGTGAAATCATGCAACTCTATCTAGACGCCGTGCAGACGCGTGCGTCCTAGTTCCATTGTGCTACCTTAGCGACCTGAGAAAACATGTAAAAGTTTACGTCAGCACAAAAATGCTGGTGAGTTTACAGGTTTTGTATCCAAGTACCAAGTCCACCTGTCCATACTATAACAAATAGAAAACCAGTATACGCTAGCTAGGCGTACGTTTTGTTACTACCACGATTGGAAAACCATTACTAACGCGAATACCAAAAGTATGCCCGATGTATGTTCCTGTTGTTCCTGTTGTTCCTGTTTGAGACAATATGCACCCGCCGACCCTCCAAGTCGACGAGCGGGGTTGGTCACTCCCAATAGCGCTATTCACATTTCCCCGTTGTGCAAACCCGCACATTCATGGTTCCCCCGGGACTTCCAAAGATCGTGTAGTACACAGTATAACCCATAGTATGACAGTAGTTACCAAATATAGTTTTAACACATGTTTTCTCCCCCGAAAGTATAAAACCAGTTTAAAAGAGGGGCCGTAAACTCACCTTAAGTTCCGTTACTCCTTAACCCGAGTAAACTCAGCTGCTATGCTAGTCCCGTAAAGTGGCGACCTAACATACGACAGTTACAAGTACTTAGACTAATAACCCGCAGGTTAATTAGTCCCTAGATGTCCAGACCATAACCGAGTTCGTTTGAAAACACCGTGACTGTTTAACCGACCCAAAGTACAAGACTCGACATCCCATTGGTGACCCGAGACTCCCCGTGTTATGTTTACGCTCCAAAACATACAATAACGCAATTACACTTAACACACGTTAACGTTCAACAAGTTATAGCACATAGTTCACGTATCACCGAAATACATCCAAATATATGTTACCAAGTTATTAGACATGTTACGGGGTTCCTAGCATGTTACTACATGTTAAATCGGGTCTCGGAATGCTAATATACACTTACAGCAGCAGTACACGCGATTAGGGAGGCTAATCGCATGAAATGTCACGCGATCAGGGCTAATCGCCCCTTAAGTCACGCGAGTAGGGCTACTCGCCCTTGATGCCACGCGAGTAGGCTACTCGCCCCTGTAATCAGGCGAGTGGGGCTACTCGCCCCTAATACATGCGAGTGGGGCCTAATCGCCCTTAATGTCATGCGAGTGGGGCCTAATCGCCCCTAACACAGGCGATTAGCAAGGCTACTCGCCTGTAACCTTGTTGTTCCGGTTTTTCGCGCGTTTAACGCTCCAAATCAGATCCAGAACGTGTGTAACTACCCAATATCATCCCAATAACTATTCCAAACATGTTTAAACCAAAATCCTTTGTTTAACCTCGTATAATCAGTCCTGCATGAAATCAAGCAATCCAAACATATACACATAGCATGCAACATTCAATTAACGCATGTAATCATAACCCTATTATCCAATTACTGAGATTTCTATCATCATACTAACAATATTAATTCTGACCTAGCATGATAACACATCAAAACATCATCAAGATTCATAAAAATCCTATCTTTCTAATCATACATACCCATAACGCATGTTTATTAGTTATAATCCGATTAACAACCCTTATTGACGATTTTCAGAAAGCTTTTTCGTTTATGAACAGGTCTGGACCATTAGGGATTGATTAAAAACGTTTACAAAGTGTTATGGATGAGAATCAAACCTTGGAATTGTAAAAGAATGATGGTTAGACCTTGAAACCTTGTGTTTTTGATCAAAATAGCCTTCCAGAGGTTGTTTAAGTGTTTGGGGCGGTTATGGGACGACTAGGGTTGATATTAGGGAGTTTAGGAGGTTATTGTATTTATAGGCGTTTCTAGTCGTTCCAGCGCGTTACATGCGATTGTGCAGCAGTTCATGCGATTAGGGCTGCTAATCGCATGAATGAGCATGCGATTGGGCCTACTCGCCCCTAACATCACACGAGTAGGGGCCTAATCGCCCCTATGTCCCTCTACTCGCCTCCCCTATGGGCGATTAGGCTTCCTAATCGCCTGTAGGGGTTCCTTTTGTGTGTTTTGCGCGTTAAACCCCGTTTTAACATATGTTACCCCATATTAATGTACCGACAAGTCACATAATGATTGTAAACACATAACACAAGTAAATACACATATTTACACTCGTTCACCAATTCCCGGGACTCGAGACTCGTACGTTCCGTATGCCCTGACGATCCTACCGATCGTTACCGTTTGTACACTTGGTTAAGGACTGACATCTAACGAACCTCTAGACCAACATCCAATGATCTTCTAGACTAACCAATAGTTCCCGAACCATAACCCGACTTAACTAACCCCGTTAAGTACAATATACGCGTGACTCGCTAAGGTAGACTTTCATCTAGACAACGTTGTTAACCAGAATTTGCCGGGTGTCACATCATCCCCACGTTAAAAGAATTTTCGTCCCGAAAATTTGTACAAGTACAGAAAGAACAAAAGAAATAACGAAGGAAACAAGCAAAAGGTAGAAACCAAAAGAGAGAGATTTACCCGAGTTGTCACATCATCCCCACGTTAAAAGGAATCTCGACCCGAGATTCATTCAGCTGCCGAAGAGACATGTCTCGACTCGAACGCTTCCTTAGGAAAGAGATGAGGATACTTAGACTTCATCTGATCCTCCCGTTCCCATGTATATTCCGGTCCCCGGTCCGAGTTCCACCGAACCTTAACGATACGAATCTTGCTGTGACGCAGGCTACGAATCTTGTAATCAAGGATCTCCACAGGTTCTTCCACAATCCGAAGACGATCATCAACCTTGATCTCTTCTAGTGGAACGATGAGAGACTCGTCAGCCAGACACTTCTTCAAGTTTGACACGTGAAAGACGTTATGTACGTTACCGAGCTCCGTAGGTAGATCAAGTCGATATGCCACCGGCCCAATCCGTTCCAGGATCGTAAATGGGCCGACATATCGCGGATTGAGTTTGCCACGCTTCCCAAAGCGTATGACGCCCTTCCACGGTGAGACTTTTAGAAGTACCTTGTCATTGACTTGGAATTCCAGTGATTTGCGACGCTGATTAGCATAACTCTTTTGCCGGTCCCGTGCCGCCGCCAACCGATTTCGAATCTGTACGATCTTTTCCGAAGTTTCGTACACTAGTTCAGGCCCAGTGAGTTGACTCTCACCCACTTCAGCCCAACAAAGAGGAGAACGGCATTTCCGTCCGTACAGTGCTTCGAACGGAGCAGCCTTGATGCTCGTGTGATAACTGTTGTTGTACGAGAATTCTACCAACGGCAGATGAGCTTCCCAACCCTTGCCAAAATCGATCACACATGCCCGCAGCATGTCTTCTAAAGTTTGAATCGTACGCTCACTCTGACCGTCAGTCTGTGGATGGTAAGCCGTACTCATGTCTAGTTGTGTACCCAAAGCTTTGTGCAAAGACTTCCAGAAGTGGGAAGTAAAATGGGAGTCACGATCCGAGATAATAGAAACTGGTACCCCGTGCTTAGAAACAACTTCTTTCAAGTAAAGACGAGCCAAACGATCCATGGTGTCGGTCTCCTTAATAGCAAGAAAATGGGCTGATTTCGTCAACCGATCGACAATCACCCATATCTTGTCGTTCCCGCTTGGTGACTTAGGAAGTTGTGTGACAAAATCCATAGTAATCCGTTCCCATTTCCATTCCGGAATTTCAGGTTGTTGCAGGAGGCCCGACGGTTTCTGGTATTCCACCTTGACCTTAGCACAGGTCAAGCATTTGCTCACGTATGAGGCTATGTCCGACCTCATGTTTGGCCACCAGTAAAGCACCTTTAGGTCTTGGTACATCTTATCCGAACCAGGATGAATAGAATACCGGGACTTATGAGCCTCATCAAGGACAAGCTCCCGTAGTCCCCCGAACAAAGGAACCCATATGCGTTCTGCGAAGTAGTGCAGGCCATCCGGCCTTCGCTCTAGGTGCTTGTCGGCACCGTGCATAGTTTCAGCTTTAAGGTTTTCCTCCTTCAAAGCTTCCAATTGGGCAGAACGGAGTTGATCAGGTAACGACGAATGGATAGTGAGCTGCAACGCCCGAACGCGACGAGGTTTAGAAGATTCCTTCCTGCTCAAGGCGTCTGCTACAACATTCGCCTTGCCAGGATGGTACTTAATAGCACAATCATAGTCGTTCAAAAGTTCGATCCAACGGCGCTGCCGTATGTTCAAGTGTTGTTGGTCGAAAATGTGTTGGAGACTCTTGTGATCGGTGTAGATGATGCATTTGGTACCGTACAAGTAATGTCTCCAAATTTTCAACGCGAATATCACGGCACCCAACTCCAAGTCGTGAGTTGTGTAGTTCTTCTCGTGCACCTTAAGTTGACGAGAAGCATACGCAATCACTTTCTCGCGTTGCATCAACACGCAACCGAGTCCATGAATGGAAGCATCACAGTAGACAACAAAATCATCAGGACCCTCAGGTAAAGACAAAATAGGAGCAGAACACAGTTTAGACTTCAGTTCTTCAAATGCGGACTCTTATGATTCACCCCAGTCGAACTTCCTATCCTTCTGAGTGAGAGTGGTGAGGGGTTGAGCAATCTTCGAGAACCCCTGAATGAAACGACGATAATAGCCCGCAAGGCCTAGGAATTGCCGCACCTCAGTTGGCGTCTTTGGTGCTCCCCAGTCCTTGATCGCTTCGATTTTTGCTGGATCGACATGAATTCCTAGTTCATTAACCACATGTCCTAGGAATTGAACTTCGCGTAACCAAAAGTCACACTTTGAGAACTTGGCGTAAAGTTGCTCCCGTCGCAAAAGTTCCAAAACTAACCGCAGATGTTCCCCGTGTTCGGTCTCGTTCTTGGAGTAGATCAGAATGTCATCAATAAACACAATGACGAACTTATCCAGATATGGTTTACAGACGCGGTTCATCAAGTCCATGAAAACCGCCGGTGCGTTCGTGAGACCGAAAGGCATGACCAAGAATTCGAAATGGCCATAGCGTGTTCGAAAAGCAGTCTTTGCAACGTCAGCCTCCCTGACGCGCAGCTGGTGATAACCGGACCTCAAATCGATCTTGGAATAATAACTAGAACCCTGAAGCTGGTCGAATAGATCATCGATACGTGGAAGAGGATAACGGTTCTTGACGGTCAATTTGTTCAGCTCTCTGTAGTCTACACACAATCGGAAACTCCCATCCTTCTTCTTGACAAATAAAATCGGGGCTCCCCAAGGGGAAGAACTTGGCCGGATGAAACCCTTGTCCAAGAGTTCCTGTAACTGGCTAGACAATTCCTGCATCTCGGGAGGTGCAAGACGGTAGGGGGCCCGAGCAATAGGAGCAGCCCCTGGTACAAGATCAATACCGAACTCGACTTGACGATGAGGAGGAAGACCAGATAAATCATCGGGAAAAACATCAGGAAACTCGCGTACCACCGGAATGTCGTCAATCTTCTTCTCATCACTAGAGGAAACAGATAAAAGCGCCAATACAGCTGGATAACCCTTTCGAAGACACTTAAGGGCTTTCATGCTAGAGATGATGTTTAGCGAAACACCACCCTTGATACCGTACACAGAAAGAAATTCTCCATCAGGGAGAGGAATCCGAATAACCTTATCGTAACAGACAATCTCCGCGCGATACAAAGATAACCAATCCATTCCTACCACAACGTCAAAACTACCCAATGGTACCGGCATAAGGTCGATGGGAAACGATAAACCCGACAACTCTAACTGACACTCCCGAAGAACACTAGTAGCCTCAATCGTTTTACCGTCAGCCAACTCAATAATATACTTGGTCTCTAATGGTACAGGTACTACATCTAGCAGTCGACTAACATCCATGGATACAAAACTCTTGTCGGCACCAGAATCAAATAACACGCTAACAGAACGATTATTGAGAAGAAACGTACCGGTGACTGTGTCAGGGTCCTGCCTAGCCTCAGCAGCTCCAATGACGAAGGCACGTGCATTTCTGCCGCCGCCCCCGTTGTTCCCATTCCCGTTGTTTCCACCCTGTTTCAGTTTTGGGCAATCCTTCTTGTAATGCCCAGTGTCACCACAGTTGTAGCATCCTTGTTTCCCTGTAGTCCCCTGAGTAGTCGGAGCTGAACTGTTGGTCGGAGTCTGAGTCGATGGAAGTGTAGCCCGACAATCTTTAGCGTAATGCCCTGTTCGCTGGCAGCGGTGACAACGGTTACTGTCGCAGTTCCCTTGGTGATGGCGTCCACACTTGTTGCATTTGGGCAGTTTTCCCGCATAACCACCCTGCTTATTACCCGAAGACGATGAACCCCCATTATCAAACCTTTTACCCTGCTGTGCAGACCCAGACCCTTTCCCGTCATTTTCCCACTTGCGCTTATTGTTCTCTGGAGCCTTAGCAGTCGAACCTTTCGCCGGCAAAATCCCCTCATTCACCTTTAAGTTGGTCATCCTATGGGCCGATCGAACTACCTCCGCATAAGTAGGATGATTCCCAGCAGCCACTAACCCTGCAGTTTCCGGCACTAACCCCGAGACATAGTGTAGTAAGGGTGTCAAGAGATGTCAGAAATGTCAACTCCTTTGATTTGATGGAATTTTATTTCAAAATGCTGCATCATGTCGAATGGCGGATCTGTAACACCCCGCCCCTCTCATCACCAATATTGTCCGCTTTGCCCATCCAGAGCTCACGGATTTGTTTTTGGTTGCCCAAGTGGAGACTTCCCAGGAGGTCACCCATCCTGAAATTTCTCCCACTTGAGCACGCTTAACTGTGGAGTTCTCCTCACAGTATACTTCTCGATTTCCGAACCAGTCATCTTGAGGTTCCACACCTCATGCTCCAGCTTCTGTACCTCTTCCCTCGGGCAATACTCCCGCTTCAGCAACTGCACAAAGTTCTCCCATGGCATAGCATATGCCTCCCCAATACCCATGTTCTGGGTGATACCATTCCACCAAGTCAATGCCACGTCCTGAAATAACGCAGCCGAATACTTCACCCGATCTTCTGGGAGACAGTTACACATCAGAAATACCGACTCCACTTTCTCCAACCACCTAAGCAAGCTAACCGCACCCTCAGTGCCAGAGAATTCCTGGGGCTTGCAGTCCCGGAACATCTTGTAGGTGCACATGGGTGGGGGTGGGTCAACAGGACCACCTGAAATGAAACGTATGAGAAACCACGAATAACGTAAACAAGGTTCACCAATGAGGCAAAGAAAACAGATAAAACAACTTACCACCACCGTTGTGCCCTAACTGAAAGGCAGCCTGGAGCAAGTTGTTCAAATCAGCCTGTGATAGGTTAATACCTCCACCACGACCACCAGCACCACCGCGACCACCACCACGTCCACCATTGCGACCACCTCCACGTCCTCCACGCACCCCAGACATGATTCTGGCAGAAAGAACGAGAAAATTTAGTTTCGCAGTTAAAGATAACCACAAAATGTTCACAAGATCAAAGCCAGATCCAATCCAGGACTATCCCCTCAAACCCAGAGCTCACTAGGGCTTCCATGCATTTCGTTTTATGATTTTGTGTGCACCCAAAATAATAAAACGCTCTACATGGTCCTCCAAGTGTTCTCCTAGTTCAAAGTTCAAATCACCGAACATAGACTCTTAGCTACACACCGTAATACTACGGTAGTTTATGACAAGTGTTTCTATTGGAGTGCGAAAGGGAGATGTCCGAGCCTTGGACAAATCTCAAGAGCACACGAGTTACCCCAATAGACCACACTGCCTAGGAAACAAGTAACCCAACCTAAAATAGAACGGATGATGTAACGTAGAAAGACCAACGATTTAGAGACACCCCGACAAGACCATACGTAAACCACTATAACGTTTAGTACCATGTGATCGTCTAGTGTGTGCGACTCGGCTATAGACTAGACTCTACATGCAGTCCTAGTTCACTATAACCATTGGCTCTGATACCAATCTGTCACACCCTCAAAATCCACTTGCGGAGTTTTACCGCGAGGCGCATGACAAACCAGGATCCAAACCAACGATCACAATAAACAAGTCTAAATGAATTAAAATGTAATTTCAAAACACAGTTTAATATTCCCGTTTACAGCGGAAGCTTATTCAAATAAAATCCAACATAAATAAATCAAGTTCAATGTTTTGTGAAATCATGCAACTCTATCTAGACGCCGTGCAGACGCGTGCGTCCTAGTTCCATTGTGCTACCTTAGCGACCTGAGAAAACATGTAAAAGTTTACGTCAGCACAAAAATGCTGGTGAGTTTACAGGTTTTGTATCCAAGTACCAAGTCCACCTGTCCATACTATAACAAATAGAAAACCAGTATACGCTAGCTAGGCGTACGTTTTGTTACTACCACGATTGGAAAACCATTACTAACGCGAATACCAAAAGTATGCCCGATGTATGTTCCTGTTGTTCCTGTTGTTCCTGTTTGAGACAATATGCACCCGCCGACCCTCCAAGTCGACGAGCGGGGTTGGTCACTCCCAATAGCGCTATTCACATTTCCCCGTTGTGCAAACCCGCACATTCATGGTTCCCCCCGGGACTTCCAAAGATCGTGTAGTACACAGTATAACCCATAGTATGACAGTAGTTACCAAATATAGTTTTAACACATGTTTTCTCCCCCGAAAGTATAAAACCAGTTTAAAAGAGGGGCCGTAAACTCACCTTAAGTTCCGTTACTCCTTAACCCGAGTAAACTCAGCTGCTATGCTAGTCCCGTAAAGTGGCGACCTAACATACGACAGTTACAAGTACTTAGACTAATAACCCGCAGGTTAATTAGTCCCTAGATGTCCAGACCATAACCGAGTTCGTTTGAAAACACCGTGACTGTTTAACCGACCCAAAGTACAAGACTCGACATCCCATTGGTGACCCGAGACTCCCCGTGTTATGTTTACGCTCCAAAACATACAATAACGCAATTACACTTAACACACGTTAACGTTCAACAAGTTATAGCACATAGTTCACGTATCACCGAAATACATCCAAATATATGTTACCAAGTTATTAGACATGTTACGGGGTTCCTAGCATGTTACTACATGTTAAATCGGGTCTCGGAATGCTAATATACACTTACAGCAGCAGTACACGCGATTAGGGAGGCTAATCGCATGAAATGTCACGCGATCAGGGCTAATCGCCCCTTAAGTCACGCGAGTAGGGCTACTCGCCCTTGATGCCACGCGAGTAGGCTACTCGCCCCTGTAATCAGGCGAGTGGGGCTACTCGCCCCTAATACATGCGAGTGGGGCCTAATCGCCCTTAATGTCATGCGAGTGGGGCCTAATCGCCCCTAACACAGGCGATTAGCAAGGCTACTCGCCTGTAACCTTGCTGTTCCGGTTTTTCGCGCGTTTAACGCTCCAAATCAGATCCAGAACGTGTGTAACTACCCAATATCATCCCAATAACTATTCCAAACATGTTTAAACCAAAATCCTTTGTTTAACCTCGTATAATCAGTCCTGCATGAAATCAAGCAATCCAAACATATACACATAGCATGCAACATTCAATTAACGCATGTAATCATAACCCTATTATCCAATTACTGAGATTTCTATCATCATACTAACAATATTAATTCTGACCTAGCATGATAACACATCAAAACATCATCAAGATTCATAAAAATCCTATCTTTCTAATCATACATACCCATAACGCATGTTTATTAGTTATAATCCGATTAACAACCCTTATTGACGATTTTCAGAAAGCTTTTTCGTTTATGAACAGGTCTGGACCATTAGGGATTGATTAAAAACGTTTACAAAGTGTTATGGATGAGAATCAAACCTTGGAATTGTAAAAGAATGATGGTTAGACCTTGAAACCTTGTGTTTTTGATCAAAATCGCCTTCCAGAGGTTGTTTAAGTGTTTGGGGCGGTTATGGGACGACTAGGGTTGATATTAGGGAGTTTAGGAGGTTAAGTATTGTATTTATAGGCGTTTCTAGTCGTTCCAGCGCGTTACATGCGATTGTGCAGCAGTTCATGCGATTAGGGCTGCTAATCGCATGAATGAGCATGCGATTGGGCCTACTCGCCCCTAACATCACACGAGTAGGGGCCTAATCGCCCCTATGTCCCTCTACTCGCCTCCCCTATGGGCGATTAGGCTTCCTAATCGCCTGTAGGGGTTCCTTTTGTGTGTTTTGCGCGTTAAACCCCGTTTTAACATATGTTACCCCATATTAATGTACCGACAAGTCACATAATGATTGTAAACACATAACACAAGTAAATACACATATTTACACTCGTTCACCAATTCCCGGGACTCGAGACTCGTACGTTCCGTATGCCCTGACGATCCTACCGATCGTTACCGTTTGTACACTTGGTTAAGGACTGACATCTAACGAACCTCTAGACCAACATCCAATGATCTTCTAGACTAACCAATAGTTCCCGAACCATAACCCGACTTAACTAACCCCGTTAAGTACAATATACGCGTGACTCGCTAAGGTAGACTTTCATCTAGACAACGTTGTTAACCAGAATTTGCCGGGTGTCACATCAACGAATCTAGGTGGGATTGTCAATCCAATAGATCTATTATTGAGTATCGCCGGCTTGGCCATAGCTAATGATTATGTAAGTTGAAGTTTAAGTCTAACAGTAGTTGTCTAAGTCATGAGGCATTAAAGTTTACAACTAGACACGTATGTAGAATTGCTTAAGTATAAAGTTTCAAGTATAAAGAATTGCATAAACATGGTTACGTAAACTCACCTTAGCAAAGTATTAAGTCTCGAGAAATAGAGTATGTGTAGCCCAAAGTTGCCAAGTATTACCCTACGTATAAGGTAATAAATAAGTCTAAGTCTTTCTAGTCTACAAGTATTTTCTAGGGTTTCGAATTTGGGGATACGTATTCGTTTGATTAATAATTAAATTGTTTATTAAATAAAAGAAATTCGACAAATAAATAAACAAAAGTCTTTTTGTAAACTTTAGATTAAAGATGGTCACATTATAAGGTTTTAAGTATGAAAATAATTTTTATAAAATTATTTTCTTAAAAATAGAATATTTAATCTATTTATTTCAATTTGTCAAAATATAACTTTAATATCTAAAAATATTAAAATTAAAGAATTTTTAAATTAAATTTCTGGACAGAAATAATTTATATAAAATTTTGGTGTAAAAATATTGGAAAATGAATTTATTATGATTTGTTTATGATTAAAATAATCAAAAATCAATTAAAAATATTAAATAAATGATTTTTCGAAAATAAAAATCATTTCAAAAATGTTTAATGTTTTATAAACTCAGAATAATTTTTGTGGAAATTTATATAATCGTTTTGATATTTTTATATAATTTTATATTTATAATGGAATAAACTTGAAATATTTACTATGTATAATAAATAAATAATTTTTGGAAAACTAAAAATTGTATGTTAAACTTTTCTATTAGTACATCATAAAATAATTTTTATAGAATTTATAAAGTAATTTTAGTATTTTAAAACCATTTTTAAAAATACTAGTGAATATATATAAATCTAAAAAGGAAAAAAAAATGTTTTGCTTATGCAAGGAATCGAACCCGGGTCTGGTGACCGGTTCGTGTTTTATATCACAAGTCCAAACCATCTGGTCTGGACCTTGAGAACAATTAATCTTGGTTTAAAATTATATATATATATATATATATATATATATATATATTTATACCTGAAACAGTTATATAATCCCTTTTAAAAGAAAATAAAAGATTGTGGGATACGGGACTCGAACCCGCGTCCCCTCGTATACAAA
The DNA here is from genome assembly GCA_030844895.1 of Ambrosia x helenae. Lineage (NCBI taxonomy): Eukaryota > Viridiplantae > Streptophyta > Magnoliopsida > Asterales > Asteraceae > Ambrosia > Ambrosia x helenae. Next base: position 129,697,559 of record CM061228.1, on the reverse strand, counting down.
CAGACGGCACAACCACTTGATCTAGATCAGTGGTTGTGTTTGTTTTGTTTCTGTTTTAATTAAATAACAATGTCTGCAGAAGGTTTATCCCCAATTCAAATCGTTCGAACCCTAAGTTTTACAATCAATCAAATGAGCAAGCAATAACCCGATTATTCATGGGGTTATTGCTGCTCAATAGCCGATATACAAAACCAACAGAAAAATTTTGAAACTTACAAAGCGTAATCGTGATTTGTGGACGGTCAAACTTAAAGTCAAAGGTACGAGCAATTGAAGCTTGTAAAGATGTTTTTATCAGAAATTGAAGGTGTGGAGGGAGATATCGGCGAGTGTAGGACGATGTGAAGGTCTCAATTTATAGTGGAAGGCTCGGGTGATGTGAATTGGTAAGTTGACTTGGGTTTCAATCATGAACGCGTAATTGGTTGGATTTAGGCAAGTATTGAAGATGATTCAGCGTGTTTAACACACATTTTAGTCAAACATTAACGTAGTTTACCATACTTGGATTCAAAAACGCGGTAATGATTTGAATCTTGAAGGGTGTTCATCGCAGTTGACTTCTCATAAGTCAACTGCACCTCCAAACTTGTTATATATAATTACATCCGGGTTAAATACCAAGACATGTGGTAGATCAGCTGGTTTAGTGTTGTGGGTGTATGGTTGAACCGGCCATGGGCTCGGGTTCGAATCCCGGCCCATGCCATAATTTTTTTACAATTAAATCAATAATATAATGATGTTATATGTTTATAGTATGGTACTAGGGGTCCAAATGCGTCACGAAATATTTTTAAAGGGCACGATATTGATAAAAAATTCGGCGTTTTATTCAATAATAATCGTAACGTACATAGGATTAAATACGAAATGTTACACCACTCAGAACAGAACGTATCAACCTCTTCCTGTGTCGTACGGATGAGTGTGATAGGATGGTACGCATGATGTTATTAATGGATCGTATTTTACGCTCCGATTTTCTGTTTTGAACGGAAGTGTATGGACATGAAAAACGAAATTGCATGCCATTAGAAGCGCAAAATGATGAAAAGAAGAGTTGTTATACTCACGTCCATTATCACATTGAAAACATTTTATTGTGGTTTGAAAATGGGTGTTTATTAATTTGTGGAATTCTAGAAATTTAGAATAAACTTGGGATTTGGAAGTGAGAGCATATGTCCATAAAAAAATTGTTTTGTCATCTAAAAATAGGACATAATATCGACATTCGGTTGAGGAAAGAATAGGTGAGGTCCATAAGTCGCTATGCACAATATCAAATGGTAAATATGTATGTGAATGCGAATCATGAAAAGGAAATTTTATTTGTTTGCCAACACACAAGGTTCACATATTGAAGAAGGTGGAACATTACTAGAAAAATTCAAACTAGGTTTTAAATAACGTAAAATATTATTTCCGGGATGTCCAAGACGGCGATGCCAAATGCCTTGGGTCACGACTAAAAAGGAAGAAACTGGAGCATGGCAATGTTGAACTTTGGAACTTGAAGGTAGAGTTAACGGGTAGAGATCACCGGTGCTATCACATCGAAGGAGGTGCTTCCGGAATGGAGGTCCTTCACATCAAAACCAAACTGGTTAAATTCGATCGAAACATTGTTGTTGGTGGTGAAACGGCGAACCGAAATTAGATTTTTGATGAGTTTAGGTGCAAAAAGAATGTTATTTAGTTTGAAGTTTGGAAAAGGTGGAGGCAGTGTATGATTGCCAATCGCATGAACGGGTATATTTTTGCCATCACCGACTGAATGTTTCGTTGATACACATTATTTAAACAAGAAGTGAGATTAGTAGAGTTGTGAGTCATTATACCCGTGGCACCCGAGTCCATATACCAAGTTTGATCCGGTGGATTTAGAGTGAAGGTGTTAAAAGCCTGATCAAGAGCCATAGGCATGTATGGAGCATCCGAAGCCGTGAAGGCCTGTTGTGGGCGAGGGCCGAGAATTCCCTGTTGTGAAGTCGGTGGTCGAGATTGTGGAATAGTGGGATACGGGCATGGTGGGGTGGTCCAAAAGTAACCAGTGGGTTGCGACCAAGTTGGAGGGCGGTTTTGGGTAGTGGTCTGCTGGGAAAACCATGGGTAATGGTTCCATTGTGGTGATGGTTGGTGACTGCCACGACCTCGACCGTGTCCGCGGCCTCTGCCTCGAGTGTTTCGGGTGTAGGAGATATTAGATACGGTAATAGCAGGGTGTGTTTTTGGGTCCATGGTTTGGTTAAAGAAAGAAAATATGAAATTTCAAGAAGAGGGACATGATCGAAGGGAAGGAGGTTTAACACCACTAATTAGGTATTATTCTTTGACTCCATAAATGACTCACAACTACTAAGATGTTAAACGTGGCATGCATGTGGTCTACTACATGGGTAGCACATGTCAGACACATAACAATCCACCCCGCTCGAACTCGCCTTGTCCTCAAGGCAAAAATCCAATTAGGCCATGGCGGCCACCATTCGGTTCGTTTAGTGGCAGTTCTAGGCGTCTTAACGGGGTACCATGGAGGGCGCCATTCAGGTGATGCTTTTTGGAGAGTCCCAAATGCTTTGTTTTTAACGTGATCTTTTGGTGATGGTTTTGGTGGGTTTGTGGTCACAAAAAACATAGGTGAAAATGCTTGTTTTGGAGTGATCATTAAGGCAGATTGTGGGAATGCCAATTTTGGTGCCGAGAGGTCAATTGAAATGGCTTGTTTTTGTAGTATGGGTGTCGGTTTTGGCACGGTGGCAGAAGTGGGTGGTGCTGCGTTTTTTGTTATCCCCGGAGTAGGTGGAGATGGTTTTTGTGCCGGTGTCGGTGTATATGGGGTAGGTTTCCGTAATTGTGCGGAAGGAGGTGGTGGTTGATGGCTTGGGGGTGGCGTCGGAGACGGTGGTGGTGTGGCGGCCAAAACCGGTGGTGGTGTAGTATTTAAGACTGGTTGTGGTGGTGTGGAAGCGGATGGTGAAGAGAAAATGGTAGCGTAGGTTGCCCATCTTCGGGACTCGCTTCTGAGAAGATCCCTCATCTTAAAAAGCGTCGACTCGATTCGAGCCATTGAAGCATTCCATTCACGAGCGTCCATAGGAGTGGATCAAGGCCGCTCTGATACCATGTCAGACTATGTAATTGTCTCTCTGTTTCATTCCATCATTTACAATCAATATATAATATTTACAAGTGAATCTAAGTCAATGGTCTTCCTAGAAATCCTCCTATAGTCAATGGTCTTCTTAGGAATCCTCCTATAGTCAATATAGTCAATGGTCTTCCGAGGAATCCTTCTATAGTCAATGGTCTAGTAAAGGGTTTACAATATTGTGATACAAATCAATGCTATGATTGAGCTCTATTCTAATAATAACCATACGATACTTTAGTTTGTGATATTCTTTTTCGTGTTGAGTGTGTCTTCATTTTTGGTTGGGGTATTTTAAGCGGTTACATGAGTAAGCGACAAGTGTTTATTGACAAACATGGGACACAATGAGGAATGGTAAAAAGTGTACTTAAAGATGCAACAACGAATATGGTACAGATGAACAAAACAGTTTCAAGCAAATGATATCTCCAACAATTAATTGGGAAGAATGGAGGTGACAAGCTATCAACTACAAAAGATAAATGGTACCTGTCTACCTTTTGTAAATCAATATGCCTCTTAAACAAGCATTCACAAATAGGAGCTTTGGCTAAAGCTATTATAGCCTAGCGGCATCTTAGTGGTGAGATAAAACTTAAGGACCATAAGGTCCTGGGTTCGAATCTCACAAAGGGGGGTTTTTCTCATAATTATTATGAGTTTCCTCCTGAATTGGTGACTTGGTAGTGGAATATGATCGCGTAGCAACATTGGTGGCACGATGATACTCCAGTGTTCCGTGAGTGATTCCAATTTGTTGGCCGTTAAAAAAAAAATAAAAAAATAGGAGCTTTGGTGTAGAATTATGATTGTAAGCAACTTCCCACAGGTAGGGCTCCAAATAAACCAAACGAACATGGATAAGGCTCAGGGCCGGTTCTAAAAATTCAGATGTCCGGGCCAAACAGTAAAAATTGTGCCCCTTAGCTTTAGGCCTTAACGAAATAAATAATGTAAACTATTTTTTTAAGCTATGATTAGAATAATATCAAATTGATTGATCAAATTTTATTTCCCACTTAGGTTGTAGTCTAATGGTAGAGGTAACAAACCCTCTTAGGGGAGGTTGGAAGTTTGAATCCCACAAAGCATGAAAATATAAATGGTTGAAAGTTTGGAAATTAAAAAAAAATTGTTTCATAACAAAAATAAAGGTTAAAAAGGAAGTCAAAACCAATCGGTAAAAACAAAAAATAACTAGTTCTACACTCATTAATAAACCTACAATTTTTTTTTTCTCTAAGCATTTCATTTTTTTCTTTAATTCTTAGCATATCCCAACATTTATTTACTTTGTGTTTTAGATAAACTACCTTTCACTTTGATTAATACTTGATTAACAATTTTGGAGCTCAAACATATAAAAATCCATCGAATTAAGGACATCACTGTTAAGAAAACTTGAATTGCCGGAGGGTCAATGTGCCCCCGAAAAATTGTGACAGGGCCGAGAGTCCTCTCCGCACCCCTTAAGGGCCGGTCCTGATAAGCCATTTTTCGTGTTCGTTTGGAAAAGAAATTACGTGTTCACGAACAATTTATGAACACTTACATAACGAGATTTTTTGTTCGTGTTCGTTTGTTAAAAAAAACACTTGTATTCGTTTGTTATTTCTGTTCATGAACACACATGAACAAAAATGAACATTATTTTGTATTATATATAAATACAAATAGCAACTTAACGTTGCAAGATAACGGCCTACTTTTCCGTCATCTTTTCGTTTCCGTCACAAACCTTTCTGCACGCCTTTTCCTTTCCGTCAATAGCAACTTAACGTTGCAAGATAACGGCCTACTTTTCCGTCATCTTTTCGTTTCCGTCGCAAACCTTTCTGCACGCCTTTTCCTTTCCGTCTTCAAACTGCTTCCGCTTCCTTCCCTTACCGCTTCAACCGTTGGCTCTTTCAACTGTCAATATTAGAAAGGACGTCAGTGGCATCTGGTGGTAATTTCCGGCAACAGTTAAGCGGTATAATACCGATTCTATGACAAAAACCATTGAACATTGTCATATCTTTAAACAATAACAATCAATATCCATGGCTGAACCAAAATTTCAGACGGAAATTACAGGAACATACCAGACTTCCGGTGTGATCACGGTGGCCGACCACCACTGGAGACAGGGAGACAAAGGGAGGGAGAGAGGCGGCTAAGCGATTGTACTGTTGTGGTGGTACGTAGCCGGAAAGGATAGTTTAGAGAAAAGATAAACACTCGAAATCTTTAACGCGTGACGACGTCGTTCAACTGGTGGTGTTGATAGTGATGGTTATGGCGGGTAGGGCGATTTTGTGACGGATGTGCAGCCGGAACGCTATCCCGACGCCAGAACCGGCCAACATAAGTGGCCCCCCTTTCCCTCCCTCTCTCGGTCTAATTCCAGATATTTGCTTGAAACTTGAAAGTAAATAGTTTTCTTTTGAAGTTTGATCCATGATTTTTAGAAGGTGATTTTTACCCTTTGGGATGTACACTATTTTATTTTCGTATAGGTAATGGTGTTGTTTGTTTTTTTTTAATTCAAAATTTGTATGTTTAAATGTATTTTAGCTATAGGTGGGATTAACTGAGTATGATGATGATGATTTATATAAAAAAAACATAAACATGAACAAATGACATTTTTTTGCACTTATGGCACAAGATTCGTAAGTAAAATTTTGTTTTAACAAGTACTTGCGTTTTGAAAAAAAAAATGTATACTAACAAATCACAAGTTGCTTATACAATTATAAATGATTATTACTTACTCAAAATTAAACCAAAATTACTCACATAAAACTGAAAGTTGTCATTTGAATTTTTATTTTCGCAAAAAACGTAATAAACTTTTGATTTTAGTTTTATACCTTTTTAATGAAACGCATCTTCCTATATATAGTACCGTAACGAAATAAATCCATACCAATCGAATTATCGAGCATGGTGATGATGACTACGAATAAAGAAAAATAAAAAGAATATTTTGCATAAACTTTTTTTTTTTTTGCATCTCATATAGTGATAGTATAGACTTTTATAATCATTATCCCGCCGCAACGCGCGGGGTGACATAAACTCGTTTTATACAAAATTTAGACGGATACACCACTAATAACGGGTTTAACTTTATTTTGTATTTTATTTGATGAAAAGACAACTATTTTGATTCATTTTGTGTATGGGGTTATTTTAAATTTATTGTTTCTTTATGATTTTTTTTATCAGAATTTTAACTTTAATTTAATCAGAACTGTTTTTTATTTTTCAAATTTTGATTCCATAAACAACGAAATTAGATTAAACCATATATTTTGCTAGATTTTGTGCTCTCTAATTTTATTCTTTATTGAAAAATAAAAGAAAAATATAAAATAAAAGAAAAATATAGATTAGATAAAAATAGAGAGATGTTCAAAAAAAGATAAAAATAGAGAGGATAAAAAAAATACCCATATAAGTAAATATTATTCAAAGTATACCAAAAAAATAAATACTTTTTGTATCTACACCAATTTACCAATTTGAGAAAATAACTTCTTCTATCTTATTATCATTACTAGGTTATACCTTAGGAGCGTTGCAGGGTTGAGAAATCTAATATGATATACCAATTTTACATATGAAATAAATTGATGCGCTTTAAAGCTACATGTAAGAAAGCTTTGGGCATCACCTACTCCAAAACAATTAACAATGTATCTCCAATGTTAACGCCTAACATAAACAATGTATAACTCTAATGTTAATATCTAACCTAAAATAATGTATAACTTTAATATTAATACATAACCTAAAACAATGTATAACTCCAATGCTAATACCTGTTGAAAATAGAATTCATATTTAGTGGTTTGGACATAATTAGTGAATTGCCTATACATGATTAGTGAATTAACTGAACACTTTGTATTTTTTTCCTATATGAACAAAACCCAACAAAAAAATACTTGTTTTTTTCTCCATTTTTTATATAGCACTATCGTACTCGTTGGAAAGATAATAAAACGCTCGTTAATTTGGTGTAATTTTTTTCCTTTAAAAAATCTCTTATATAAAAATATTAACGTTTAAAAAATATGAGAGGAAATATGAGAGAAAAAAATCCAGTTTTTTTTTTCTTTCTAAAATCACTTAATGACACATGACATGACATTGCCACATGATACACTAAGACTCTCCGTAGTGGGGCGTGAAATCGACCCAAAATGCCTGAAATCGACCCTCCGTAAAGGGGGATGTCATCTTTGAAGGCCACGTGAGATTTATTGCTTTTAATTATTATAATACATATATTATTTAATTTGGATTTAATTACAAGAACTAATTATAGGTATTTATTATTTTGTTTATATTAACTACCACAATTAATATTATTTCATTTAGAAATAATTACACGGATTTCTTATTTCATTTAGATTTAATTACTAGAAGAAATAATAGTATTTCGGGCATGTTTGGCAAAACTATCTGATTGCTGGAAGCTGGTTGCTAGTAGCTATAGCTTTTTAAATATATTTTGGTGTTTGACAGAGTAGCTGGAGTTTTTAATAAAATGTATAAAATGATCAAAATGGGTATAACTAAAAGTTTGCATGTATGTTTTTTTTAATGGTAAAATGAGTTTTTATGGCATTTTACTCATTAAAGCTTGTAGCTAGTAGCAGGGACGAAGGATGTTGAGGGCCAGGGGTGGCCCTGGCCCCCTTGTTTTTTGGCGCAGTGGTATAAATTTGCGATTTTCGTAGGTAAATCGAGTTCGGGTTGAGTCCGCCCCCCGCCGATTTGCCACTACCGACCGAAAAAAATTGAGTCCGGCCCCTCCCGATTCGAGAACCAAGCTTCGCCCCTGGCTAGTAGGAGTTTTTTTTTTTCTTAAACGCTAGTACTAATAACGTTTTAATATAGGGTTTTTTTTCTCCCAACGTAAAAGCTTCAAGCTATTTCAAGCAAACTAGGCTTTTTATTGAGTATGAGCCCTAATTACACACGAATGTAAAATGGTTCCTGGCACAGATACACACAGATACACTTTAACCTTTTATTTATAAAATAACTAAAATTCCTCTTAATGCAATATAGTAATTTTTATTTTTAGTTAACATAATTAACGTATAAAAAACTAAAATTCCTCTTAATGTATAAAATAATTAAAATTCCTCTAATAATTTGTGTGCGTGTGTGTATATATAGATTATAACATAATTAATGTAATATTAATTTTTAAATATCGTAGATATATGTAGGGATGAGTTCGGGATGGTATCAGTATCAACCGATATGATACCGATCTCGAAAATACCGATCCCAAAAACTCCTAAAACTGATACCGATACTGAAAGCATGCGGTACGGTACCGGTATGGTATCGTTATTTTACCTTAAAATACCAATACCATACCAATCTCGTACCGATGCCGATAATACCGAAAACCTCTAAATGTGGGTACCGATACCGATACGGAACACCTTCGGTACGGGATCAGGACGGGAGAAGATCGATATTCGGCGCTATGTGCTCATCCCTAGATATATGATAGGAAAATATATATTTATTAAAAAGTGGAATGAAATTTTTAATAAATATATATTTTCCTATTATTATTATTTTTTTTAATATTAAATTTGTAATATCGTAGGACGTAGATATATGATATCAACATAATTAATGTTTGTTAAAGAGAATGAAATTTTTAATGGTAATTAAGATTCATACACCTCCTATTTAGGATTCATACACCCTGGTCCACCTCACTTACCAATAGAACGCTGTCACATACCTCAAAATGTGATGTCACGCACCCAGAATGTAACGTCACGGGGTGTATGAATCCTAAAACCCATTTTTAATAAATATATATTTTCCTATTAATTTTTTAAAAGTAAATTTCTTTTTAATCATGTGATTTTTGGGATTTAAACTCAAGAACTCCTACAATTTAGGTGTTTGAAAAACTTTGACTTTGTTAATTAATAAATATAATTAATGTTTGTTTTAAAAACTCAAGACCTTTGTCAACATAATTAATGTAAAGTAATTGTTGATGAATAACTTTTTTTAAAGGCTTAGAAATCCTTGTACAACCATAATTTAGCGGTTCCAAGTTCGAATCTCTACCCACACACCAGTGTCCTTCTTTTCTAAGCTCAAACCGTTACGGAGAATTTTTTTATGGTATGCATGGGTTGGTTGATGAATAACTATTTTAGGAAAATATATTGATAATACAAATAAATTAATGAAACGTAATTGTTGAAGAATAAATATTTTATGAAAATATATTAATATACAAATAAATTAATGTAGTGTAACTATTACAGTAAATATTTTAGGAAAGCATATTAATATACAAATATATTAAAATAAAAAATACATATTTATTTGGCTATAAAAGGCTGGTTGTCATCAAGTTTGCCACCGCAAGTTTGCGTTTGCATGCTTCGATTCCAACGAGTTTAATCTATTCGCCCAGAATTCAAGCTCCACAGGTATATATACATACTGTTTATTCGATTATGTTTTCACATATGTAGTCTTTGATTTATCTAATTCATATGCAATCGATAAACATCGAACCCAAAATAATATTATTATAATTTATAAACCATTTCTCTTAGCAGGTTTTGATGTTCATGTAACAAAGTTATAAGGGTTTAGTCAAATTTTATATAAAAACGAGGAGATTTTGCATTTCAATTGATTGGTTTTTCATACCAACTGTTTTAGGGAAAAAAAAAATAAAAAAAATCAAGGTGACAGTACATTTTCAGCAAAAAAAAAAAAGAAAAAGATTTTAAAAAAATGTAGAAAGATTTTAACGGTTGAAGTGATTCAAGTTCTTGATCACACAATACGCGCTATCTATGAGAATCATCGATAAATGGGGCGAGCCATTTGATTGTGGTGTTAGCCTGTTAGGTATCTTAATTATCCTATCCCTATGAATCCATGATCAAAAGCTTGGTGGCATTATTTTAGTGATGTTGTATACTTGCATCAAGTGTTGGGACATTCCTCATTTGTTTTGTGGTCGATATACACTCTCATTAAGAGTGTATTTCACATGCACCACCATCACTTTCAGCTTTAAAATGTTTGTCCTTTTAAAGTAAGGTCCAGTTATTGATTGCTATATTAGATGACCCCTTTTTTTATATTTGGGAATTATGGAAAATAATTCTTCATAACCACCTAATTAGGACTGTTAGTATGGTGAAATCCAAATGTTTTTGTTTGGGTAGTAATTAAGTGGTATTATTTGTTGGCATGTTGTGTTCTACTTATGTTTTTTCGGTTAATTGTGCGATTCAAGTGACACTAACAAGCCTTATACATCTTAAACTAATTGATTAACTAACTGTTCTTTCATCAAAACAATTTTGAATTTGTTATATCACTAGGGACCGTTACCTTTTCATTTGTCTTCTTTCATAGAGCTTATGAATCTTTTCCAAATGTGTATATTAAAGTGGTGTCCTTCCTTCAACTTTTATTGATAACTCATACCACCAATGTACTTTCTAAATAGAATTGTCTATTCCTTGAACTTTCTATTGAACTTTGCTATTATTTGTTTGTTACCCATTACTCTTATGATAGAGTTATTTATGGATGGCAGTGTATGAGCACGGAATTCATAATAAAGTATTGATATGGCACAGATATTGAAATTCTGATCTCAGCATGCACTATAAAATTTATAAAGTTAGCTGCATATTTTTTTTTATTGAATCCAAGTTTTGGTTTTGTTCACTTATCTAAAGTTAAACATTTTCAATTGACTATAAACACTATAGTATACATTTTAGTGGCTAAGTTGCAAAATCATTTAATAACCTGAGGACCCATTGAAAATCGAAACATATTAGCTTCATATATGTGGTGTCGGCTTATTTTGCTCTGTTGCAGGTTTGGACCAGATAATTTAGAGTTTATATTTCTGGTTATTGATCATGTGGTAATTTGTATTATTGTTGTTCTTTTTAATTCGCAAAAAAACTTGGGTCTCTATAGGCTTATCTTAATGTTAATTCTTTGTCTCATTATATTACATTTTCCCAATGTAAAGAACACATATCTATATCACTCACTTCAAGTTTGGTCTTTAATAAACATACTTGATGCCTACGACATTATCATTTTTTAGGGGTGTCTAGAATATTACAAATTGTAGCATCAGTATATATGTGTTTTCAACACTTGTGTGATCATAGTATATTTACACGTTCTGACTAAGGCTCTTGTTTATAGAGATGAAGGAAGATAAGGATGCAAGGTGGTTCGAAGTTGAATGTGTACCTAAGGAGTACATATTCTCTGAGGAATACAGGCCCCAAAATCTTGATAGTCCTGTTTGTGATTCGATTCCTGTTATAAGTCTTGCAAAATCAGAGGCTACAAATGGACATAGCCAACCAGTTGAAGAAATCTTTAAGGCTTCTCAAGAATTAGGTTTCTTTCAGGTAATTTATAAGTTTAACTGATAATATAAGTTCTGTTTTGGCTGATACTTTAGACTTTAATTCTTGACATAGGTGATTGATCATGGAATCCCTGAAAAGCTGATGATTGATGCATTGAATGTTCTTAAGGAGTTCTTTGAGATGCAAGCCAAAGATGCAACAAATGGGACTGTCCCACAAAAAAAAGGTTATACTTACACAACCAGCACTGATTTCACAAGAGATGGTGTGTATTTATGGAGGGAAAATCTTAAGCATCCTTGTCATCCGTTGGAGGAATGCATTCCTCTATGGCCGGATACACCACCTCGATATCAGTAAGTTAAAACATTTCATTTTCATCATATAAATATCATTCTAACACTTGTTAACGTTATTGTAAAATCGCATTCAGGGAGGTAATTGGAGCGTATGTAGTTGAAATACAAAAACTGAGCTCAAGGATTTTAGAGATGATTTGTGAAGGATTAGGACTTGAAAAAGGCTACCTCAAGGATATGAGTGAAGTTCAGCTATTGGCATCTAATTTCTACCCGCCCTGCCCAGACCCGAGTCTAACTTTGGGAATATTGCCACACATTGATCCTAGTTTTATAACCATCCTTTATCAAGGGGAGTCGACCGGTCTTCAGTTTATGAAGGATGATCAATGGATCAAAATTGGAGCCCTTCCTAATGCCTTTGTTGTTAACATAGGTAACCAACTGGAGGTATGTTTTGTTCATAATCTAGGTTGTTAAAACTTAAGTTTTTTGAAATGTTTAAATGATTGTTATAAAAGACACTATATTTAATCATTGGTACCTTCTACATTGTACTTTACACAGAAAAAAAAAACTTGAATTTATTTGAGTAGATTTAGGTGGTGTTTGGGATTAATTATTCAAAACAGATTATGCGTTTTGGAAAAAGCAGGGGTGGAGCTGCTTATAGATTAGTGCGTTTTGGTAGCCTAAAAAACTGATTATCTGCGTTTTCAAAACGCAATCCCAAACACTAAAACTGATTAATAATCTAAAAATCAGATTCAAAACGCAATCCCAAACATATTAACATTACATTTTAGGGGCAAAATAGTCTCTATTGGTATGTAGGCAACTTCAACCAATTTAGTTGTAATTACAGTAGGGGACATTGTTGGTAAACTTCACTAGGCATTTTATCAATAATGGTTAACGGTTCGAGTTCCTTTTTTACGGATGCAGATAATTAGCAACAACAAGTTTAAAAGTGGTAAACATCGGGTGGTGAATAGCAAACACGAGACAAGACGAAGCGTTGCAACCTTTGTGAACCCGTCTCCCAATTGCATCATTGAACCAGCAAAAATCTTGGTGAATGAAAAGGAACCAGCGCTTTACAAACCCACCCAATATAAGGATTTTGTTCAGTACAACAACTCATTTGGTGACTACACCGCTGCCATCCAGAAGTCTTTCGATGAAGAAAGTTGAACCTTTGTTTCCATAGACATTTTTATTTTTATGTGGTATGTCTAAATAATGTTTTGGTCCTCAAGAATAAGAAACTATACCATTTATCCTAACTTATGCAAGTACGTAAAATGGTTGGTACTTGCCTACTTGGAGTGATGGACTTAATTTTAAACTTTTGAAAAATGACCAAACTACCTATGAAATATCATAAATCAAAAAGGCAATATATATATATATATATATATATATATATATATATATATATTCATGTGTGCCGGTTCTTGTACACAAAAGTTTTAACCCAATAAGTTGTTGGAAAATATAAATGATGAATGGAATTTATTTATTAAAATTACTTATATTAAAACTCTTCATATGGAGAAATTCTTAAGTAGAGTTTTTAATATCATTTGATGAGGTTTTGTTTCATATGGTGAAACTCTCGAGTAGAGTTTTTAATGCCATTTGATGAGGTTTTATTAGAGTCTTAAGTCTCTATTTAAGTGACTAATGAAGTGAAACCTTCCATATATCATCCTAACTCTTGTATAATTAGTAGGCTATGTGCCTTATTTGAGAGTAGAAAGAATATACATGAGAAATATACACTAACGGGTGTGTTAGAAAAAAGGTTTCACTTTATTAGTCACTTAAATATAGACTTAAGACTCTAATAAAACTTGATCAAATGGCATTAAGAACTCTACTCAAGAGTTTCACCATTTGAAATGTATACATTTTCTAATAAGAGTATTGGAAAATAAATGGTTTCAAAATACAAGGTTTGAAACAAGTATTTCTAACAAGCGTGTTAGAATCGACGACGTTGAAAGAATAACGTGTCATGAAACATTTCTAGTAAGCGTATTAGAAATTATTATTTACAAAATCGTAAGTTTAATTTGTAAACTTATATATTGATTTCTCTAACGGGCGCGTTAGAAATTGATGATTTTGTAAAGACAAAATACGATGTTTATATTTTCTAACAAGTGTGTTAGAAAAGATTATTGTACAAAATACACAAACCTGTTGGAAATGATTATTTTGGAAAAATAATCAACATTAAACCAATTTGGTTAAGAGTGAATTACAGAAATCGTCCTTTATGTTTGTATCGAATTGCAAATTGTGTCCTTTAAAAAGAAAAATTGCAAAAATCGTACTTTATGTTTAAAAACCATTGCATGTTATGTCCTTTACCCCAAACTCAGTTTATTTTTATGATTTAATCTAACCAAGTTGACCCCATATAGGGGCAAATTAGTCTTTTTACCTATTTATTTAAAATAATAATACATAAAACAAAAGGAGTTTAAAAAATTAAAAAAATTATATAACTGCCCCCATCCCCCTCTTTCTAAAAAAATACTCTGTTCCTCTAACTGCCCCACCACCACCACCTACCCCCACCAGCCACCACCCGACCCACTGCCTTGTCACCACAATTCCGAACACCTTCTACAGCCGAACAACCACAATTCTCAACCTTTGTTACCTTCTTCTCCGGTGACCGGTTCCAAGCATCCCTGACACACAACCAAACAACCACCACCATCTCTTCCTCCGACGACCAACCCTCTGTCACTATTAATCACTCACCGACACCATTCAGTGACCTTCTTGTTCCGATAATCATCAACCCTGACTACTAACCATCGTCAACCTGCCTCCGGTCATCTCTTCTAGCTGGATGCCCCAGTCAGTTGGTTCATACCCTCTGAATCCTACTATTCCATTAAGAGGCTGAACTTGTCTGATGCAGACACAGGAGGTGGTGGTTAGGGGTGGCAGTGTTTGGCTAAGGGTGGTGGTGATGGAGACCTGATTGGAGAGAGAAACACTTCTTTGCACAATCACAGAACACCATTGTTGCAAGATCAAATTGGGTTTCTAAGAGATGAACCCTAATTTGAGTTTGATGATTTGGGGAAGAAAGGGGAAACAATTAGGGTTTTATAATGTGGGGTTTAATTTCAGAACTCATCATTTATGGTGAAAGGACGAAACTGCCCTCACATAGGGTGCACGTGTTCAAAGATAACAAGGTTTTTAAACTGGGTTTAGCTTAAAGGATATAACTTGTATCATTTTTTAAACATAAAGTACGATTTTTGCAATTTTTCTTTTTAAAGGATATGATTTGCAATTCGATACAAACATAAAGGACGATTTCCGTAATGCACTCTTTGGTTAAAATTTGACGGTTTCTAACGAGTGAATTTGAAACGGGTATATTTTGAAAAATCCAAAGTTAATACCATTTATGTAGATGGTCTAATTTTCTAACGAGGGTGTTAGAAACAGTTTATTTTATATAAACCAACAAGTTTTAAAACGATTGTCATAATCGTAAATTTCTAACAAGCAGGTTAGAAACGGTTGAGAATATAAACCAATGAACTTTAAAATGATTTTGGTAATCGTTTATTTCTAACGGGTGTGTTAGAAATAGGTTTAATTGATATAACCAAACTCTATATGATGAAACGTGTAATCGTCTGCATTCTAACAAGTATGTTAGAAACCTTATATGTTTATATGGTACACGTATAGTTTCTAATGAGCGAATTAGAAATGGTTAATCATGAAAACCATATACTCTAACAAGTGAGTTAGGAATGGTTTAAATAATAAAACTATATTAGAGTTTATGGTTTTGATTTGTAATCAAAACATAAATATGTATAGTTTATAAAAAATACTTGTAAAAGTAGAAATGTTTTGTATGAATAAAACATGTCTTTTGCAAATTATATATGGTTTGATACTTGTATGAGAAGTATGATGACTTGAACCATATAATAGTCTAGAGAGTCTATTTAGTGTAAAACAACTTGATGTTGTTTTGGACATATTTACTTGTTCGACTACTTGTGAGTAGTTAAGTATAAACAACTTTGTTGTTCTGAACAATGTATTGAGGGAGTACCTCGAAACATGCCACGAGACGATATAATTGCTATTATTTCGTCGAACGATAAAGTATTGAAGAGAATAACACTTTGAGATTTGATGTTTATATGTCCTTATATGAATCCGTTTAAATATATTTGTAATATGTTATATATATTTTGGATTATCTATTATTTTTTTTAAAAATAATCAAGTGGATTAAAATATATATATATATATATATATATGAAAAGGATATGTAAAATGATATGTTTTTGACGACGAATTTAATAAGGATATATATGTATGTATATATGCAAGATGCGATTTGCATAAACACAATGAGCGAGTTGTGATTATGACCTATGTAATTAGTCATAAATCATACATCAAATATACAACAACATCATGAGAGGAACAAGAACAGCGTGGCAAGTGTATTGAAGTTAAATGCACGAAAACGAGATATGTCATCTAATGTTGAGAGCATTTACGTAGAAATGCACAAATGTAGTTTTGATGACTATAACATATGATAGAAATATATGTTATTATTCATAAGTCTTTGATAAATATTGCGAGATTAGTTATAAAAGACTTAGAATAGTGATGGACGTGTAGAGTCTCTACAAACCATCAATGTTTGTTGAACTATATGGAGGATTCGTGATATATTTTGGGAGAGTCACCTAATAAATAGTTTCAACAAAATATATACATATCACTTAGGCATATGTGAATGTCATGTCGTTGAGTGTCAATCTAATTGACTTGTTGATGATGAAAATGTTCATCAAAGTGACTTATATTAAGACTTATGTTTAAGTCCTAAAGAGTCAATGGTGAAGCCTTGGAGATTAAAGGCAAACGAGTCTCAATCCTAATGGATGGAATTAATTATGGTTTTGAAGCATTCTTTAAATCAAGGTTTCGGAATGGTAAACAAATCTCATTTTGTGTCTAAATTAAGATGTGAATTTTAGGAAGAGATAGTGAGTTATCTCTTAAGGCTGTGAAGAATCAGAATGAGGCATCTTCTGTTCACTTGCTAAGTATTTGTAGTCTAAAGCATGCTAGACTAATACTTGTTAATTTAGAAGCTCCACGAAGAATAAATTAAATTTGAACATTCACACATATGTGATGACATAAGAATGAATTTTGTAAAAGCAAATATATAATTCATTAAAAAAGGATGACTCGAAAGGACCGAATAAATAGTTCATTGGTTATGATACTAATTAGCTTAATATGAGGAGAACTCATATAGCTCAGAAAACGGTTCATGTATACATAGTTCATTGCTTATGATACTATTTAGCTTAATATGAGGAGAACTCATATAGCTCAGAAAACGGTTCGTGTGAGAAATATGGGTTGAGTAATATAATGGATGATCTCAATAACACAAAGATATAGATAGTCGTTATCTATCATGGGTGTCTAATGTCATCATGATTGATATTATTCGAACTTAATCAAAGTGCAAGCAATGTGGGGGGGGGAAAAGCCATTTAAGAAACAATCCGTAGGGATGTAAAAATGGTACTTGAGAAGTTTTCAAGCTACATATGAAAGGAAGAAACTTTCATCACCCCATTTGGTAGTTATCCAATAATACTTAAGTGTGGACGTGACTTGCATTTGAAAATAGAAGGTTTGATATGAACGGATGTGATTTTGGGAAGTACAAATCACACGAACCTAGAATAGACTTGTTATAAGTCGGTCCTATTATGTGGACAAAATTCTTGAGAAGTTCAATGGAAATGACTCTAATGTGGCTAGAACTTTCATTAATTATTGAGAAGTTCAATGGAAATGACTCTAATGTGACTAGAACTTTCATTGACACGAGTCAACGTCTAGCTAAGAATCAAGGTGAGCCTATTAACCAATTAGAGTACTCAAGAATTATTGGCAGCCTGATGTATTTGATGAGTTGTATCAGACCAGACTTAGCAAGCAAGCTAAGTAGATACATGAGCAACCTAAGTTCAATTCATTGGAATTACGTGACACAGGTGCTTTGGTAATTAGGATACATACGAGACTACGGGCTACAATATAAAAGATATCCAGCAGTTGTTGAAGGTTACTATGATGCGAATTGGATATCTGACACGAATGATTCCATGGCAACGAGTGGGTATTTGTTCACACTTGGAGGTGCTGCGATAACATGTTTTTATTTTATTAATATTAACTTTTATCTATTGGCCGAGATTGATACCAACGGATGAAATGTCTAAAGACAACGCTAACTTTTAGCATATTTTCTTCAAACAATCTCATTATAACCGGAAGTTAAAGTCTTTGCCACATAATATGCCACGTCATCGAACAGTTAAAGTTTTTGTCATGTCATTGAAAAAACTAACTAGATTAACATCCAATTAATTCGTATGTGATCGTTAGAGGAAAATACGTTCAAAGTTAAGGTTGTCTTTAAACATTTCTTTAGTTGGATTAATCCCGATTAATAGATGAAAGTCAAAATTATTAAAACTTTATAATTTGAAGTAAGATTACAGGATTGTTGAGGATATCAAAATCAGAGTGTAAAATATGCACTTAGGCACTAAAATTTTGTTATTACATGTTATATTACTGTCACAAACTTGTCACGATAACTAGTCTCAACAAGTCATTCTTACTTTAATTCTTGTAAGAAATGCTAGAGGTCCACTAGATTTACAAACAGCCCTTGTATTGCTTTGATGACACCTAATAGTGAGGACTTTTTTTAGGTGGCCTGTACCAAATGAGACCCTCCCCCTTTTATATACTTTTTTTGAAATGCCAATAAAGTCGTCACGAGCTTATGTAAGAATTCGCATTCAGGACATAACGGGGCACCCGCTCCTCCATGTCTACCAATCCAGGATAAAACCCGACCACTCACCCGTTCAAAGGCACGACGGAAAATAATCGGTAAAACCTGGTATCCTTCAAAGTTCGAACTTGTGACCATTAAACCCCAAGTCACCTATCATTAGACATCCATACCACTCCACCAGAAGGTGATACTAACTAGCATATAACCGATGGATAATATCTATTTAAGTGGACGATCTAGATCTTAGCATCTTCAAATATGTACGAGTACTATATACAAGGGGACTAAAGAATAAGAGAGGGATCTACACCAATGTTTTCCGAACGGGACTGGATATTGAACCGGACCCTCCACCGGTTTGATGAACTGGTAAAACATTTAGAAAAAATCCAACAAAATCAGAAAATTTATGGTTCAACCCTTTTTATAACCCGGCACGACCTCCGGTTTGCCAACCCAACCACCAGTTCGTTGCATGACCGGTTCAACCCCATGACCTGGACCGGCCAAGGCACCGGTTTCCCGGTTTGAATGGCCGGCCCGGGTTTGAAACCATTGATCCTCATTGTAGTTTTTATGAACTCTTTGAAATCTTTTATAGTCTCATACGTAACGATCAACATTCTCTCATGTCTAGGAGTGTTACATCCTCATCAATGTAATATCATGATACTTTTTTTGATTTTGTCTTTAAGCATTTTTATTTCGTGAATTGAATTTTAATAATCCAAATTATGATTAACTAATCAATAATAATCTTTATTGACAATGTAACAAACGATGCTCCTAACTTTCATGATCACTGCCAAGGGCAATGCCACTTTAAAGGAAAAGTAATTTTGTATATTCCTAATAAACAACTAACTAATTTTTATCCAAATCATAATGTTGTAAGTTGTTCTATGACGATATAAATGATTATTAGGGGTAAACAGAGAGTTACTTTTCCGTTAGAGTGAGGTTTAATTTGAGAATATAAATAAAAGTTAGGAGTCTTGGGCTATCAATTATGGAATAACTATTCCTCCAAATAACTAGCAAAAAATGTTGATGCCTCAACGCCATGTAGACATAGGGGCAATAACTAAGTTATTTAATAACTACCTGTTGTGGAATAACTAAAATCTATCTATACATCTAATATTTTTAAACCCATTTTGGACACTTGTCAATCTCTCACACCCCTAGCAATCCTCTCTCATCCTCTCATTAAGCCACATGGTACCTTGTGGTTGTTTATAAAAAAATCGTTTTTTTTAAATCAAAATTCAGAAAATATATAAGCCTAAAAAAAACACGTTTTTAACCTAATCCTTCATTCTTGTCGCCGCGAAGTTGAAACCCTAAGCAGACGATTTGAGGCGATTCCACGATCAACATTTAGAAACATCTCTTCTCCAATGTTTCATCTCTTCCATTGTATACTAATCAATCGTTCTTCATGTCTTTATTTTTTTTAGATTGATGATTTAGGGTTTATATTTTAGGTTTATATTTAGGGGTTTTTTTATGTTCGTTTGATAAGACTAAGGTTTCAGTGATTCTTCTTTATTGATCGTTTGAGTATTATTAAGATTGATGATTTAGGGTTTATATTTTAGGTTAAGATTTAGGGGTTTTTTATGTTCGATTGATGAGACTAAGGTTTCAGTGATTCTTCTTTATTGATCGTTTGAGTATTATTAAGATTGGTGATTTAGGGTTTATGTTTTAGGTTAAGATTTAGGGGTTTTTTTTTGTTCGATTGATAAGACTAAGGTTTCAGTTATTCTTCTTTAATGATAGTTTGAGTATTATTAAGATTGATGATTTAGGGTTTATGTTTTAGATTAAGATTTAGGGGTTGTCACACCCTCAAATTACCACTGCGGAGTTTTACCGCGAGGGTGTGACACACCAGGATCCAAGTCAACGGTCACAATAAACAACACTATATGATACGTAAAACTGACATAAGTAAACCATTAAGGTTCAAAACTGTTCCAACACAGCGGAAGCATAATATGTATTACAACTCAAAATGAAATATAAAGTCTGAAATGTTTAACAAAACGTGCATATGATTCCTAGACGCCGTGAGACTCCGTGCGCCTATCGACAGCTGCTACTTTAGCGACCTGAGACAAACATGCTAAAAACGTCAGCAAATAATGCCGGTGAGTTCACAGGTTTTTAAGTAAAACGTTTCGCGAACTTTTGAAAGACCATCATGATACTACCGACCGATGAAAACACTCGTTAAATGTTTGGACTCCATAACGAACCTCCCAAACGAACTATCACCCACCGCAGTTAACGAACTACCATCCCATGGTCAACGAACTGCTTTACCAAAGCTAACGAACTACCATCCCATGGTCAACGAACTACTATAACATAGCTAACGAACTACCACATAGAGGCTAACGAACTACCGCACCACGGCTAACGAACTGCCACAACATAGGCCATATAATACGGAACATAAATGAATACCTTGAACCCAAATGAACACTCCCAAAACGTAGTGAATACGTGAGTACCCAAAAACATAGTTGTCACGCCTTTTAAGAAAACACATTTGACACACGTTAAAGAACACAGCATGTTTTCTCCCCCGAAAACGTAAAACCAGTAAAAGAGTGGGGCCGTGAAACTCACCTTAGAGTGCGTCTTCTGGTAACTAGAATTCCAACACGTGTATGATAATCCCAACTAATGACAACCTATCAATGAGTTTACATAAGTGTGATGACTATTAACCCGAAGGCTAACTAGTCCCCGATTGTCCAGATCTTGACTACGTGTGTTAAAAAGTGTGTTTAAACGTTAACCGGACATCCCAGACCGACCCGACATCCCGTTGGTGATCCATTATCCTAACTAATCAAGTACACATAGATTACACACAAGGTTCAAGCATAAAACACTTAGTTTGTATCAAAAATCTCATTTTTGCATCAGAACGGTCGAACCAGTCAGTTCTAAGTCTCCTTCGCACCTTTTTGTCTCCTTCGCACCCTTTTTACATCTCGTTCGACCGTTTGATGCTTCCTTCGCCCGTTTTATCACATTCGCCCAATATAAACCCAGGTTCGACCCTGGATCCCTCCTTCGCACCATCGACTGGTCGAAGGAGGCCAGGTTCGCCCCTGTTGCATAATTTTTCCAAAAAACGCTTCAAACACATTCAAAACGACTCGAAACATCATCAATCACAGCAGTCAAGCATGGATAACTTATCCCTACAAAACCCTACCGATTTTACACCAAAATCTAATCGTTTTACAAGTTTCCCAAAATAGTAAATTATGGAAATGTCACATCATCATGCATGCAATCTTTACCCAATTAGGAAACTTTATGAAATCAATCTATATTCAACTTAATATGCTCAGATCGTCATGCACAATAAACCCCCAATCCCATCCTCATCACTATCATCATGAACAATCCCTAGATCTAACCCAAAATCCCCAAAATGAACATAACATCATCAATAATCAATTGTAACCTATCTCAACCATAAAACATCATCAATAACAGTCCTAGATCATTGTTATAACATCTATACAACAATCAATCATCAAACAACACATAACATCACATAAAACATCATTAACACATGTTAGTTTGTATGAAAACTCATTGTTTATGAATAGGTTTTGTTTAGAAAGATATTAGGAAGGTTTTTATTCATGAAAACATGTTTGTATCAGATCTGGACTCTTGGGGTTTAATAAAAACGAATTGAAATGCTTTAAAAATGATTTAGAATGAAGAACACACCTTTGATCTTTGTGTAGAAGATGTTTGTAGGTTAGATTATAGAAAACAAGGGCAAAAACTCCTTCCCCAATGTTTAAAGTTGCTAGAGAGTGTTTTGAGACGGTTAGGGTTTGTGAAATGGTGAAAAATGACAAAGTGTGGTATTTATACTATGCCCACATTCGCCCCTTCTCAATGGGCGAATGAGCCCTCATTCGACCCTTTCACGGGGTCGAACGTATTCTGATTTGGTCGAATGAAATTCTTTAAATTTCACCTCCCAGGTTCGCCCCTTTTTCAAAGGGTCGAACCAACCAAGATCCCTCCTTCGACCACTCGAAGTGGTCGAACCAGAACCCTTTTTATCTAGTTTTCCAGTTTGTCGTGTTTAACGCATTCTAACACATCTTAACATACCAGCATGCATCCTTAGTCTATATTTACCACATTTAAGCACGGATAATCATTTACACATCATTTAAACACATCTATGTATATAATCCACCACACGACCCATAATCTACCGATATACTTAATTAGTTCATGTAATGTCACCAACAACGGAACCTGGTACTAGTGTATTACCAAAACGACTCCCAATGATCCTCCAGATCATTGTACCCTGGACCATCCTAACTTGACCCGACTCAACTAACCCAGTTAAGTTTTTTTATAAACGTTTTTCGCTAAGGTAGACTTATGTGTTCATAAAGTGTTGACCCAAACATGCCGGGTGTCACAGGGGTTTTTTTTGTTCGATTAATAATACTAAGGTTTGAGTGATTCTTCTTTATTGATCGTTGGATTATTATTAAGATTGATGATTTATGGTTTATGTTTTAGGTTTAGATTTAGGGGTTTTTATTCTTCGATTGATAAGACTAAGGTTTGAGTGATTGTTCTTTATTCATAGTTGGATTATTATTAAGATTGATGATTTATGGTGTATGTTTTAGGTTTAGATTTAGGGATTTTTATTCTTCGATTGATAATACTAAGGTTTGAGTGATTGTTCTTTATTCATAGTTGGATTATTATTAAGACTGATTAGTTGTTTGAGTGATTGTTCTTTAATGATCGATTTAGGTATTTTTTTGTTCAACTGAGTTTCTGATTTTAATTTTAATTTTTTTTTATTTAATTTATGTTTGTGTTCTTATGAAAACAATACTGGCAAGTTTGTGTTTCAAATGTTGTAACTAGACTTGATTTTTTTTTATTTGAGCTTGAAAGGTTTTCAAATTTGGGGCTTTGATTGTAGCTAATTTCATTCATTAGAAGAAATTGATTAAGGTTTTTTATTCGTGATTCTGCTTGGTTTTGATATGTAAAAAACCTGTCTGGATTATAAGTATTTTTCTGATACAAATATTTTATTGAAACCGTAAGTATTTTTTTAATTTAAACATTAATATATGTATTATTAATTATTTTTTGTTGATTGGTACAGGTGCATACACATCCGTGTTACAATGGTTTACGGATTTTGGGCTAAGTCAGAAAATAACAGCCGTGTTTGTTTGGTAATATATGAATGATGGTTTTAATGTATATACTACACTCATTTTATAATATCCTTATAATTTTAATCTTTGTACTCAGGGGTTACCAAGTGACTATGATGGTTGGATCAACAAGTATGGTTATCCTTCTGGGAATACCAAGATCCGAACCTTGGATGATAAAGTCTATGACATTAAAGTTTTAAACATTGCAGGCAAATGGTTCTTCTACAATGGTTGGAGAACTATGATTACTGAATTAAAGTACCCATCCGGGTGTAACTTTATTTTTCAGTATGATGAAAACCTCAAGTCTTTCAGAATGATTACTTTCCATCAGGATGTTGTGTGTGCACCTGGTACCTTCTTCTACTGCAGATTGGGCGATCCACTTACAACTGATAAACGTTTGGTATGTTTTTTTTATAACAAGTCCATTAAATCTTACATTATAAAAATATTTTTGTAGTTTGTACACAAACAACATCGTATATGTGTTAACATTGTTTGTCTTTTTTCCAACATATCAGTTGTTTCGTTCTTCATGGATTATTCAACCGAACAGTTCCATTGGATCCAATTGATGTTACTGCTCATTCAATTGCACACTTTCAGATACAGCTAGCAGTTGATGAGGGTACTATTTATGTCACTGAAGGATGGCCAATGATTAAGGAAGCTTTTTCAATTACTATTGATCATCTAATTGTGTTCGAAATCATTAATGAGGTTTTATCTCTTTTTATTTATTGATTTTTGAAATCTTTATATAATTTTTTGTTATTGTTTGCTTTTTATAACTTTCTATACTTTACTAAGAATACTTTTTATCCATTTTACAGACCAACTACAATATGTCGCTTTTTTTGAAAAACAAGCTTACTATTGGTCCCGGTCATGTTTCGAAAGCTGAAGTTAATGAGGAGGATGATGATGACAGTGAAGAAGATGATGATAATTATTATAATGAGGAAGACGTCGTTGTTCTTTCTGATGACGACAGTGATGAGGATCCAATGGATGATGATGAGTCCGAAGATGTCCATGATGTAGGTGTGCCGGTAGTTTTCAAAGTTGATAAGCACTTTGTAAGTACAATTATTTCTGCAAATAATCTTCAAAATGTTTATAATTCAGTTTATCTGTATTAGTTGCGAGGATGTAGGTGCGCCGAACATGTTTAGACTTTATTTAGAATTTATTTTTTACACAATACTTTATCCATATTAGTTGCACATAGTTATACGAAATTAGATGGAAAGTAACTTATGTGCACAGTAGTGGCTGTTGACAATATTATAACTGAATTCCAGCCTATCTAATTTAGATATCATGTTCGACAATATTATAACCATGTTATACAATAGAATGTTATAAATTGAATGATTTCATTAGGCATCATTCTCTAAGTTTAGATTTTACTTTATACTTTATACTTTAGACTTTACTTCACTTTTATTTGCTATGCTATGAATGAGCAGAAAGAAAATTAGTCATATATTACAATCACAACATTGAGTTTATGACGTTCCATTCTTTATTATTTGTGTAGCGTATGAACAGGGAATGAGCAAAGGAGAACCGTTTGAACGAGAAGAGGGCTTTGACAATTCGTGATGAGGAGGGATTTACTTGGGGAGTTTCGGTTGGGATTGAAGATGAGTCAAGATATCCCCGTTACTACATAAGAGGTATGTCGGCTTTTGCCCATGACAAGGAACTCCAGCCTGGTGATGAAATGCATTTCCTGTTTTTCCAGAATCAAGGTGTGTTCAAGCTTACTCATGTTGTTAAGGGTGATGGGAATTAGTTGGGTTTTTGGTGGTTTTTTGTTGGTATACTGATAATATTTTTTGTGGGTAAGTTTTGAACATAATTGATGGTTGGTGATGGTAACACGGTTGCTTTAGTTGTTGACGTTGTTTAGGTTTGATAAAAACTTTAGCTGGGTAACTTTTGGACATGTTTAATCGTTTGTAAACCCAAAGTTTTGCACGTTTACTACTGATGTAGTCATTCGTGAATCTTTAGTTGTTTTGTGTTAACAATTACTATTATTTTGGGTTATCTTTATTAGTAAAAAAATACTATTTTTGCATTTTATATTACAAACTAGGTTATATCTTTGAATGTTATATGTTGGGGTTTTTATCAATAAATAATGTTTAATAAAATAAATTACCAACCAAAATATATTCAATTTTTGGTAAATTGAAAAACTTTAATAATATGAAATAAAAATGTCGGTTTGACTTTTTTTAAATAATATTTTGGTTGAATTTGACTCAATTTTTGGTAAATTGAAATCATTCAATAAGATTAAACGGTTTTCAATTTAAAATTCAAAACATATTCTTTTTTTTAACTTTAGGCAACGGTTTGACTTTTTTTAAATAATAAAGGTTTAAATTTGATTAAATTTTTGGTAAATTGAAATCATTCAATAAGATTAAACGGTTTTCAATCTTAAAATTCAAAACATATTCTTTTTTTAACTTTAGGCAATGGTTTGACTTTTTTAAAATAATAAAGGTTTGAATTTACCAAAATTTGGTAAATTGAAATAATTCAATAAGATTAAATGGTTTTGAATCTTAAAATTCAAAACATATTTGTTTTTTTTACTTTAGGCAACCGTTTGACCTTTTTTAAATAATAAAGGTTTGAATTTACCAAAAATTGGTAAATTCAAATCATTCAATAAGATTAAACAGTTTTCAATCTAAAAAGTCAAAACTTATTCGTTTTTTTTTACTTTAGGCAACGTTTGACTTTGTATTAAATGTAATTGTAGTAGATTGGTTTTTCATTTTACTCAAAATTCCATTATTAGTAAAAATCAACTAAATTTAACAATTATATTATAGGTAATTTTCGTATGCTTAAAGAATTCTTTTTTGATCAAAGCATCCAAATTTAAAAAACAAACACTTAACAATCTATACATCTAATTAAAACACAATAAGATCAAACGGTTTTCATTTAAAAAATTCAAAACATATTCCTTTTTTTTCGCAACCTTATTGACTTCTTATTAAATGTAAATTTTGTAGATTTTTTTTCGTTTAAAACAAAAATTCCATTATTAGTAAAAAAATGAAACAAATTTAACTATTATATTTAAGGTAAATTAGGTATACTTAAACAATTCGTTTTATACACAAGCATCCAATTTTTAAAAACAAACACATAACAATTCTTTCAACTAAATTTAAATGAAGATGAAACTTAAAATTGGTAGATTAAAGTGTAAAAAATAACCAATTAAACAATTCTTTGTTAAATTTGAAACCTTTAAATTTGGTAGATTACGTTTATTTTAGGTATTTTGAAATCTTTATATTAGATAGGTTTAGATTTTAATGTGGTATATAGATTTAAATAAAAAAAAAATCGAATTTTTAATTTTAGCAACATTTAAATCTAAATTAATTCTGGTTTCCATTTTATAACTTCCTTTTTAATATTATTAATTCATTAACATAAATAAATCTGGCAATTTAGAACTTTATATACAGATTTTGTTTCGTAAACTATAGTGTAACTATTTCCTTCAACTCTGTCAGGTATGTCTATCAAATTTTACATAATCATTTAGTTATTTTTTTTATTCATGTAATGTTTTATTACTTACATTCTATTAACTTGCAGCTTTATGGATCCGAACAACATTACGTTTTTGAATGACATCAATTGGAGGATGTCTCAATATACAATCAAAGTTAAGGTGCTTAGGATCTGGAAGCGACTAAACCGCAAGAATCTTGCAGAAATTCTTTGTCTAGATATGTTTCTGATGGATGAACAGGTTAGTGTTTAAGGTATTGATTTTTTCATTTATGTTATTAACATGTTATTGTTACTAATAATTCTGATTAACTTTATTTTATGTCGCTTTAATAGATAGTTTCATTTTAACCAATATTATGTTTATATGCAGAGGGATCAATAAACTTATTGTTAATAACACTAACAATTGTTTGTACACATAAAGTACACGTATTTTTAATAACAATAATCAAAAACTTTTTTAGTTTATAATTAATATTTGAAATATTAAATTCAGAAATTAACAACCCCCACTTTTTAAGCTTGTTGCAGAAACCAGTCTTTTCATCTGATCATACAATTAATAGGGTATCAAATATTAATTATTATCAGTGTTGAAAATCTATGTTGTCCCTTCAGTTCTTTACACGCGTTTTATTATATGTATATAATCATAATCACTAAACATAAATCACAATTCTACTTTCTTCAAAATAACACACATAAGTTCTAAAAAAAAGATATTAAGCAATGGAAAAGGTTGTGAGTTGGAGGTTCTGCAATATCAAGCGTAGATATTTGGTAAACATGAGTGACAATTCATGTTTAGTTTTTGGTTCAAGAAAGGCGGTTATGCAAATGGGAGAAGAGTTTCAAAGACAAATGTATGACTTTGGAAGAACCATCAGGTTGCCAAGCATTGAAGAAAGCAGACTGATTGGGAAGTTGGAAGACATCTTTGAAGTGGATGAGTTTGATGAAGTTATGGAGGTATTTCCTGTAAACAGTTGGTTTTTTGTTGAAAATCTAAATATTGCAAGTGTGCAGTTTACTGATGGGTCATATCGGTTGATGTCAAGAGATGAAATTGAAAACTGCAATGACTATGACTTGCTGGTTGAACTCGATAAGGTACGCATGTCTAACAGTAGTAGAAGCTTAGAGATGGTGAACCTGGAACAAATGATTCGCCTAAAAATCATGAATCTGAAGGAGGAATCGGCAATGGTGGAAGCAGAGGAGTCATCCGATTCTGAAATGGATGATGATGAAGAAGCTGATTAAGTATAGTATGTTTTATATGAACTTAAAATACTTTTTGTTGATATGTATTGAATATGTTATGATGCAGTTTATTAACAACTTTAGTAAAAGTTGAAATTTTGATGTATACTTATTATAACAACCTTAATCAGTTATGGTTAGTAATCTATTGGTTTTGTTATTAGATTAATATTTTTCATTACTTTTATTTGAACTTGGCTTTAGTTTGTAAATAGAGTGTTCCAATAATTCTTGATTATAGTAGTAAATATGCGTTGATTAAAGTGTTAAGAATAGAATTTACAAAACTTATGAATAGATTTAAAATTCATAGTGAAAGTTGTGAATAGAGGATATGATATGTACAATACATAAGTAAAATATCAATATTGATTTGATTAATTGTTATTAGATTCTTAAATTTTAAGCGTATGTTTTGCAATGACCATCAATAAAAGCCAAGGACAGTCTCTATCGAAGGTTGGATTGTATTTAAGAGACCCTGTATTCTCACATGGCCAACTTTATGTCGCATTGTCAAGAGTTAAAAGCAGGGCAGGTGTGAAGTTACTTATACTTGATTCTGATGGGAAGGTGCAGACTAAAACAAAAAATGTCGTGTATAAAGAAATATTTACTGATATTTGAATAAATGTATGTTGTATTATTTTTAAATTTTAATAAAATATTTATACTATATTTTTTTTTACATCTTACGACTCAAAATAATTGTACGTTGGTGAACCGCGTGTAAACGCGAGCAAAAGTCTAGTATAAAATAAATGGAAAAAACCTAAAAAAAGAAGAAACTAGGTGATTGCTTGTCAAATACAAAAAGTTACTAATATATAAAAATGCATTTTCTTTAATTAAAAAACCAAAATACTATAAATAAAAAAAGGGTGGTGATATTTAAACCCCCCAGCTTTTATTTAAACCCCCTCCAAGCGCCTCGCTTAGGCCTAAGCGAGGCGCTTGGAGGGGGTAATTTATTTTGGTAGTTTTTTGATGTTTTGAGTTGTTTTTTTTTAATTTAATAATTATAAAAAGTTAAAAAAAATAAAAAACAAAGTAATAACCCTCAACATTGTCAATGACTTAAACAAAGTAATAACCCTCAACATTGTCAATGACTTAAACTTGACATCATCAAAGGATATGTGTAAATTAGGTGTATGTCATCTTGATCAAAGTAGTCGTCTGATAACAACTGAAAAGTAGCCGGTGCAAGTTATGTTGTAGCTTCCAAAACACGACGTCATTGTAGCTCATATGTTATTATCTCTTCTCTTATTCTCTGTTTCTCTAGTTCTCGATGGATTATTGCTCTCATATCATGGATCAAAGAGATTTAAGCTAATTAAACTCATATCTCAAGCCGGTGCAAGTTATGTTGTAGCATCCTTGATCATCTTCTTGTAATTACTTTTCAGTTGTTATCCGAGAGATAGCGGTCAACGATGAAGACAACCTGAAAGTGGATACCATGGATCAGAGAGATTCAAGCTAATTAAACTCATATCTCAAGTCGGTGCAAGTTATGTTGTAGCAGTCAAGGTAGATCGTGGAAATCAATTACAGTTATTTGGAATGTTTCTGATCATTACAGTAACGAAATCATTCTCACATGAATATCCTTTGAAATCAACGGGAAGATAGATAAACAATCCTCATCCACAATGTTCTTACCTATAGCTACCAACGATGATTGCCAGTGAGATTGATAACTGGACAGGTTAGCCAGGT
Organism: Ambrosia x helenae; assembly: GCA_030844895.1. Taxonomy (NCBI): domain Eukaryota; kingdom Viridiplantae; phylum Streptophyta; class Magnoliopsida; order Asterales; family Asteraceae; genus Ambrosia; species Ambrosia x helenae. The sequence continues at coordinate 129,666,975 of CM061228.1, read as the reverse complement.
GTTTGTCAAAAAGGTAGAGCACACCACTAGAGCAAAAAGTTGTGTGTATTAGCAAAAAGTTGTCAAAAAACCCGCGTAAAGGACTAAAGCCACATATCTTGCCATTAATACCAACTGAATTTTACTTGCTTGCATGAAAATTCATTGTACGATGTCTTTTTCAGAGTCTTTTTCAGAGGACCTCGACTCTTGAGATGTTGCAGGTGTTTGAAAAGTTTGAACTGAAATTGAACTTTTCATGCAAGCAAGTAAAATTCAGTTGTTTTACTAATTTCATAGTCTTGATACTTTTAACAATCGGATCGGCGCTAAACAATAGAAAGTAATTACAAATATTGCTAGAGGGTCACTATTCATATATAAAGAACATTAATCGGTTTCATCTTTGTTTTCTTGAGTTCAACTTTCCATGATCTACCTTTATCATCTCAGAGAGATATCTGTCAACGATGGAAGGGAACCCGAAACAATAAAAAGTAATTACAAAGAAGATGATCAAAGATGCTACAACATAACTTGCACCGGCTTGAGATATGAGTTTAATTAGCTTGAATCTCTCTGATCCATGGTATCCGGTGCAATCAGAATCTGAAGAGAAGCTATCATCTCAGAGAGATATCTGTCAACGATGATGGCGCAGAGGTTAGCGGTAACTTTAAATTTTGAATGATCGTCGGTTTGCTCTCTATATACCAATCAACAGTAGCGATCATTATAGTTATTTGGAATTTTTCTGATCATTGTCAGAGGGTCACTATTCATACATAAAGAGATAAAGGTTGTACACGAGTATAATCAAACAAGGGTTGCCCGGAGTTTGATTAGCTTGAATCTCTCTGATCCATGGTATCCACTAACCGTAGCGATCATTACAGTTAGATATGAGTTTAATTAGCTTAAATCTCTTTGATCCATGATATGAGAGCAATAATCCATCGAGAACTTGAGAAAGAGAGAATAAGAGAAGAGATAATAACATATGAGCTACAACATAACTTGCACCGTCTTGAGATATGAGTTTAATTAGCTTGAATCTCTCTGATCCATGGTAACTTTAAATTTTGAATGATCGTCGGTTTGCTCTCTATATACCAATCAACAGTAGCGATCAGAGAAAGATTTAGTTGAAAGTGGATACAATGGATCAGAGAGATTTAAGCTAATTAAACTCATATCTCAAGCCGGTTCAAGTTATGAAATGACACATGCAGAATGTAATGTCATGCACAATGTGATTTGTATTAATGGCAAAGTGATTTGTAAGGGAAGAAGAAGAGAATGTTATATATGTTTACCTTCCCATGGAAACTCTGAAGACCCTTAACGGAGGTTTGCTAGAGGGTCATTGGTCTTCAGAGTTTCCAACCCCTAATACATTCATCAAAGGATATTCATGTGAGAATGATTTTGTACAAGATTCCTATGCAAGCAAGTCAAATTCAGTTGTTAGACCAATTTGAGATATGAGTTTAATTAGCTTAAATCTCTCTGATCCATGATATGAGAGCATAAGAGAAGAGATAATAACATATGAGCTTCAACATAACTTGCACCGACTTGAGATATGAGTTTACAGGTAAAGAGATGAAAACCACTACTAGGGTTCTTTGGAATGTTCCTGATCATTACAGTGAGATTGATAACTTCTCTATGGAAGCAACAAATTCAAAACAGAGGTAGGTTTGCCAGAGGGTCACTATTCATACATAAAAGATCAAGAAGAACAGTACGGTCAACGATGAAGGTGTGTTGTATGTATAAAATTGTGAATAATTGTGAGAGTCGATATGAGAGCAATAATCCATCGAGAACTAGAGAAACAGAGAATAAGAGAAGAGATAATAACATATGAGCTACAACGACGTCGTATTTTGGAAGCTGAAGTTCGGAGAGAACTAAATATTCGGTTGTTGATTTTCTTCTCTATACAGAGTGACGATAGGCGTTTTCGATTTCCAAATGAATCAACGACTTAAACTTGACATCATCAACCACGTATAGTCAAATATTTATTCTCCATATCCATACCTTGTTTCAAGTATCTTGTAAAATTCATTTCGTCTTCAAGACTCCTATGAGTCAACAAAGGTTGACTTTTTTTAGCATTAACAATGACTATATTACATTATTATTATTATTATTTTTTATTATATTTGTAATTTAGTTCCTTTGTTTTATTATTATAATAATTTATTATTATTATCAAGAATTGGAAATTAGTAAAACGATTTATGAAAGTATCAAGAATCGGAAATTAGTAAAACGATTTAATAAATCATTGCTCAGACGTTAGGGTTTGATAAACACAAAACTTATTATTTATAAAGCAACAAAAACACAAATCGTACCGTGAAATAAAGAGAGGCCCATTAGGAGTGCCGTGGAGGAAGATCGTCGGTTTGTTGTAGTCGATGATGGCACAGAGGTTAGCGGTAACTTTAAATTTTGAATGATCGTCGGTTTGTACAATGATGTGGTGTCTTCAATGATTCTAAAAAACTTGAAAGTAATTACACTGGCTTGAGATATGAGTTTGATTATTATCGTATTTGCAACTTAGTTCCTTTCTCTCGAAAAACAATCCGATTGTTAAAAAGTATCAAGACTATCAAAAAGTAATTATCATTTCTTGACATGCTTGGTAACACCTTGATCTGTAATATCTGAAAATTATCATTTCTCAAAAAGTAATTAAAAACACTTAAAAATGAATTAAAAACAATTGTTGCGAGTTAGGTTTAGTCGGAGGACCACGTACAATGATTCATCAAAGTTGTACAAAGCTGGATGTTTTTACTGGAAAACCAAAACGAGCAATTAACGAAGCGAAACGGAGAGTTATAATTTTCTTGGCTAGGAAACAACTTAAAAGAACCAAAATTGAATTAAAATTATTTTTTGGTGATTAACAGATAATTTTAAATAATTAAAAGAAAATCAAATTTTTTTAAAAAAAAGGCCAAAGCACCTCGCTTTGGTCAAAGCGAGGCGCCTGTGGTCTAATCAAACCACTAAAGCACCTCGTTTTGGTCAAAGCGAGGCACGAAAGCACCTCGCTTTGACCAAAGCGAGGCACTAAAGCGCCTCGCTTTGACCAAAGCGAGGTGCTTTGGCCTTTTTTTAAAAAAAAATTGATTTTCTTTTAATTATTTAAAATTATCTGTTAATCACCAAAAAATAATTTTAATTCATTTTTTGGTTCTTTTAAGTTGTTTCCAAGCCAAGAAAATTATATCTCTGAGTTTCGCTTCGTTAATTGCTCGTTTTGGTTTTCCAGTAAAAACATCCAGCTTTGTACAACTTTGATGAATCATTGTACGTGGTCCTCCGACTAAACCTAACTCGCAACAATTGTTTTTAATTCATTTTTTAGTGTTTTTAATTACTTTTCGAGAAATGATAATTTTCAGATATTACAGATCAAGGTGTTACCAAGCATGTCAAGAAATGATAATTTTCAAATATTGCAGATCAAGGTGTTACCAGGCATGTCAAGAAATGATAATTTTCAAATATTGCAGATCAAGGAAAGAATGAAAATACGTGATGCACATACCGTGAGTGTAGTCGACGAACATCATTCAAAATTTCAACTTCCCGTTCAGGTGCTTAAGTCCACCTTGAGATATGAGTTTAATTAGCTTGAATCTCTCTGATCCATGGTATCGGTTGTTTTCAGGTTGTCTTCATCGTTGACCGCTATCTCTCGGATAACAACTGAAAAGTTGTCTCATTAATTCCAATTCCAATTCCACCGGTGCAATCAGAATCTGAAGAGAAGCTATCATCTCAGAGAGATATCTGTCAACGATGATGGCGCAGAGGTTAGCGGTAACTTTAAATTTTGAATGATCGTCGGTTTGCTCTCTATATACCAATCAACAGTAGCGATCATTACAGTTATTTGGAATGTTTCTGATCATTGTCAGAGGGTCACTATTCATACTAAAGAGATAAAGGTTGTACACGAGTATAATCAAACAAGGGTTGCCCGGAGTTTGATTAGCTTGAATCTCTCTGATCCATGGTATCCACTAACCGTAGCGATCATTACAGTTATTTGGACTGTTGCTAAATTAGTTAAACAAAAGCTTAAATTATACAGTTATTTGGAATATTCTTGATCATTACAGTGAGATATGAGTTTAATTAGCTTAAATCTCTCTGATCCATGATATGAGAGCAATAATCCATCGAGAACTTGAGAAAGAGAGAATAAGAGAAGAGATAATAACATATGAGCTACAACATAACTTGCACCGGCTTGAGATATGAGTTTAATTAGCTTGAATCTCTCTGATCCATGGTATCCGGTTGTTTTTCAGGTTGTCTTCATCGTTGACCGCTATCTCTCGGATAACAACTGAAAAGTTGTCTCATTAATTCCAAAACCTAAAGAGAAGATATCATCTCAGTGAGATTGATAACTTCTCTATGGAAGTTGCTACAATAGTTAAACAAAAGCTGAAATTGAACAGTTATTTGGAATGTTTCTGATCATTACAGTTATGCCTTTTTTGGTGAAATGAACTTGAAGAAATGATTTGGTGGATATATCATGAGTTAAACAAAAGCTGAAATTGGACGGTTATTTGGAATGTTCCTGATCATTACTTTTCATGCAAGCAAAGTAAAATTCAGATCATTACTTTTCATGCAAGCAAGTAAAATTCAGTTGTTGGACAGTGAGATTGATAACTGGACAGGTTAGCCAAACCATACGAGGGTGGCAGGAAAAAGTTGACATTTTGATCCAAAGGAAATTCAGGTTAGCCAGACGTTTGTCAAAAGAACATTTTTTATAATAATTATATTAAAAAAAACAAAAAACTAACGCAAAAGATCAAAAAAAAAAAAAATTGATCCGAAGAGCCTCGCTTAGGCCTAAGCGAGGCGCTTCGAATTCAAAATCAGCTTTTTCTGCCCCCTCGTACTGAGCTCCTCTGATTGAATTCAAAGCGCCTCGCTTAGGCCTAAGCGAGGCGCTTTGAGGGAGTGGAAATAGAAGGTGGGGGTGGGAATAGACCGAGCCATAAAAAAATCTAAATAAATTAGAAAAAAATACAAATACAAATAAAAAAAAAACCCCTTTGGAAGTTACATGGGCACCCCCCATCTTGCCACAATTACACGTTTATGATATAATACGATTCACAAACAGTAGCGGATCATCGAACTCACGATTTTCCAATTACAGTGGATTTCTTTTGGTAATTTTCTCAAAATCATAAAAGGTTCTCATTGTAGCCTAGTTGGTTGAGGGCCTAAAATTTCCTATGGGAGGCTTGGGTTCAATTCCCACTAGCTACATTTGGAGGACATTGGTGGAGGAGAAATGAGGGATGACCCGGCCATTGGCTTGGGTTCGAGTCCTGATCCCGACAGGTTTTAGCGATTATTTCACTATCGTGCCTTCGGGTGGGTGAGTGGTCGGGTTTTCCCGGGAATTGGTGGCAATTGGTGGCCCGGGTACTCTCGAGTACCTGATTCGTCAAAAGGGTGCCCGAGAGTGCTCGGAAATTGATTCGTTGGCCGTTAAAAAAAATACTTTGGGGGGGGGGGGGGGTACCCCGATACTGGGAATACTTGAAGTACCCGGGGAGGTGTGTGGGTTTCCCACTCCCTTCATCCTTAGTTGTATTATTTGGGGAATTATTTACCAATCAGAAATATTTTGAATTATTAATATACGATTTGTGTTTTTATTTGGGGAATTAGATTTCAATAGTCCAAACTTTGTCTCGTTGGCTGGCAATAATCTGTACTTAAGAAATTCCTCACAACAATTCAAACTTTCAAACAATTTTCTTCCAATGATATTTTCAACTTTCAATCTCTTTCAATTCTGAAAATGGGTTAGTTTTTATTTGGGGTATTGGATTTAAATAATCTAAAGTTTGGGCCATTGGCAAATAATAATCCGAACTTTAATGTTGGACCAAGATAATCCTAAGTGAACATGTGGGTGTCAAAACTGTACCTCCGTTAACTCTGAATTAATTGAGTTAGTTCAAGATGACGTGGCTGCTGAGGTGGCGTGCTGACGTGGACCAGACGGTGATGTGGCAACTGAGATGTCATGCTGACGTGGACCGGGTGGTGACATGGCAACTGAGGTGGCATGCTAAGTCAGCTGCCACGTCAGCATCTGGTTCATGTAAGCATGCCACCTCAGCTGCCATGTCATCTTGAACTAACTTAGTTAGTTCAGAGTTAACGGAGGTTCATTTTTAGCACCACATGTTCACTTGGGATTATCCTGATCTAACGTTAAAGTTCGGATTATTATTGGCCAATGACCCAAACTTTGGATTATTTAAATCCAATACCCCTTTTTATTTTGACAAAAGTTCATTGAAGGAAATTACTTTGAAAGTTAGACCTGTTGTCAGTAATTTTCTTAAATACAGATTATTATCAGCCAATAAGGTAAAATTTAGATTATTAAAATCTAATTCCCTATTTTATTTCTCGTAACTCAGTTCCTCTGTTGCAACCTCTTTAAGTTTATAAATCAGACATTGCAACTATGTGTACGTAACATTTTACAATCAAACCAACAAATAGAATCTTCCAAAAAAGACACGTTCGACTGATTTAAATAATAACAAATAGGACGATCGAAAATACTAAAAGATAATTTGTGCTATTATTTGTCCCATACTTTTTAACTAATTAACAAATTATATAATAATGAAGTGATTTAACAATAGCCTAATCACATCTCTTTTATAAATAGAATAATGGAGGAAATTTGAAGTATAATGCTATAGTGTTCTGTTTGTTTTTGTGTTTACTCTGCTTGTTGCTTGCTTATATAGGGTATTTAGACTATTCGGTGTGGCTATGAAAGTACAAGCGGTATAAAGTAACACGTGGCAGTGCCAGACATGTCAGCATAGAAAGAATTCCCCTACAATCCTAAAAAAAATCATGGGGTGATGTTGGCGTGCGCGTGTGTGATATTAGCGTAAAGGGTTTTTTTATTTTTTTTCTATTTTTCTTGTAAAAAGTAAATCAACTAGAATTAAAAAAGATTTATATTAAGTAAAACAGTAAAGAGAATAGAAATGCAATATATATATATATATATATATATATATAGGGTGGGGTTCCGGTAAGAAAATAGTTTTGTGTAGGAAGTGTGGGAAGTGTAGGAAGTGTTTTCAACAGTTTGATCTACAAATGGATGGCTTAGATCAAAAGTTTACAATTCTTAAAATAAACACTATATAATTTAATAAGTGTTTTAAAATAAAGGGTATAATGGTCTAATAAGTGTTTTAAAAGAGGGCAAGAATGTCATTTTATTATGTTTTATATAGAAACAGTTTATTTTCTTCTTTAATTCACGCGTATTCTCTCTCCTGAATGTGTTTTAACCTCATGACGCATGACACACTTGTGATTGATAACATGAGCCTAATGGATAGTTTCAATATTACCAGTTACCGGATGATACAAGGAGAGAAATGGAAAAGACCGCGTTTGTTCGAATTGGTGAAAAGATTGGGGCCATCAATGGCAAAAAAGTGACTTTACTTTTGTGATTTGGAAAAATATTTGTTTCTTTATGTTTTGGATTGTGTCTAGGATATGTTATGGATGATGGTATATTGTGTTTTTTGGATATTTGATATGTCACTATTATGTTGGTACTTTTTCTTATATTTGTTCTACATAACATGTTAAAACATTACTTATTACTACATAACATGTTAAAACACTACTTATTAAGAAGATGTTATGAATCAAGTTAAAAAGGAAGAATAATTAGTTATTTAAGGATAATAAATCTCCATAATCACTAAAGGAAGTTGCTAAAAAAATGGGATTGATATAATTAATAAAATGGTTAAAAAGTCTAAAATGCCCATCATCTCAAGTTTTAATCAGATTTAATCCAACGGTTGAAAAAAACACTTCCTACACTTCCTACACAAAACAATTTTCCTACCGGATCCTCTACATATATATATATATATATATATATATATATATATATATATATATATATATATAGGTTTAGGATCATGTACAAAACCTATTATTTGTGAGAAGTGTGAGAACCAATACTAGTGTGACACATGGCAGCTTATTTTATTATCTAGAAGGGTATCAATGTAATTTGCATTGCTAATGTTATTTTTAGGAGATAATTGCTAATTAATTACGTGATTAATTATGAGCATTCTTATGGGATTTTTTGTTTCAAATTGAACGGATATTTATGGAATATTTATAAACATTCAGCACATTCATCATTCATTTACTGAATTATCATCGATCAAAACAACATTCATATTGTTGTGTTTTACTGATGTGAGCACATGGTGTTTTACTGGTATACCATAAGGTTTGAAGGTATAACACACCTTTTGTGTTATTTTTATAAGGAGGTTTACTGATGCAAAATATGGTTTTTTTATGCACATTGGTGTTTTATTATAGTCTTGTAAGTTGCTTCATCCACAAGATGTTTTACGTTCATACCCGTGTGTTTTATCACCATATTCTCAACTTTGTGTTTTAAACAGTCCCGTGTGTTTTATCATCATCTTCTCCATAATCCAGCGTGTTTTATCTTCATCATACACAATTAGTAACACATTCAAAAAACACAACTATACATACATTTAAAATGTGTTTTAAATTCAAAAAACACTAAACCACACAAAAATCCTTTGAACATAAAACACAACAATAAACAAATGTAAAAAAAATCCACCATAAAACACACTGATCCATTATCACCTCATGTCGTCTTCATCTTCATCCCTAAAAAAACACTCCGATTATTTATGTTTGTGATGGTGGCTGTCGAATGATGGTTCGGTTGATGGTGGTGGTTTGTGGTGGTTGATGGCGGTTGTGTAGGTGGCGCAGGGAGAGAGAGAGGAGAAAGAGTGTGTGTGTGTGTGTGTGTGTGAGAGAGAGAGATAGAGAGAGAGAGAGAGAGAGAGGTGAGAGACACTTAAATGTGAATTAAATGGAGGACGTAAATAGGCGGTTTGAATTTGTTAGACCTTCCATATTTTTAATTAGACCCTTTAAATGTGAATTAAATGTAGGGTGTGTTTTACCATTATACCCCTAAGTAGCCTAATTAGTTATTATAACTATAACATTATTTACAAAAATGCCACCCAATTAACCTACACCCTAGATCTAACACATCCTATGGTTATTAATCCTTCTTACCCTTCTCACACAAAACACCATTTGTACAGGATCTTGACCCTATATATATATATATATATATATATATATATATATATATGTGTAGGGAAAGGGTAAAATGAGAACCACACTTTCATGCAAGAACTACGGAACACACTTTTCCACCACAAACTTATTTTAATTCAAAAAGAATTTGTGGTTCACAATTAAAATAGAATAAAAAATAAAAGGAAATATTCTCTTTTCTAATAAGACAAAATAGGGTATATATATATATATATATATATATATATATATATATATATATAGGATCCGGATCATATGAGAACTCTACTGAGTTGTGAGAACTAAAGAACCAATTTGGACCACACAAAAGCATATTATCAATATAATAATTAAAGGGTAGCATAGTAATTTATCACCTCCCCTACCCCACCCCACCCCACCCACACCCACACCCACTCACATAAATACCATTTTTAAATCAGATTTAAAAAAAAAAAAAACCCAAATCGTGACTCTCTCTCTCTCTTCTCTCTCTCTAAAAATTCACCCTCTCTCTGCTCTCTCTCGTCTCTCTCTGCTATCTCTCTCTTTTCTTCTCTCTCTCTCCACCGGTGATGGTGGTTTGCAGGGGCGGCGGACATGGTGGTGACCGGTGGTTTGCAGGGGTTGAAGACGAACATGGTGGGTTTTGCAGATCTGAACAGATCTAAACAGATCTACGAACAGATCTAAGGATGATGGTGAAGGTGGCAGGGGACGGGCGGAAGGGGTAGGGGGGACGGTGGATCTGAACAGATCTACGACGGTGACGGTGACGGCGATGGGTTTGACGGTGGTGAGGGTTAGAGGGTTTGACGGTGGGGAGGTGGTGCTCGACGGTGGTCCGACGAAGGTGGTGGTTCGATTGACAGGTATTTGTTATTATTATTATTATTATTATTGTTATTATTATTATTTTCTTTTATTTTTTTTATTTTCTGTTATTTTGTTATTATTATTATTATTTTTATTTTCTGTTATTATTATTATTATTATTATTATTATTATTATTATTACACCGGTGTTATTTTTTTCTGTTATTTTGTTATTATTATTATTATTATTTATTATTATTTTTCTGTTATTATTTCATTATTTATTTTTATTTTTTTTGGGAATGGGTAGGTGATGTAAACACATATGGAATTACTAGAGTTTAAATTTGATAAAATTTGAACATATTGTGCAAGTGTTAATAATTTGTCTGATTTCTAATATTTAGTTGTTTTGTTTGTTGTGGATGGTTTGTTTTGATAGCTCGGTACGAAGATGATGATGTTTTTCGTTTTAAGGGGATGATGCTGTGAAGACGACGATGATAGTGTAGTATGATGTAAGAAAACACTAGTGTAAATATGTGACACCCGGCATATTCAGGTCAATACTTTTATACCTTACATACATGCGTTACGTACTTTACATGCATACGAGTCTATCTCAACGAAAACATTTCAAATAACTACTTAATATCATACTTAACTAGGGTTAATTAAGTCGTATTGATGATTCGGGAATCATCGGGAGTCGTTACAATGGTTCGAGAAACCATTGGGTGTCGGTCCATAACCACGTGTACAAGAATCGGTGATTCGTGGGATCGCCGGGTTTAACGCAACCACGCAAGTCTCGAGTCCCGGGAATTGGTGATCGGGTGGGAACGTGTCATTCATCATGTATTATATGTTTACAATCATTATGTGGCTTGTTAGTATGTGAATATGTGTTAACATATGTTAAAACGGGGTTTAACGCGCAAAACACACAAACTGGGAGGCTGCAGGCGATTAGGCAAATGGGGAGTAGCCTAATCGCCTATATAGGGGCGATTGGGAGGTACATATAGGCGATTAGGGGCTAATCGCATGAAGGTTCATGCGATTAGGCTCCCTACTCGCGTGTAAGTCTGCGTAATCGCGTGTAACGTGCTGAACGACTAGAAACGCCTATAAATACCACCCTTGACCTCCAAAACATCATAATAACAACCCTAGCCGTCCCATAACATAACCCAACACCCAAACACCCTCTGGAACTCGTTTTTGCATCAAAACCACCATTTTCAAGCTTATTCCATCATCACCTCTTTATTACAAGGTGTGTTCTTCAAACCCAAACCTTTAAATGAATATGTTTTGCTCCCTAAACGTCCAGACCTGACTTATAAAGGTTTTTGTCTTTGAAAATCCATTTAAAACCGTTTTTAAACAAACCTACACCTCTACATGTGTTATATGTGTTATATGTGTTAAAGGTAGGATTTTTAGGGTTGAATCATGGTTATTCTTGTATTGTTTTGATGTTTATTGCTGTTATAAATTAGTATGATGATGTCCTAGGAGTTTGAATGGTTTTGGTGGTGTATTATTGATACTTGATGTTTTGACCCGTTTGAAGGATTTTGGATGATTGAGGATGATATGAGGTGTGTTGTTGATTGTGTGATGTTAGGGTTTGCTCTAGGATGATGCTAGAACAGTAGGATGCTATCGGACAACGTGATTATGTGGTTAAATCTGAATATTTGCTATTTAGGGCAAGTTCTTGCATGTTGATGTGATGTTTACATGCTAAGTTGCCATTTTGGGAAAACGCTCGCATTCGGGACTGTTAGAATGATGAAAACTTAGGGGTTTTGCTTAGAATATGTTTGTTAATATGTTAGAATGATTATTGGGTGTTTTTACATGTTTCGGATCTGATTTGGAGTGTTCGGCGCGCGAAATACCACATCAGCTGCACTATAGGCGATTAGGGATCCTAATCGCCTATGTTATAGGCGATTGGAGGCCTACTCGCCTATATGGCAGCCTAATCGTGTATAAAAGTGGCGATTGGGGGTCCAATTGCCTTTACTTCATGCGATTACGATCCTAATCACTAGTTAAGCTCTGAATTGCATGCCTTATGACCCTACTCGCCCCTAAGTCACACGAGTAGCCCTATTCGCCCATCATTAGGGGCGATTAGCCCTTGTACTCGCATGTTGACTAGCCCTAATCACATGTTGACTTTTCCTAATTGCTAGTTTGATTCCTAATCGCGTGTAATGCTGCTGTATGTATATTTTAACATCCCGGGACATGATTTGACGCCTAGGAACATGATAGGAACCCCGGGATTCACCCAATGACTTAGTAACACGTATTCGGACTTGTTTATGCGTTAAACGGATATTATGCTAGACTAGGTGAACTGTTGCGCGTATTAAGTGTTTGATTGCATATGTGGCATGATGTCTTGTATTGTCTAAACACATGAGATGTCGGGTCACCAATGGGATGTCGGGCCTTGCCTGGTACGGTCGGTTAAACGTTGGAACATCATTTCATATGTACACGGTTATGGTCTGGACTATTAGGGACTAATCAACCTACGGGTTGTTAGTCTAACACCTTATATGCTCGTCATGATAGGTCACCGGTATTAGGGGCCGTCTATTGAGCCGGTTTACTTATTGTAGTGCGAAGAGCAGCATCAGGTGAGTTTCACGGCCCCGTCTTATGCTTTACATTTTGGGGGAGACACATGCTTATACTTATTACATAAATTATCATGTTATGCTAGTGGTTGATTCATTTTCTTACTATACGATACGTAAAGTCCCGGGGAAACCATGAATATGCTGGATAGCATAACGGGGGAAATGTGGATAGATCTATTGGGATTGACAGACCCCACCCGTCGGCTGGGAGCCGGGCGGGTGCATATTGTCTCGGTCGTACGTTAAATCATTTCGGGCAAAAATCATATATCGTTGTCTGTAATGGTTTCCGGTCGTAGTAGTATAACTCATGCGTCTAGCTAACGCTATTACTTTTGATATAGTGATAACATGATGGCTTTCATTACTTTAAACATTTAATTAAAAACCTGTGAACTCACCGGCATTATTTGCTGACGTTTTTAGCATGTTTGTCTCAGGTCGTTGAGGTAGCAGCTTACTATAGGCGCACGGAGTCACACGGCGTCTAGGCTTCATATGCATTATCATATCTTTTTCAGACTTATGCACTTTTACTTTTTGGGTTGTAATAAAAGTTACGCTTCCGCAGCGAATGGATTTATGAAACTTGATGGTTGTTTATTTCATTTTACGTATCATATAGTGTCGTTTATTGTGACCGTTGACTTAGATCCTGGTTTGTCATGCGCCTCGCGGTAAAACCCCGCACGTGGAATTTGAGGGTGTGACAGATTGGTATCAGAGCCAGGTTATAGTGAACTAGGACTGCATGTTGAGTCAAGTCTATAGCCGAGTCGCACACACACTAGACGGTCACATTCATAAAAGTCATGTCATACGGGAATTTGCCGGGGTGTTCGTATTACATTCGTTATTATCATTTATGCTTACATCATCTATCTATTATTCTTATCTCCTATCTTGTACTTCAACTTCGCGTTGGAAACGAGGATCCTTATTACCTTTGCACAGGCGGTGGCGTGCGTTGGAGTGGCTTCGGCATTCTGCGGAGATTCGTCCAAGATTCGGACGTCCCCCATTTCTATACTCCAACGGACACACCTGCTTGCACACATTATCACACACTTGTACTTGCTGTTTATATTTTGGACATGAGTGCCTAGTGGTTTGAAGGTCAGGCTAGGAGCACGCCTCGGGGACCATGTAGAGCGACTTATCATTTCGGGTGCACACGAAATAATAAGTTGAGATGCATGGAAATCCTGGTGGACTCTGCGTTTGATCTAATGACTATGATGGAACCCAATCCCTTGATTCACCTTATTTTACGGTTTCTTCATGATTCTTTGTTATCTGTTCTGGAATCTGATGTCTTGTCTTTGATCTTGACAGAAGATGGCAGGACGTCGTGGTGGTCGCGTTGGTGGTCGAGTTGGAGGCCGGAATGGCGGGGGACGTAATGGGGGTCGTGGCAACATCAGCATGACCCAGGCGGAGCTGAATAATCTGATCCAGGAGCACGTGGCAGCTGCTATTGCTGCGCAGCAGGCCGCCCACCAGGGCCATGGTGGTAATTTAATTACTCCTACCCTCATTCCTTATCTTTTATCGTGTGTTGATCGTGTTCTGACCGTGTTGTTTTGTTGATTTTAGGGGATGCTTTTCCTCCTCCACCACCTCCACCTCCTCCAGTCCACTGTACTTATAAGATGTTTCAGGATTGCAAGCCCCATAACTTCAGTGGGACTGAGGGGGCTGTGGGACTACTCCGTTGGTTGGAGAAGGTTGAGTCTGCTTTCTCCATGTGCAATTGCCCTGTGGAGTTTCGTGTGAAGTATGCTTCGGGGACGTTTGAGGGACGTGCTTTGACTTGGTGGAATTCGACTGTTCAGACTATTGGTTTACTGGAGGCCCATGCGTTGCCATGGACCGAATTTGTGTTTCGTTTGAAGATGGAGTATTGTCCCAGGGATGAGATCAAGAGTTTGGAACATGAGCTGTGGAATCATCAGATGGTGGGATCTGAGATAGAGGAGTATACCACTCGCTACCATGAGCTGGCACTTTTGTGCCCGGATTCTGTGACGCCTGAATTTAAGGCTATTGAGTTCTACATCAGTGGGTTGGTGCCTGAGGTTCGCGGGTTGGTGACCGCTAATGATGCTGCTACACTTCGGGATACTATTCGATTGGCTCACAGGTTGACTAAACAGAAGGTTCAGGAGGGTCTTTTGCCTCCTAAGGGTACTGTGGTGAAGACCTCTGACAGCAACAAGAGGAAATGGGATAACACGGGTAAGGGTACAGCGCAGCCTCAGCAGCAGCAGCAGCAGCATAAGAAGTTTGAGACTACGGGTTCGTCTTCTGGGCAAAAACAGGGCGGTTATACTGGTAGACTGCCTAGATGTGATCGTTGTGGGTATCATCATGTGGGAAATTGTAGTTTCTGTACCCGTTGCAAGAAGAACGGGCATCTGGCCCAGACGTGCAGGGTGAATCTTCAGACTCAGCAACAGGTGGTTGCCCCTACTACTACTACCACTGCTGCACCTAGGGGTAACCAGGGATGTTTTAATTGTGGGGAGACGGGGCACTTTAAGAAGGACTGCCCCAAGCTGAAGCAAGGGAATGCTGGGAGAAATGACAGGGGCAACGGGGGTGGCGGCAGGAACGCGCGCGCCTTCGTCATCGGGTCGGGCGAGGCTCGTCAGGATCCGGATACTGTTACTGGTACGTTTCTTCTTTGTGATCGTTATGCCTCCGTTTTATTTGATTCGGGTGCCGACAAGAGTTTTATATCTGTTGAGTTTAGCCGACTGTTAGACATTGTACCGACTCCCTTAGAAGTCAAGTATTTTATAGAATTGGCTGATGGTAAGAATATTGAGGCGACTCATGTTCTTAAAGGATGCCAGTTGGAACTATCAGGGTTATCTTTTCCTATCGACCTCATGCCGGTGTCATTGGGTAGTTTCGACGTTGTAGTGGGTATGGATTGGTTGTCCTTATATCGCGCAGAGATCGTTTGCTTCGATAAAATCATTCGCCTCCCTCTCCCGGATGGAGAGACTCTTTTGGTTCATGGCGAGAAAAGTGGAGTTCCCTTGAGCATCATTTCATGTATGAAGGCGTATAAGTATTTACGTAAGGGGTATTCCGCGATCTTAGCTCTTGTTTCGGTTTCATCTAACGATGAGAAGAAGATCGAGGACATTCCTGTCGTTCGTGATTTTCCCGACGTGTTTCCCGACGATTTGCCTGGCCTTCCACCTCACCGTCAGGTCGAATTTAGCATTGATCTTGCGCCCGGCGCGGCGCCTATTGCCCGAGCTCCTTACCGCCTTGCACCTCCTGAGATGCAAGAATTATCTAACCAACTGCAGGAGTTGTTAGAGAAAGGGTTCATTAGACCTAGTTCATCCCCGTGGGGAGCTCCTATCCTATTTGTCAAAAAGAAAGATGGGAGCCTTCGTATGTGTATTGACTATCGGGAACTGAACAAGGTAACCATCAAGAATCGTTACCCGCTTCCTCGAATTGATGATTTATTCGATCAACTCCAAGGCTCCAGTTTTTATTCCAAGATAGATCTGAGGTCTGGGTATCATCAACTGCGGGTACAAGAAGCTGACATTCCAAAGACCGCTTTTCGTACACGTTATGGCCACTTCGAGTTTTTGGTCATGCCCTTCGGTCTTACGAATGCACCTGCCGTTTTCATGGACTTGATGAACCGCGTTTGCAAGCCCTATCTCGATAAATTCGTTATCGTGTTTATCGACGACATTTTGGTTTATTCTAAGAACGAGACAGATCATGAGGAGCACTTACGTTTGGTTTTGGAACTTTTGAGACGGGAGCAGTTGTACGCTAAGTTCTCAAAGTGTGATTTCTGGTTACGTGAAGTACAATTCCTAGGGCATGTGGTTAATAACTGGGAATTCATGTCGATCCGGCAAAGATTGAGGCCATTAAGGAATGGGAAGCACCAAAGACGCCATCTGAGGTGCGGCAGTTCCTAGGCCTTGCGGGTTACTATCGCCGTTTCATTAAGGGATTTTCGAAGATCGCTCAACCCCTCACCTCTCTTACCCAGAAAGACCGCAAGTTTGACTGGGGTGAACCGCAGGAATCAGCGTTCCAGATGCTGAAACTTAAACTTTGCTCTGCGCCCATCTTATCCTTACCTGAGGGCACAGATGATTTTGTTGTGTACTGTGACGCTTCCATTCGTGGTCTCGGTTGTGTGTTAATGCAACGCGGGAAAGTTATTGCCTACGCCTCTCGCCAACTTAAAGTCCATGAAAGGAACTACACCACTCATGATTTAGAGTTGGGTGCGGTGATCTTTGCGTTGAAGATCTGGAGACATTACTTGTACGGTACCAAGTGCGACGTATACACCGATCACAAGAGTCTCCAGCATATCTTCGACCAGAAAGTATTGAACATGCGGCAACGACGTTGGGTCGAACTTCTGAACGACTATGACTGCGCCATTAAGTACCATCCTGGTAAGGCGAACGTTGTGGCAGACGCCTTGAGCAGAAAGGAGTCTGTCAAACCTCGTCGTGTTCGAGCCTTACAGCTCACTATTCATTCTTCGTTGCCTGACCAAATTCGTTCGGCACAATTGGAAGCTTTGAAGGAGGAAAACCTTAAAGCTGAAACCATGCACGGGGCTGATAAACACCTCGAGCTTGGGTCTGATGGCCTGCATTACTTTGCCGAGCGCGTTTGGGTTCCCTTATTTGGGGGTTTGCGGGGGCTTGTCTTGGACGAAGCCCACAAATCCCGGTATTCTATTCATCCGGGTTCCGATAAGATGTATCAGGACCTAAAGATACTCTATTGGTGGCCTAATATGAAGGCTGACATAGCTTCGTATGTCAGCAAGTGTCTGACCTGTGCTAAGGTCAAGGTGGAGTACCAGAAGCCGTCTGGTCTTCTACAGCAACCTGAAATTCCTGAATGGAAATGGGAGCGGATTACCATGGATTTTGTGACCAAACTTCCGAAGTCGCCCAGTGGTTGTGACATGATCTGGGTGATTGTCGACCGGTTGACAAAGTCCGCACATTTCCTCGCTATTAAGGAAACCGACAGTCTGGAGCGGTTGTCTCGTATCTATCTTAAGGAAGTGGTTTCCAGGCACGGGGTGCCCGTTTCTATCATCTCCGACCGTGACCCTCGTTTCGCCTCCCGTTTCTGGAAACAACTACATAAAGCGTTGGGTACTCAACTTGACATGAGCACCGCATATCATCCGCAAACTGACGGTCAGAGTGAGCGGACGATTCAGACGCTTGAAGACATGCTTCGAGCATGCGTCATCGATTTCGGTAAGAGTTGGGAGATTCACTTACCGTTGGTGGAGTTCTCTTACAACAATAGTTACCACTCTAGCATTAAGGCGGCACCGTTCGAGGCTCTGTATGGACGGAAGTGCCGGTCCCCTCTTTGTTGGGCCGAAGTGGGCGAAAGCCAACTCACCGGTCCAGAATTGGTGTACGAAACTTCCGAAAAGATCGTACAAATTCGTAATCGTATGGCGGCAGCTCGTGATCGTCAGAAGAGTTACGCTGATCGTCGTCGCAAACCTTTGGAGTTCCAGGTTGGCGACAGGGTTTTATTGAAGGTATCTCCATGGAAGGGCGTTATACGCTTCGGGAAGCGCGGCAAACTTAACCCTCGTTATGTCGGACCGTTCCCCATCTTGGAATGTATTGGGCCGGTGGCATACAGACTTGACTTACCAGCCGAGCTTAGTGGCGTGCATAACGTCTTCCATGTCTCGAATCTTAAGAAGTGTTTGGCAGACGAATCTCTCGTAGTTCCTCTTGAAGAAATCAAGGTTGATGATCATTTACGTATTGTAGAGGAACCAGTTGAAATCTTAGATTATAAGATTCGTAGCCTCCGTCGGAGTAAAATCCGTATCGTTAAGGTTCGTTGGAATTCTAATCGTGGACCGGAGTTCACGTGGGAACGAGAAGATCAGATGAAGGCTAAGTACCCTCATCTATTTCCTAAGCGTGCGTTTGAATCGAACTATGTGGCCTCCAAAGAGAAATGAATCTCGGGTCGAGATTCCTTTCAACTGGGGGATGATGTAACAACGGGGAAAATTTTTCTTTTCTTTCTTCCTTTCGTCTCTTCATCTACGGACTTCATTTAATTTTCGGGACGAAAATTCTTTCAACTGGGGGATGATGTGACACCCGGCATATTCAGGTCAATACTTTTATACCTTACATACATGCGTTACGTACTTTACATGCATACGAGTCTATCTCAACGAAAACATTTCAAATAACTACTTAATATCATACTTAACTAGGGTTAATTAAGTCGTATTGATGATTCGGGAATCATCGGGAGTCGTTACAATGGTTCGAGAAACCATTGGGTGTCGGTCCATAACCACGTGTACAAGAATCGGTGATTCGTGGGATCGCCGGGTTTAACGCAACCACGCAAGTCTCGAGTCCCGGGAATTGGTGATCGGGTGGGAACGTGTCATTCATCATGTATTATATGTTTACAATCATTATGTGGCTTGTTAGTATGTGAATATGTGTTAACATATGTTAAAACGGGGTTTAACGCGCAAAACACACAAACTGGGAGGCTGCAGGCGATTAGGCAAATGGGGAGTAGCCTAATCGCCTATATAGGGGCGATTGGGAGGTACATATAGGCGATTAGGGGCTAATCGCATGAAGGTTCATGCGATTAGGCTCCCTACTCGCGTGTAAGTCTGCGTAATCGCGTGTAACGTGCTGAACGACTAGAAACGCCTATAAATACCACCCTTGACCTCCAAAACATCATAATAACAACCCTAGCCGTCCCATAACATAACCCAACACCCAAACACCCTCTGGAACTCGTTTTTGCATCAAAACCACCATTTTCAAGCTTATTCCATCATCACCTCTTTATTACAAGGTGTGTTCTTCAAACCCAAACCTTTAAATGAATATGTTTTGCTCCCTAAACGTCCAGACCTGACTTATAAAGGTTTTTGTCTTTGAAAATCCATTTAAAACCGTTTTTAAACAAACCTACACCTCTACATGTGTTATATGTGTTATATGTGTTAAAGGTAGGATTTTTAGGGTTGAATCATGGTTATTCTTGTATTGTTTTGATGTTTATTGCTGTTATAAATTAGTATGATGATGTCCTAGGAGTTTGAATGGTTTTGGTGGTGTATTATTGATACTTGATGTTTTGACCCGTTTGAAGGATTTTGGATGATTGAGGATGATATGAGGTGTGTTGTTGATTGTGTGATGTTAGGGTTTGCTCTAGGATGATGCTAGAACAGTAGGATGCTATCGGACAACGTGATTATGTGGTTAAATCTGAATATTTGCTATTTAGGGCAAGTTCTTGCATGTTGATGTGATGTTTACATGCTAAGTTGCCATTTTGGGAAAACGCTCGCATTCGGGACTGTTAGAATGATGAAAACTTAGGGGTTTTGCTTAGAATATGTTTGTTAATATGTTAGAATGATTATTGGGTGTTTTTACATGTTTCGGATCTGATTTGGAGTGTTCGGCGCGCGAAATACCACATCAGCTGCACTATAGGCGATTAGGGATCCTAATCGCCTATGTTATAGGCGATTGGAGGCCTACTCGCCTATATGGCAGCCTAATCGTGTATAAAAGTGGCGATTGGGGGTCCAATTGCCTTTACTTCATGCGATTACGATCCTAATCACTAGTTAAGCTCTGAATAGCATGCCTTATGACCCTACTCGCCCCTAAGTCACACGAGTAGCCCTATTCGCCCATCATTAGGGGCGATTAGCCCTTGTACTCGCATGTTGACTAGCCCTAATCACATGTTGACTTTTCCTAATTGCTAGTTTGATTCCTAATCGCGTGTAATGCTGCTGTATGTATATTTTAACATCCCGGGACATGATTTGACGCCTAGGAACATGATAGGAACCCCGGGATTCACCCAATGACTTAGTAACACGTATTCGGACTTGTTTATGCGTTAAACGGATATTATGCTAGACTAGGTGAACTGTTGCGCGTATTAAGTGTTTGATTGCATATGTGGCATGATGTCTTGTATTGTCTAAACACATGAGATGTCGGGTCACCAATGGGATGTCGGGCCTTGCCTGGTACGGTCGGTTAAACGTTGGAACATCATTTCATATGTACACGGTTATGGTCTGGACTATTAGGGACTAATCAACCTACGGGTTGTTAGTCTAACACCTTATATGCTCGTCATGATAGGTCACCGGTATTAGGGGCCGTCTATTGAGCCGGTTTACTTATTGTAGTGCGAAGAGCAGCATCAGGTGAGTTTCACGGCCCCGTCTTATGCTTTACATTTTGGGGGAGACACATGCTTATACTTATTACATAAATTATCATGTTATGCTAGTGGTTGATTCATTTTCTTACTATACGATACGTAAAGTCCCGGGGAAACCATGAATATGCTGGATAGCATAACGGGGGAAATGTGGATAGATCTATTGGGATTGACAGACCCCACCCGTCGGCTGGGAGCCGGGCGGGTGCATATTGTCTCGGTCGTACGTTAAATCATTTCGGGCAAAAATCATATATCGTTGTCTGTAATGGTTTCCGGTCGTAGTAGTATAACTCATGCGTCTAGCTAACGCTATTACTTTTGATATAGTGATAACATGATGGCTTTCATTACTTTAAACATTTAATTAAAAACCTGTGAACTCACCGGCATTATTTGCTGACGTTTTTAGCATGTTTGTCTCAGGTCGTTGAGGTAGCAGCTTACTATAGGCGCACGGAGTCACACGGCGTCTAGGCTTCATATGCATTATCATATCTTTTTCAGACTTATGCACTTTTACTTTTTGGGTTGTAATAAAAGTTACGCTTCCGCAGCGAATGGATTTATGAAACTTGATGGTTGTTTATTTCATTTTACGTATCATATAGTGTCGTTTATTGTGACCGTTGACTTAGATCCTGGTTTGTCATGCGCCTCGCGGTAAAACCCCGCACGTGGAATTTGAGGGTGTGACAAAATATCAGTTTACACTAGTGTAAAATATGAATGCATAGATGTTTGGTGGTTATTTTTTACACCACCTATAGTATCATTTTGTAAGAAAACACTGGTGTAAGCATCAGTTACACTAGTGTAAATATTAATGTATTATCATTTTTTGATTTATATAGATGTTTTTTTATAGATGTTTTAGTAAACACTGGTGTAATTTGCACCAGTGTAAATCATCCTTATCATATGTTTTGTTTGGTTTTTACACTAACATAATTTTGTAGAAGTTTGTGTATGGCAGATTTACACTGGTGTAAATAATTACACCAGTATATGGTAGATCATCTCATCAGATTTTATTTAAAAATATGATTTTTTAATAATTAAATAAAAAATTAAAATAGTATTATAATAATTATTTTCTCTTTCATGGTGCTTTTACCTAAATACTCTTATTGTACTTTTTTGTATTAAAATATACTAATAATTTTTTAATTGGCATGTAAAGACAAAAAAAAACATCTAGATTAAATCTTAACCATAGGATCATCACAATCAATGGTCCACAAGAGTTTCTTAGTTCTCACAACTCAATGTGGTTCTCTCACGATCCTAACCCTATATATATATATATATATATATATATATATATATATAAGGGTAAGGATAATGTGGAAACCCATCCTTAGACGGTAAACTCTGGAAACTCTGACTTCCCAATTTTTTTTTTTTTTTTGAAAAAAATAGAGCAAGTAATATACATGATTTTAAGCATTTTGAACCAAAAAATCAAAAAAGCGCCGAGTACTTTTTTTAAAAAAAATAAACTTTCGACTAACACATGTTAAGCGAAACTAACATGTGTTAACCATTTGTTACCCGAAGACGGTTTTTATTTTAAAAAAAAATCGGCTCGGCGATTTTTTGATTTTTTTGGCCCAAAATGCTTAAAATCATGTATATTACATACCCTAAAATTTTCATATAAAAAAAGTCGTGAAGTTAGAGTTTTCCAGAGTTTACCATATAACAAAGGTTTCCAATATAACCTTATACTATATATATATATATATCAATTTTTTTAATACAAACCTCATTATAATCAAAATACAACATTAATGAAAGAATTTTCTTTCCAAATAATTCATCTTTTATTGCATAAACACTTTTAAATTAAATTTTTACACATGTGTAAATGAAACCGTTTACACATGTATAAACAATAAATTTACACGTGTAAAAAACAATTTATTTCAGTATACGTTTGAATTTTTACGCATAAATTGTGTTTTTGAGATTGTATTTTAGTAATAAAGATAAGTGTAAAAAGAAATTTTGAATTTGAATGGGTTTAGATAGCGTTCACATGGTTCGCATGAAATATATGTGTTATCAAATTAACTTTCCCATGTTTTTGCAATAAAAGATGAATTATTTGGAAAGAAAATTCATTCATTAATGTTGTATTTTGATTATAATGAGGTTTGTGTTAAAAAAAAATAAATTTGATTGATTTTTTTACTTGTTCTCACGGTTCTCACGATATTTAGCGTTCTCAAGATAACCCTTTCGTGAGAAGTGTGAGAAGCATCAAGAATTGCTATGTAGGCATTATTTTTTGGACTTAATCATGAAGTTTTGAATTGTTTATGCTAAAATAACACCAACATAACAATTAAAAACACAAACCAACTTATTTCAGGCTTAAAAACTTAAAACACCATGCCAAGAACATGTGTTCTAAATTGTCGTAATTTAGTTGTGTGTTTTAGCTACGTTTTGAATTCCATGGCTATGATACATTGCATTGTGTTTTAAATTTTTGTGTTTAGTATTTTTATTGCAAAAACAACCCAAAACATCATCATCATCATACTCAGTTAATCCCGCCAATAGCAATACTAAGGTAGGGTCTGACAAGGGTAAGATGTAGACATCATTACCTCTATCCCTAAGAATAGAGAGGCTGCTTCTAGTGAGACCTCCGGCTCGATGTGGTTTGTTATCAAGCCTTGGACATAAGGCACAAAACACTTAGCAATCGGGACAAAACCGATTGGTGCATGTACCCCTTTGTCTTTTGGCTATCAACGCCACCACATGATGCATGATTAAGCGTCCGTCGCTTTTAGCGTTATGCGCACATCATAAGTGGGGCGTTAAAAAACAAGCCAAAACATCATACCTAAATCCAAAACATGATGCCTACATGTTAATTCTTGACCATTCTCACACTTCTCACAAAATATGACCTTTGTACCTGAACATATATATATTATATATATATATATATATATATATATATATATATATATATATATATATATATATATATATATTACATAAAACTTAATAAGAAAAAGGATGACATGTTTTAATTTTAATCCTACTCATCATCGTCTTCGTTGTATTGTGGAAGATTCCAAATGTGTTCAACGAAATCTGCTCAAAGGTTGTGATGTGTCCGTCTGTTAAAAATTTCACGTTGGTTTAATTGCCTCGCTTCATCACCGATGTCTACATTGTTTAGTTGCGTATCCTCCTTATAATATTTGCAAATTGTGTTTCCTTCATCTTCAAAATCATGTTATGTATATAATGTACACATACATCACATTTCTAACTTTATGTTTTTTTCATAATCCTACACGACATGCTCTAAATGCGTCATCGTTTATGCAAAATACCAAAAGCTCGCTCACGTCTTTTTTTATAGCCATTTGAGCTTTGTTAAACTTTGTTCTCTTTTCATCTAATGTTGTACCGTGTAAATGATTTTACAAACACAACATATTAAGGGTAAATGCCATCCGTTAGGTAACATCCGATATGTGTACTCCACCCCGTTTAAAAAAATTAAAAAAAATAGACCTTTGGTCCAATATCGTTTACATAGTCATTGAAAGTTGATGATTGATTACAAATATTTAAATCGTTGTTTGAACCGACTATACAAAAAAATGCCAAACCCAAATATCTTGTGATGTAATTGCTTCAAGCATTAGGGCTGGCAATTCAGACACGAACACGATAACCTAACACGAACCTACACAATTTTTAACAAGTTTTGTGTTTGTCCTTAACAGGTTTCGTGTCTATAACAAGTCGACACGTTAAGACTGTAACATCGCGAATTTCCCCTAATTTTTTTTTTTTGATAAAAAGAATGTATTGTTTTAAACAATATATGTTTTTAAATACCTTAAACTAATAATTATTTGTATCTCGACACTTTTGTACGTTTTAAAAATATTTCGAGTCACTTTCGGGCTTATATAATCATATTATGAATTTAGAATAATATAGTTTTAGGGAAATAATTGCCAAAAAAAGATTTGTGTGGACCGGGACTCGAACCCGCGTCCACAGCCAACCAACACACAGTGACAACCAACTGAGCCAACTATCATCTTGTGTAGTATTTCAGAAGAAAATAAACTTAACACATTCCTTAAATTGATTAGTCAAAGTCTTAGTCAAACAGTCAAAGTCTTAGTCAAATAGTCAATTCATCATAAAACCTTACTTTATGGTGTTGACCAATTTTAATGGCTAATTGACTCCAAAACTAGTATAAAAACCCACCTATGACCCATTATACTTTGCACCTCTAAATCGATTGTTTCAATTCGATTAAACTTTCCCTCATACCTTTCTTCTATAGTCTATTACTTCTACAATTGAAGCTTTGATTATAAGCTCTTGTAATTGGCGAATTGGAAGCTTGATATTCTTTCTTTTTCGTTTTCTTCAATTTGGACTAGCTACGTTGTTGAGTCTTTGGGATTCGCCTCGCATACATTCATGTGACATCCGTCACTTTTCCTTTTATATTTTTTTTATATATATATATATATTATATAATAATAATAATAATAATAATAATAATAATAATAATAATAATAGTGAAGATACAAATCAAACTCAACTAGCCCACCCTTTTTTTTTTGTTCGGAACCCACCTGAAACCAGAAACAGGCCCAGCCTGCTTGAACAAGCCCAACAAAAGAAGAGGGAGGGTCCGGCCCACTTCCCTCCTTCCCTTTCCTTTAAAAAAAAAAAAAACGCCCCTGCCAGGACTCGAACCCGGGCAGGAGGCGGCCTAACCTTAACACACACACGCCACAAACCAACTGAGCTATAGCTTATTATCTTATCTAAACCCAACCTTAATTTTATTTAACCCCACCTGAACGCAGATCTGTTTCTTCCTTTCTTCCTTGACTGTTCGCGCGCTGCACAAGAAAACACAAAGGAACCTCAATCTGATCCAATAATCACGGTATGAACAAACAATCCCGTGTATTACACCCTTAATCATCGTTTCCTTCTAAAAACAACAAACACGCGTGGTTAACGCGTTTACTTTGACCGATTTGTGATTGAATGCCCATTTATAAACATTCCTAATCAACCAATCCAATCCGTATAAATACATGTCGTTAACTCAATCAAACCTGCACATACACACACCTACATGCGATTAACAGAACCCAATCCTCCATTTCTGTTATTAACCTCTCAATCAAAGCATTTGGAGCGTGTTGACTTTTCAGTTGACCATTCGATTATCATGAAATCATTCTTGTAAGTTCAATATTTGTTATGGGTTTCATTGTTCGGCCCTCTGTGAACAATAGCCCCAAAGATTCAGGGGCTATTGAACACGAATTGAATGTGTTTCGGAATTAGGGCTCATTTGATATAGAATTGGGGAAGATGACGATTTAAAACTCTGTTTAAAAGTATTTGAAAATAAATCTGATAACAAACCTTGATACAGAGCAGTTGGTTTCATTGTTGTTTGTTAATCTGAAGCACTCAGGTTCGAGCCCCTCCCACAACAAACTTTTTTCAAAAACCCCCTTTTTCTTTTATTATTCATTATTATTTTAAAATTTGTTTTAAAATGCTAAAACACCTTTATAAATTCTACAAAATTTATTGTATGTTATTCCACTGATAAAGTGCATTATCCAAATTTTAGTTTTTCAAAAATAATTTATTTAACATATATTATTAATAATACAAATTTATTCATTTATATTTATTAAATTCTATAAAAATATCTAAACGATTTTCATAAATCTCACAAAAATTATCCTAAACTTGTATATTCTTAAACATTCCAGAAAATATTTTTATTCCAGAAAAACCGTTTATTTTATATTTTTAATTAATTTTTGTTAGTTTTAATCATAAATAAATCATAATAAATTCATTTTACAATATTTTTGTACCAAAATTTTACATAAATTATTTCTATTCGTTTGGAACAGAAATACAATTTTTAATTTAGAAATTCTTTGATTTTAGTATTTTTAGATATTAAAGTCATATTTTGACAATTTGAAATAATTAGATTAAATATTCTATTTTCAAGAAAATAATTTTATAAAAATTATTTCCATACTTAAAACCCTATGTTGTGACTATATTCAACTTAAAATTTTACCAAGAGACTTTTATTTATTTATTTACTAAATTTCTTATATTTAATAAACAATTTGTTTATTAATCAAATAAACGTTTATCCCCAATTCGAAGCCCTAGAAATACATGTATCCTAGAGTTATTCCCCTTACACATTATCAAATACTTTAGGTTGATCATTTGGGAGTAATCTCAATTCATATTTCGTTGTCCAAGTTCAATTTCAAGTATTACGTGAACTGTGAGTATTTCCTATCCCCTTTTTGCTTTTATTCATTTTTGGGGTGTTACATGTACACTTATACAAATTACAAATACAAGTTCACATTTTTACAATACAATTCTAGTACTATGTGCATTTGCTTACAAACGTGCTTTATGCTTAGACATTACATGTAAAATACATTTGTACTTAGTGAAATCATTAACATTGTACAAGCCGACCTTAACATTGGATAGCGCTATTTGGATTGACAACCCGCCTAGATTGATTCTCCCCCTTTTTCATCGGAGAATCCGTGGCCAGTGTTAAGCTTTTTATCCATTTATTGGATAAGTACACTACAGTTCATACAGTACATTATACAGTCACAGGGTTGATTTCGCTCATTTGTATGATACATAGTTTACATAATTGCACTGTAGTTTGAACTTGAATTGTATACTTTTTAACCTACTATATATATCAAAACTAGGAATGCTCACCAACATTTCATATGTTGACCAAACCTATTTTGTACATGTTTCAGGTGCAGTTTGATCTAGTGCTTTAGCAAGGAACATTTAGTGCTTTATTTTAATTCAGTTATTTCAATATTTACATTTCATTTAAACAATGTAATTTCCATTTCCATGTAAGACAATTTTGGATTATTCAATAATAATTACATTTTAGTACCATGAGCTTTTGAACAATCGTCACTACGTGGCACCTCGATGATTCCGCCATCGGTTGGGGTGTTACAATTCACAACACTTAGAGGATAATTCACCTTAGCCAATGTGAGTTTACATAGCCCCTTTTCTCTTTTACATTTTTGGGGTGAAACATGTTTAAACATTTTATACTATCATTTACTCATACTTACTTGTGACTCAATTACACTATCATACTATCATTTGATTGTAACAAAAAGACACAGTACAATCATTAACAATGATCAAGCCGCCTGTTTAGATTATAGCGCTATAGGTCTGACAAACCCATCCCCCCGCATAAATTCAGGGATGATCGATAACAGTAACAACATTTAACTAACTTGCGAGTTAGTCATCAGTCGACACAAGGTTTGATTGTACAAAGACGCATTGTTACATGTCGGACTCATACTCTATCATCATACAACTGTGATTGTTGTACAAACTATTATTATCTATCATATTCCAAAAACCTATGTAATTCTCACCAACTTTTGTTGACCCAAAATATTTTCAAACTTAACATGTTTCAGGTTATACTTGCATGAAGATTTGAGTTAATGCTTGAAGATGTGTAGCTAGTATTTTTCAACTTGTGATGTACAAATTCTTAGAACAATTGTATGTAATTTATTTAAATCATTTAATGAAATTTATTATTCACCATGAGCTACTGAACAATCATCAATACGTGATATCCCGATGTTTCCGCCATCGGTTGGGGTGTTACAAAGACCTCTTTATTTTCGTGTCGTGTTCGTGTTTACATGTTTCGTGTTCATGTCTTAACAGGTCTTATTGTGTGTCTTATCGTGTTTCTTATCATGTCTTATCGTGTCTTGTCGTGTCTTATCGTGTTTTATTGTGTCTTATCGTGTCTTGTCATGTTAACCTGTTTTACTACGTGTTCCTTACCATGTATTATCGTGTTAACCTGTTATGCACAGGTTCGTGTTCGTGTTTACAGATTTCATGTTCGTGTCTTAACAGATTCATGTAACCTGTTATGCCAGCCCTATCAAGCATCATATCCGAGTATTTATGATACCCACTTGTGTGTTGGCTGCATCACGCAGTTGGACATAATTCTCACTCTCATATTACACAATCTAGACTATCGATCATCCCAGGAAAACACCCTTGCATCCCCCCACGCCATGAGAAAAGTCAGTCACGGAGTGGTGTGGGTGGCGTGGAGGGGCTCCCTCTTCCACACGCCCTACAACCTGTAGACATAATGAAGTTGTTTGGAAAAAAAATCTATTTTACATTACTCATTTGTATTAAATGAATATAACTAGCAGAGTTCTCGCGCGCGTTGCCGCGCGATCGCTGTCATTCTCGTTTTGTTTATTATGGTACTAATGCGACAATGTTACCATATGTGACCACAAAAAAATCCGGAGAAAATAGTTGCCTCACACCAACTCTCGAACCTTTGACCTCCCTTTATGGAAACGCACCTCGAACGACAACACCAACCCAATTTGTGTTTTATTCTCAACCCAATTATGATGAAATACATGAAAAAATAATATAAAATGCCACAACCAGCCTTCTTGAACCTATGACCTCTCATTAGGTAAATGTGCTCCAAACCACTACACCAATGCAATTTGTGATTTCATATGAAACCAATCATACTACCTAATGAAATCTATTTAACATTCACTAAAGCTGTGAGAAGGAAAAATAAATTAAAATGCACCAGCCAAGACTTGAACATGTGACCTAAGGTTAAGGGAAATGCAACAGAAACCACTACACCACCAACCAAGTTTGTATTTAATATGAAATCAATTATATTTAACATGAAATAATGTTTTAAAAATAACTATTCACCTCATTCTATATTAATACACAATATAATTTGTATATAATTCTTGTCAATGAAATGTCTTATTATATAGAATAGTAAAACAAAAGAAAAAGTTACATTTCAGCTATTAAAATAAAAATTTCAAAGGTTTCACTTCGGTCTTGAGTCACATAATGTATCTTATTATATACAGTTGTAAAACAACAATATTAAAAAGAATAAAACAATAATGATAATAAGTCTTTAAAAGTAATTGTAAGTTATGGGATTATAACAAATGTATTGTAATTAAATTCTACTATGTATATTAATAATATAATAAATACTAGATAAATTGAATTTTAATCATCTAAACTTTACTTTGTTAGTCGGTAATAATTCATACTAAAGAAATTCCCAAAAACAGTCTCAACTTCAACGTATTGACCGACAATGAACTTTTGTTAACTGAGAACTCAGTTTGTGGATATTGACATGACATGCTCACGCTGACGTGGATGATGAAATGGTATGCCAACGCTTGGCATGCTAACCATGCTCCGATTCTTCTGGACGATCGGCTCTACCGATCGGTATACATTGAGCTTGTTTTCCGCAATGTCGCGCGAAACGCTAACCATGTGCAACGGTTGCCAAGCGAAGATGTCCATGTTCTTGATTAGTAGTTGCTTTAAGTGGTTGCGAATGGTGTCGGAGATTTCATGGCCAATGACCACTGTTTGCTCCAGAAATTTAGGGTTGAGAACCCATTTTTCCGGCTCTGTCCGGACATCAGTCTTGACCACTTTCGGGGGTTTGGCGCTGTTCACCGAGTGGAAATCTTTGTTTCCCGAATGAATGCAACACCTGTTTTTGTTGGGAAACCAACCATCCCGTGCGCTGTGGAGGCGTTGGCATTGAAGCGCGCGATGCACTCATGACCCAGTAAGATGTCGTGATGAGAAGTAGTTGGCAAGATCATGAAGTCGCATATTTCAGTGCACTCATGCTTGCCGTCTGACATCGTAACGAGCATAGAGATCATGCTACGGGCATGATGGTTTCGTGGATGAAGCCTGCAATTGGCTCATTGACTGGTACGAGTCGAGCCTTGTCTTCGTCATCCAATTGTTGAAAATACTGATCATACATGATATCAGTGCTGCTTCCGCTGTCCAAGAATATGTACCGCGTGCGGTAATGTCCAAAGACGGTTGTAATAACTAATGGGGCGGTGGCAGACGCTCCGCCGCGAACTTTTGGAAGGAGGACATCAACTTCCTTCCAGGAGTCATTAGTGTGCTACACCTGGGATCGTTTCCCGTGGTAAGCTTTCTTCCCATGCCTGGTCATGTTGCATTGGTGGCGTGGGATGAAAGTAACCGTATAGGTGTTGAGGTCACGAATTTTCTTGCGTGACCCCTCCGCCTGGTTCTCATCGCCATTTTGCTCGCGCGCTGCGCGGTGTACATTCTTGACCAGGTGTCTGAGCTGACCAGATTTCAGCGCGGACTTGATTTCCATCTTCAGACTGTAGCAGTAGTCTGTGAGATGGTCAAAATCATTGTGGTACTTGCAGAACTTGCTTGTATCCACGTTTTTCCGTTTTCCAAAGGGCTTGGGCTCCTTGATTGTTATTTGCTCCGTCTTGCGGATCTGGGACGGAGTTTTTATTAGCGGGGTCCTGTTGTAGTTCTTTTTTGAGTAACCACGCTGGTCCCGCGTCTGTTTATTATTGATGAGTTGGTGGGCGTCGTTGGAGGAGGAACACTTTCCTTCCTCTATGGCGCACGAAATGCGTGTCTAAACGGACTTGGATTTATTATTATTATTATTATTATTATTATTATTATTATTATTATTATTATTATTATTATTATTATTATGGTGTTGCTAAGAGTGGCGCATCTGGTGGAAAGACTTTTCTGACGATGCGTATATTTTGGCGGCGTGGATGAGCTCGTTCCACGACTCTAGGACGTCGTCTTTGCCAGTGAGGCACTTCATGAACTCCCCACTGCGCATGTTCTGGATGAAGGCGGCGTGTGTGAGCTCTTCGCCGCACCCTATCTGGAGGGCCTCTGTATTGAAAAGGACGATGAAGTCCTCGATGGACTCATGGTCATGGCGCTGGCACAACAGTATATGTGCCTAGTCCTTCTTGCATTTTTCGTAGATGTTAAAAATGGTTACCAAACTTGTTGGTAAGATCGTCAAAGTCCGTAATGCTCCCCGCGGGGAGATTGTCAACCCAGGACTCTGGCAACGCCGGTCAGTGTTTAGGCAAAGAGATGGCACCAAACCTGGACCGGTGTGACACCTCAGGAAAATCCCACATCGGCCATGGCCAGGAGAGATCCTTGGTTTATAAGTAATGTCTTGCCTCTTAAATCACCAACGCGTTTTGGGCTTAATGCTAGTGGATGAGAGGAGAACTCCACAGTTAAACATGCTCAGGTGAAAGTAGTATCAGGATGGGTGACCTCCTGGGAAGTCTCCACCGGGGAGACCAAAAACAAATCCGTGAGCTCTGGATGGGCAACCCATAGGGGAAAAGCGGACAATATTGGTGGTGAGAGGGTCCGGATGATACAGATGGTATCAGAGCCACTCCTGTGCCGTTCGGGATGGTGGGTGCATACCTCATCAGGGACGATGAGACTCTAACCTCATCAGGGACGATGAGACTCTAACGGGTGGTGAATGTGACACCTCAGGAAAATCCCACATCGACCGTGGCCAGGAGAGATCCTTGGTTCATAAGTAATGTCTTGCCTCTTAAATCATATGTTAGGGCCTTGCCCTTTTTCTGGCGTTGTGGCCGAGGAGCCAAGCGTTGGGGTCCTCCTCAGAAGTGTTGCCACTATCATCCTCACTCTCCATGTCACGTACTTCGAAGACTGGCCTCTGGGTACGTGTTGTGGGTTGGTTGGTGATAGTGGCTGGAGTGCCGGAGTTTCCACTGAGTTGGACGTCAAGGTCCTCGGTTGGGTTGGCAGTAGAGGTGTTTGGGTTGGGTTGGGTTCAGCCATGTGGGTGGGTTAAAGGATGAAAAAGAAGTATGTTATAGCCGGTACGGATGACGCCAATGAAGAAACAACGAGTATAACGGTGATTAATACTAATCACCGTGTGGTTAATACCCGTGCTTACTAAGGAACAACCCTTTACCCACACCGGAGATAGAACCGAAACCGTAAAGTAAAGACGAGTGTGTGTGGTGAAAGTGAGAACACAAAAATGTAAGTGGTTCCGTCGTTAATGACCTACGTCCACTGTAAAGAGCTGAATGTTTATTACTTTGGAGATTACAAAGTGTTACAATGATTATTGCTATTCTTTCTCTTGTGTACAAGTGATCATTTTCAGATCCTTTGCAAAAGAGATGAAGTCTTCTATTTATAGGATGAGTCGTGGGCTAAAGGAGACGGCCCACGAGAAGCTGTAGTTGATTCGGGCCTTGATTTATCCCATCAGTCTTCGGCCCATGAAATTGGCAGGAAAATGAACGTCCTTGAATGCTGGCGTGAGGGAGAATTGGAGTTGGTCTGCAAAAGTGACACGTGGCGCCTTCTGGTTGGGCGTCGGCGACATGTTACTCTGACACAGCATGGTTGATTACCTACTGGTGTCTGACGTGACGTCTGGCAGCAAGTAAGCATGTCTGTACAGTACTGTAGATAGCAGCATGGTGGAAGCATGGGAGCAGTCATTTCGCTGTTCATGTCAGTTGTTGTTGTACCACTTCTGACACGTGTCGCTATCTGGGTGGCGCACAGTCTGCCCAGATCTGAGTGAATCTCCTTCATTCTTGATCTTCCGTACCCCGTACTAAAATCTGGTGTTGGGCGAATATTCCGCGTGTGGTGGTACGCGCGTAGATTCTCTTGGAGTGCTGATGTGAATGAAGTCACCTTGCGCCTGAAGTGAATTCCTGGGCCAAAGTAAGTCCGCGGGTTAAGGCGGCAGGTTGAGAATGCTTGCCTCCACGGATTATGTTCCTGCGCCATACTTTGGGATCTTATCTGCGTTGGTGTGCTCAACGCTTGGATTAATGAAAAGTGGTATAGGGATGTCGTCTGCGCGATGATTAGGCTCTCTATCCCTTCAAATGTTTAATTTATCGACTTCATGTACGATCGGTTTTGCATAGCAACTCTTTAAGGGAAAATATCAAGTCGACGTTACATTTTCAGCCAAAAACAAATCAAAATGTAGCCAGATTCTAACTGATGGAGTTCTTCAAGTTCTTGATCATGAAGTACACACGCCCAATCATGAGAATCGATTAGTGGGGCAAGCTACTTGATTTCGCTAGGCATCTATCCTATATATCCCTATGAATCTATGATCAAAAGGATCGTATCGCTGAGCGATTAGATCATGTGTAGTGGGGCGGAAAAATTCAAGGTCCTCCTCTGTGATTGGTCCACGTGGCAGCTGAGTCAACATGGGAGTTTAATTCAAAATAAGGGTGTAGTGGGGGAAACAAATTAGGACGCTAATTTAGAAAAAAAAAAAAATCAAACCTATACATCTCCTTCCTCTTTACAACAGACCACTACCACCACAAAGCCTACACGACAACCAACCAACACCTTCTTCTTCTTCATCATCACCACCACCATTCACCCACCACCTCCGCCGCCGCCTTCATCTTCTTCTTCTTCCCTCCTCCTTTCTTTCTTTCTTCTTCTTCCCTCCTCCTTTCTTTCTTCTTCTTCCTTTCATTCTTCTTTCTTTCTCTCCTCCTTCACCGTACACCATCACCACCACCACCACCGTACACCACCACCATCACCGTCACAGAAGACCACCACCATCACCGTCACCTTCACAGCAGACCACCACCATCACCATCACCGTACACCACCACTGTACACCACCATCAGCCACAAATCCAACTGTTTGAAGAATCCACGTGTGCTCTCCCCATTGGTCATCTGATTTGTTACCCGGCGCTATAAACATCACGCTTGGAGGAGATTTAAGCCCATAGCGCCCCCGTACCGGCGTGAGGGGGGGGGGGGATTTGAAAAAAAACTCGTCTAAAGTGGCGCTCCACTACATATGGTGTTAAAGTTTGGGACATTTCTAATTTGTTTTGTGGTCAAAATAGGCTCTCATTAAGAGTGTACTTCACACGTATGCACCACCATCGCTTTCGTCTTTCCGATGTTTGCATTTATAAAGTAAGGACCGGTTATTGATTGCTAAATCAGATACCCCCCTCCCTTATTAAAATATTTGGGATCTTAAAAGTAAATTAAATCTTCACAACCACTGAACCACCTAATTGACAGTGCATTTCTTGGCCTTTTAGGATTGTTAGTATGCTGAAATAAGTCTGTTTGGATAATTAAGTGTGATTATTGGCGGTCTATTATGTTCTACTTTCGTTTACCTGTAAATTGTTTGATTCAGATGACACTGACTGGATCAGATGTTTTTTTAAATTTGTTGTTTCTTTCACTTGGAGGTTGGATTGGTTATCTTACTACGGACGCATTATGTTGGGTACCTTTTCATTTGTCTTGTTTCATCTAGCTTATCAATCTTCACCAAATGCTTATGATAGAGTGGCTGATTGACCATTTTTTTAATTGCAATCAGCATATTTTATTAGATGGTGTCCAACTTTTATTATAAAGTGATACCAGTATATACTTAATTTCTAAATAGAATTGTCTAATCCTCTTGGTGTCACCACACACCAACCATGAATGTTTTTCTTTAATACTTTGCTATTATTAGTTGGCCACCATTACTCTCAAGTATTATAAAGTTATGATGACAGTGTATGAACGTGAAATTCATATTAAACTATTGATATGGCACATATATTGATAATCACACTCTAGCATACACCTAAGAACTCAAATAAAATCGAGTCGATCGGCTTTATGATGACTTATTACCAGTGTAACTCGCTAGGTGCTAGTCGCCCGGTGAAGTGGGGACTAGCGATTAATCGGGATTAATCGGATTGGGGTTTTTATATGTAATTTTCAGTTTTTATATATATACACACATTTTTATAGGCAACTATTTTAAATAGACATGTTTTAACCCCTCATCGACCCATTTTTTTAAGTATACATGACTAATCGCAAGAATATACATCATTTGATTAGAAACTTGCCGGAATTTTACAAGTTTTGGCTAGAATTTATCCGGAAGTTGGCCGGAATTACAGATTTTTGCCAAAATCTTGCTAGAATTGTCTATTTTTGGTTGGCCGACTAGGGCCGATTAGGTCGACTAGGTCCGACTAATCCCGACTAGGCCGACTACCGATTAATGGACTGATTAACGAAAAAATTACGCAGTAACCTACCGACTAGCGATTAGTCACCGATTAATCCCGATTTTTACAACACTGCTTATTACAGGTTTGGAACATATAATTTAGAATTTGTATTTCTGGTTGTTGATTGTGTTGTAAGTTGTATTTGTTGGATATATAGGATGTCCGATGTAATTAAAAGTCGAGATCAACGTAACCGAACCGGTACGATCCGAAGAGTTACACGTTGGTACACGAATCAGATAAGTTCACGCGTTGGTGGATTATTATTTATGAAATAATAATTGTTTTAGTCTTGAGAGATTTAATATTAATAAGATTAATATTAAGGAGTATCTTGAGGGACTTAATGTTAATAAGATTAATATTAAGGAGTATTAAGATATTTAGCAAGGGGGTTTATTGCAAGTTGTTGTCTTATAAAAGGAGGGTTAAGAAGTAAACCCTAATGCACACTTTTGATAAAACAACAACCCTTGCCTCCTCTTCTTGGCTTTTTGCGGCCGCCACCAAAGAAAAGAAGGCCGCCGCCTTCTTCTTTTTTGTTCGGCCATCAACCACCACAAGCCACCACCTTCCTCTTGCAAGTGTTGTTTCCGGTTGGTTCGTGCTCGGTAGTAAGACTATTGTGAATTGGGATGGTTGTATTCATGAGATGAATAGCTCAAGGGTTTGAGGATCATAATTCACAGATATTATTAGGGAATAATATTGGATGTAACTCGCTTCAAAACGATCTCCATGGATCTATGTCATGAGATGTTTTGATATTGATATGTTTCAATCTGTCCTTTTTCCTAAGGCACATATTAAACTACATTGATCAAGGACTATCTTTGATGTTATCTTACACTATCCTGAAACCATGGGTAGGTATAAGGGTAGCGTTGGGAGAAATTCGAGATTAAGTGGGAGTTGTATGACGCTGATGGAATTCTGTACTTCTATGGGATTAGAAGCCTAGACATTCCGGCGCCCTCGTAAAACTCAAACTGGTATAAACGCGTGGCCACGCTCGGACTAAGGTAGTTCGTTAGACCACTTTGAATTAGAGACGAGAATAGAGAATAGTTGATCACTATATAAAAATGAATGATCCATGTCTTATGATCAACGGATGTCTATACAGAAGGGACTTATTGATATAATTATCAGGGCTATAGTATTTGGTTAAGTAAAGTGTTACTTGAACTCAAGGAACTAGTTGACGACTGTAAAGTGTCATACTGGTTTGGGTGCAATGCGATGCAGCTAGGCGTCCAACTCTGCGCACGTTGACTCATTTAATTAAAATCGTCCAAGTGGGAGATTGTTGGATATATAGGATGTCCGATGTAATTAAAAGTCGAGATCAACGTAACCCGAACCGGTACGATCCGAAGAGTTACACGTTGGTACACGAATCAGATAAGTTCACGCGTTGGTGGATTATTATTTATGAAATAATAATTGTTTTAGTCTTGAGGGATTTAATATTAATAAGATTAATATTAAGGAGTATCTTGAGGGACTTAATGTTAATAAGATTAATATTAAGGAGTATTAAGATATTTAGCAAGGGGGTTTATTGCAAGTTGTTGTCTTATAAAAGGAGGGTTAAGGAGTAAACCCTAATGCACACTTTTGATAAAACAACAAACCCTTGCCTTCTCTTCTTGGCTTTTTGCGGCCGCCACCGAAGAAAAGAAGGCCGCCGCCTTCTTCTTTTTTGTTCGGCATCAACCACCACAAGCCACACCTTCCTCTTACAAGTGTTGTTTCCCGGTTGGTTCGTGCTCGGTTGTGAACTTCCTACTAGCGAGGATTCGTTGTAACCCGCGTGTTACAATTCCGGTGTAGTCGTCAAAGGTTGATTACTAAACCCCCTATGGTTGTTTATTATTTATTTGTTTATACGCGTTTAACTGAGATCCTGATTGGGAATATTTTATTAATCGGATTAATAAAATTAATTAACAATTTTATATATAAAATCGGCTATTATATATATTGTATATATAATCCGTTTTTGTTAAATATATAAACCGCTTCCGCTGTGTATACGATACCATGATTCCCAACAGTGGTATCAGAGCCACGGTTACACGCGTATAGATGGTAAAGTTATAATTTTGATCTTTGTTTTATTCGTCAAAAATTGTTTATTTTGACAAAAGATCAAAAGCTTTTAGTTGTTCATGGATTGTGATGTGAATCGAGCCCTAGGTATTTGACCCTTGTCATGGTTGTGTTTGTGATGGTTTTATTTCTTTATTGATTTGTATTTTTTATTACGGAGATTGGATCCGGTGTAATAGATAGGATTAGAACAGATTTGATTTTATTGTATTTTCAAATTTATTGTTGTAATCCTTCAAGTACAAGATCAAGACGAAGAAAAAAAAAGGCGAACAGGTTCCATGAAGATAGAGATCTCGGGTCAAGTGGGAGCTATATCAAAATTGTTTTGAAACCCTTTTGACTAGTTCGTTTCGTTTCTGGCTAAAACGAAACGGGCGACCTATTAGGGGCTCGATTCGTTTAATTTTATTATTATGTTTTGTGGTTGTGGTTTATTTATTGTAAATAATTTAGATAACCCAAAATAAATAAAATTTTCACAATCATGGCAACGGTTTTATTAAAACAAGTTTTATAAAAACCGAAAAGCATATTTAATAAAAAGAGTTTTATTAATATTAAAACAAGTCTATTCGCGATAATACGACCAACGTAGTTTAAATAGGGTATTTAAAACTATACCGTGTCGAGTGTTGAAAGGAGTTTCAATTATCACGAATAATATAAAATTGGATTTTATAAACTGTTGTGTGACTCACATCATGCTAACGAGTCATTCAATATATTTATGGTAAATATTAAAATTAAATCCCAATTTTAAATTGATGTTTCATGCCACCCTTAACGAGTTAACACTCCATTATATATCGAACCCAAATGTAAGTGCTGACCCTGCATCTGGGCGTTGATCATGAGTGAAGGTAATCATCGCGGTTCCTGTGTAACATAGGGCGGTGTTACAGTTAACAGTAAAGGACAAAACATCGCTTGTTTGACAAGTGGGCATAGTTGGGGTTAAACATACATCGCTTTTAGCGATAACCCCAAAAGGAGAGTTGTGTAGTGGACACAATTAACAATCGTTGTTTACCTACCTAATCGTGCCAGTGGACAGTGCTAAGCCAGTTCATTGTGTATTGATGAATCGGGATCTCATCCTAATTAATTTTGTTTTTTGGGTCATAAAATAATTAGGACACTTAAACATGAAATACTAATACATTAATTTTGAACTTTGTAGATGTCAACTGAAAACAATTCCGCCTCCCAATTCTCTCTCAAGTCCATCTTAGAGAAGGACAAAACTTAACCACTCCAACTTCATGGACTGGCACCACAACTTGAAAATTGTTCTCGAGGCGGAGAACAAGTTGCATGTTCTAGAAACGCCAGTTAGCACTCGTGTGCTAAAAATGAAGGCATATCCCCCTTGAGCGATGAGTTAGCTGGGGATATCATCCTGAACTCATTGCCCAAGTCATATGACCAGTTCATTATGAACTATAATATGAATGGGATGGAGAAGACACTTGCAGAACTGCATCAGATGCTCAAAACTGCTGAGGTAAACATACCTGGCAAAACTGCACCAGTGCTAATGATCATGGAGGGTCAGATTAAAAAAACCTAAAACCAAGAAGAGGGGCTATCAAGGCAAAGGGAAGGGAAAGGGCAAATCTTTTGCCAATAAGAAACCTCGGAAAGATGCCAAGTGTTTTCTTTGTGATGAAACTGGGCACTGGAAGAGGAACTGTGCTAAGTATTTAGCTGAGCTGAAGCAAGCTAAGGCTTCAGGAGGAGAGTCCTCAAGTATATATGTTATTGAAATCTTTGCTTTTCCTATCAAAAACATGGGTGTTTGACACAGGATGTGGTTTCCACATTTGTAATGTTTTGCAAGGACTAAGAAAGATTAGAAAGCTGAAACAAGGCGACTTGGAGGTCCATGTTGGCAATGGACAAAGAGTTGCTGTGAAGGCTATAGGAGAATGTGTTCTCTTACTTCCTTCTGGTTTAGAACTTGTTTTGAACAATGTTTATTACATTCCTAGTGTGACTAGAAATATTGTTTCAGTTTCGGCTTTGCGAGGACAAGGTTTTAATTATCGTTTCAATAGGGAATTTATTTCTGCTTATTTTAACGATCTATTTTACTTTGATGCAAAACCCAACAATGGGATCTATGAGATAGAAATCCAAAACGATAACATATTATGCAATATCTCCCATAAACGTAATAAGTTGGACTTTAATGATACGTATATGTGGCATTGTAGACTTGGTCACATAAGTGAGAATCGTGTTAAACAACTCAAAACCGCAGGAATCCTGGATTCCAAAGGTTTGGAGTCGTTTGGAAAATGCGAATCATACTTAAGTGGAAAGTTAACAAAAGCACCTTATTCAAATGTTGGAGAAAGAGCTAATGATCTGTTAGGACTTGTACATACAGATGTATGTGGTCCATTCAGAACAATGTCAAGACATGGAGAAAGATACTTTGTTACATTTACTGATGATTTCAGTAGATATGGTTATGTTTATCTTATGAAGCATAAACATGAAACTCTTGAAAAGTTCAAGGAATACCAAAACGAAGTAGAAAATCAGCTAAATAGAACTATTAAAATGCTTCGATCAGATCGAGGCGGTGAATATCTTAGTCAGGAATTCATCGACCATCTAAAGGATTGTGGAATAGTTTCACAACTCACTCCACCTGGAACACCGCTGTAACATTTGTACTTTTCGTATTTTCTGTTCTAGTCCTTGTATTCTTGTATCTTTCCATTTTTTTACCCTTGTAATCCCGAGCTTATGATCAATAGAAAAGTATTTTATCAATTGCATTTAATCTTAATCTATTTCATTTATTCTATAAATTCTATGTGACGCAAACTTTATATAACATCGCGTGATTTTTAAATTATATATTTAACGAATTCCAAGTTCGCGTTTACTCGCTTGTTCTATGTTACTCCTACCAATTCATGACGAGTCGTCATTATATTTTACCCTATTCAATTTAAGCGTTATAACAAGAAACTCATTTAGTTAAAATCTTAATATATATTTATTTTACCTTTAAAATAAAACATATATATATATTGTTATACTTTTAGTTTAAAAAAAAACATGAATTCCATTAAAACATTAACTTTCAAAAAAAAAAAAAACTTCCATTCATTTCTTTTTATTTGATATTATTATTATTTTTTTTTCTTTGTTTTTTTAAAGATATATCCCCACTAATTAACTTCTAACCACCCTAAATAATTCATTAAATACCCAACCCCTTCACCCCAACTATAAATACACCACTCCTACCCATTCTAACACTTGCTCATTTCTAAATCCTCTCTAAACCTCCCAACTCTCCAAAGAAATCCTAAGAGTGGAAGTCCACTTCTAAGTGAGTTCTCTCATAAACTCCAACTTTATTCTTCTTCTTCTTCACTTCTTTTCTTTTTCTAACCCCTTGGAGAAACCTCTAGGATCTTCCCCATATTAATCCACAAAAGTGTGATAAGGGTAGAGCACCTAAAAGAGGTTCCAAAGGTGGTTGTTTTCTTAATTATACTATATAATAATATAAACATATACTTTCAAGTTTCTTTCTTACTAGTTTATTATTAATCTTTGGAAGGTTTGTGGTTACACCCTACCTTACCAACTCTCTTGACCCTTCTTGTGCTACGGATTTATCCACACTAGAAAGGGGAAATCCCGTGTCCAAAACCCACGTTTATTCCATAAGCGAAGTGGTTATGACATGAACCTATCAAATGGATTCACATTTCTAACCATCCGAATCATCTATGATGGTTTTGTGCTTGGTCTAACTTAATCTCATGACCATCCGGATTGCCCTAAAGGCAATTTGTGCTTGGTTTGCCTAAAAGGCTTGCATGACTCTCGTGAATCTATAATCTAAACCCGAACCTAAGACCCTTTATTCTTTAATTCTAGATAACCAAGGCTAAAGCTAAACCTTCCAAGACTTACCTTTTTGGAACTCTATCAAACGCACCTAAATTGAACTGGACAACGAGATATGTGTTGGAAATTATCCCAAATGATCAACCTAAAGTATTTGATAATGTGTAAGGGAAATAACTCTAGGATACATGTATTTCTAGGGTTTCGAATTGGGGATAAACGTTTATTTGATTATTAAACAAATTGTTTATTAAAGTATAAGAAATTTAATAAATAAATAAATAAAAGTCTTTTTGTAAAATTTTAAATTAAATAGTCACAACATAAGATTTTGATTATGAAAATAATTTTTTTTTTATAAAATTATTTTCTTGAAAATAGAATATTTAATTTAATTATTTCAAATTGTCAAAATATGACTTTAATATCTAAAAATATTAAAATCAAAGAATTTCTGAATTAAAATTTGTATTTCAGTTCTAGATAGTTAGAAATAATTTATATAAAATTTTGGTGCAAAAATATTGAAAAATGAATTTATTATGATTTATTTATGATTAAAACTAACAAAAATTAATTAAAAATATAAAATGAACGGTTTTTCTGAAATAAAAATATTTTCTGAAATGTTTAAGAATAAACAAGTTTAGGATAATTTTTGTGAGATTTAATAAAATCGTTTAGATATTTTTATAGAATTTAATAAATATAAATGAATAAACTTGTATTATTAATAATATATATTAAATAAATTATTTTTGAAAAACTAAAATTTGAGTGATGAACTTTATCATTTGAAGATCATATGATAATTTTTGTGGAATTTATAAACCACTTTTGGTATTTAAAACTGGTTTAAAAAGATTTAATGTATTGAATATATATAAAAATGGCAAAAAAATACTTGTTGGTTATGGGAATCGAACCCGGGCCTCTGGCCGGTTCGGGTTTTATCACAAGCGTGGCCACCAACTGAGCCACACCCTGAGAACGAGTTAAACTGGGTTGTATTTAATTATATAGGTTTAGTTGTATAAATGATTAAAATAGAAAAAAAAAGTAAATGTTGTTTGTGGGATTCGAACCTGGCCAAGAGGCCGGTTCGTCTCCACCATCTTGTGTGTAAACCAGCTGGTCTACACCAGCTGGTCGTTTGTTTATGTTTCGAAAATAATTATATACAATAACTGGTTCAAGTGTTCTTCCCCAAATATTATCAATTCGTGCCCTAATCCAACAATTGATCAAATCATCAATC
Source organism: Ambrosia x helenae (assembly GCA_030844895.1). Taxonomy (NCBI): domain Eukaryota; kingdom Viridiplantae; phylum Streptophyta; class Magnoliopsida; order Asterales; family Asteraceae; genus Ambrosia; species Ambrosia x helenae. The sequence goes on along the minus strand of CM061228.1, from coordinate 129,623,585 downwards.
AATAACCCTTGGATTCATAGGGTTATTGATCATGTGATAACGAATATTGAAAACATGTAAAGAATCATGACTTACAACCCAGAATTGATGATGATTCGTCTGGTCAACCAAAAAGTCAAACGCACGATAATGTAGATTATTAGGAGATTTAAGAGAAATTGGAAGTGAGGGTTTGTATTTCGTTCCTAACAGAGGTTGTGTGCAAGTTTAATTAGATTATAAACGAGTATTTATAAGGATTTCAATCGAGCTTATTTGGAAGGTTTATTAATGGTGTTTGACTCGCATTACAACACCTTCAATCACGTGTGATGATGTATAAGGAAAAAGGAAATGATTAGGGTGCTAAATTCTCGGGTTTGTTTTGTTTATGCGCGTGATTATTGGATTAGAATAAAGTCTCCTTGTGTTTTTCTTGTGCAGCGCATAACAGCAATGAAGAAGAAGAACCATCTTGGTTCGCTGATTTATGTATAAATGATTTAGAGGTCCAGAACTTTCAACAATGTAGCATGTGGCCTGGTGGTGTAACTGTGTGTGGTCACTGAGGCTGCTCGGGTTCGACTCCCGCAGCAGCAGCCTTTATTATTATTTTTTTTAGATAGAGGGAAAGGGAGAGCAAGTGGGCTGCAATGTTTGGGCTTAGAGTGTTGGGCCGATTTCTGGATTGGGCCTGCTGATGGTTTCAGATGGGCTCCAAGATAGGTATAAAGAGTGTGTTTGAGGTTATGTTTAATGGGCTAGGTTGGTTTAGTAGGTGGTAAATGTAATGACTAACTTTTTTTTTTATTATTTTTATTATTATTATTATTATTATGAGGATAAAATGTGGCGTTCAAGATAGGAGGTGCGAAATAAAAAAAATGTATGTATATTTTTAATAATAAAAATGATAAAGGTGACGGATGTCACACCTACCGAAGTTCGTTCCTTTCTAGGATTGGCGGGTTACTACCGTCGGTTCATCTCCAACTTTTCCAAAATTGCTACACCTCTCACCGCTTTGACTCAAAAATCCCAACCTTTCATTTGGCGTCCTAAGCAAGAAGAAGCCTTTGAAACCCTCAAGTCTATGCTTTGTGATGCTCCTATTCTAGCTCTTCCCGAGGGGAATGATGATTTCGTGGTTTATTGTGATGCATCGAATCAAGGTCTTGGTAGCGTTCTTATGCAACGAGGCAAAGTCATCGCCTATGCATCAAGGCAACTCAAAATCCACGAGAAGAACTACACCACTCACGATCTCGAACTTGGTGCCGTGGTTTTTGCCTTAAAAATCTGGAGACATTACCTCTATGGTACGAAATGTGTTGTTTTTACCGACCACAAAAGCCTGCAACACATTTTTAATCAAAAAGATCTTAACATACGACAACGACGATGGGTCGAATTGTTAAACGACTACGACTGCGAAATTCGCTATCATCCTGGTAAAGCGAATGTAGTAGCCGATGCTCTTAGTCGAAAAAGTCATGCAGTTCTATGCAACATCCGAGAAATCGACCGGCTTCGTAGCTCTCAATTTCAAAATGATCTATTTAATCGTATTCGAGACGCTCAACATACATCGGTCAATGAAAATACTCTATACGAAGAAATGTCTTGTGGTGCCGAGTTACACTTGGAGTCCAAGGCGAATGGGATTCTGTATTATCTTGATCGTATTTGGGTTCCCAGTCGTAATGACCTTCGTACTCTTATAATGAATGAAGCGCATAAATCCCGATACTCTATTCATCCCGGTGCGGATAAAATGTATCAAGATCTCCGTCGCATTTATTGGTGGCCCGGTATGAAAAAGGACATTGCTCTCTTTGTGTCCAAATGTCTCACTTGCTCTAAAGTAAAAGCCGAGCACCAACGACCGTCGGGTTTGCTTGAACAGCCCGAAGTCCCCATGTGGAAATGGGAAAGTATTGCTATGGATTTTATTACCAAGCTCCCTCGAACATCATCTGGACATGATAGTATTTGGGTAATCATTGATCGTTTAACCAAGTCAGCTCACTTCCTTCCCATTCGGGAAGATTACAAAGTTGAGAAGCTAGCCCATATCTACACCAAGGAAATCATTTGTCGTCATGGCATTCCTCTTGACATCATCTCAGACCGTGATGGTCGATTCACCTCCCGTCTTTGGGAAACATTTCAGGCTGCCATGGGAACTCAGCTTAATCTTAGTACAGCTTTTCATCCTCAATTTGATGGTCAAACTGAACGTACGATCCAGACTCTTGAGGACATGCTTCGATCTTGTGTAATCGACTTTGGTGGAAACTGGGATGCTCATCTACCATTGGTCGAGTTCTCGTACAATAACAGTTACCATACCAGCATCCAAATGGCTCCATTCGAAGCTCTCTATGGCCGAAAGTGTCGTTCTCCTATATGTTGGCACGAGATTGGTGAAGCACAAATCACTGGTCCCGAAATCATCCAGGAAACGACCAACAAAATCATCCAGATCCGTGATAATCTCTTAGCTGCTCGAAGCCGTCAGAAAAGCTATGCTGACAAGCGGCAAAAACCCCTTGAATTCAATGTTGGTGATCAAGTACTCCTCAAGGTCTCTCCTTGGAAAGGAGTAGTCAGATTTGGAAAGAAAGGAAAGTTAGCTCCACGGTACGTTGGACCGTTCAAGATCATTGAGCGAATCGGGAAAGTGGCTTACAAGCTCGAGTTACCCCAAGAACTCAACAATGTCCATCCCACCTTTCATGTTTCAAATTTGAAGAAGTGCTTAGCCGAAGGGAACATACACATTCCTCTCGATGATGTACGAATTGGCGAGACTATGCATTTTGTCGAAAAACCAATGGAAATAACGGATCGTGAAGTCAAACAACTCAAACGAAAACGTATTCCACTAGTTAAAATTCGTTGGGAATCGAAGAATGGACCCGAATTCACTTGGGAACATGAAGAGCAAATGAAGAAAAAGTACCCACATCTTTTCAGTCAAGCCACTTGAATAAATTTCGAGACGAAATTTCCTAAAGTAGGGGAGACTGTAACATTTGTACTTTTCGTATTTTCTGTTCTAGTCCTTGTATTCTTGTATCTTTCCATTTTTTTTACCCTTGTAATCCCGAGCTTATGATCAATAGAAAAGTATTTTATCAATTGCATTTAATCTTAATCCATTTCATTTATTCTATAAATTCTATGTGACGCAAACTTTATATAACATCGCGTGATTTTTAAATTATATATTTAACGAATTCCAAGTTCGCGTTTACTCGCTTGTTCTATGTTACTCCTACCAATTCATGACGAGTCGTCATTATATTTTACCCTATTCAATATAAGCGTTATAACAAGAAACTCATTTAGTTAAAATCTTAATATATATTTATTTTACCTTTAAAATAAAACATATATATATATATATTGTTATACTTTTAGTTAAAAAAAAACATGAATTCCATTAAAACATTAACTTTCAAAAAAAAAAAAAAAAACTTCCGTTCATTTCTTTTTATTTGATATTATTATTATTTTTTTCTTTGTTTTTTTTAAGATATATCCCCACTAATTAACTTCTAACCACCCTAATTAATTCATTAAATACCCAACCCCTTCACCCCAACTATAAATACACCACTCCTACCCATTCTAACACTTGCTCATTTCTAAATCCTCTCTAAACCTCCCAAATCTCCAAAGAAATCCCAAGAGTGGAAGTCCACTTCTAAGTGAGTTCTCTCATAAACTCCAACTTTATTCTTCTTCTTCTTCACTTCTTTTCTTTTTCTAACCCCTTGGAGAAACCTCTAGGATCTTCCCCATATTTATCCACAAAAGTGTGATAAGGGTAGAGCACCTAAAAGAGGTTCCAAAGGTGGTTGTTTTCTTAATTATACTATATAATAATATAAACATATACTTTCAAGTTTCTTTCTTACTAGTTTATTATTAATCTTTGGAAGGTTTGTGATTACACCCTACCTTACCAACTCTCTTGACCCTTCTTGTGCTACGGATTTATCCACACTAGAAAGGGGAAATCCCGTGTCCAAAACCCACGTTTATTCCATAAGCGAAGTGGTTATGACATGAACCTATCAAATGGATTCACATTTCTAACCATCCGAATCATCTATGATGGTTTTGTGCTTGGTCTAACTTAATCTCATGACCATCCGGAGTGCCCTAAAGGCAATTTGTGCTTGGTTTGCCTAAAAGGCTTGCATGACTCTCGTGAATCTATAATCTAAACCCGAACCTAAGACCCTTTATTCTTTAATTCTAGATAACCAAGGCTAAAGCTAAACCTTCCAAGACTTACCTTTTTGGAACTCTATCAAACGCACCTAAAGGTGAGTTCATACTTGTCCCCCTTTTTATTCTTTATTCTTTGGGGCTCAACATGTATCACTATCAAAACTTAAATGATTTCATACTCTTAAAACTATCATGCTTAATCTAAATGCTTATATGCTATGCCATGCTAGAATTCTAAGTCTTACATACAAATGTACTATTAGCCAACAACCCACCTTACATGTATAGCGCTATAGGTTGACACGCCGCCCCCTTTATGGGTCATGATAAGATGAAGTCTTTTGTGTTATCGAGTGTTGTTGCCGTTTGTATGGTTCTACGTGCATATGCCTATAACATGATGATTCGAGTAGACTTTTCTATACTATGTACTTAGACTCAAACTAGTATGCTCACCAATGCTTTATGTGTTGACGGATATTTTATACATGTTGCAGGAAATGTTTAATGCAGGTTTATCAAGAAATCTACCTAGGATTGGACTAGAAACTCACGCTAGTTTAAGTTCTATATTTTGATGTTCTATTTTTCTTTTCGTGAAACAATTTGTATTATGTTATCTTTTTAGACAATGATTATGCTATGAATGAAATTTTATCTTTAATTTATATTATCACGAATTCTAGTGTCATGAAGTCTTTGAACAATCTATCCCAAGTCTCGCCCCGATGTATCCCGCCATCGGTTGGGGTGTGACAACCGCAACATAATGGTGTGTCTGAGCGGAGAAATCGAACTCTATTAGATATGATTCGATCAATGATGTGTCTAACAAACCTTCCAAAATCCTTTTGGAGTTATGCTTTGGGGACCGTCGCAAGACTTGTGAATATAGCTCCGACGAAAAAGGTTACTAAAACGCCTTATGAGATATGGCATGGAAAGAAACCTCATGTATCCTACCTTAAAGTCTGGGGATGTAATGCTTATGTCACTCTAGAATCTTCGGATAAACTAGATCCCAGAGGCGAAAAAGTGGTTTTCGTTGGATACGGTAAGAAGATCGGTTACATGTTCTACCACCCCACTGAAAATAAGATTTTCACCAAACGCAGAGGCACTTTCTTAGAGGAAGAGCTTCTGGCGCGAGGGATTGGAGATAACTATGTGGATCTTGAAGAAATTCGAGAATCACAAGTGACTGAACCAGCTGTTCAGACAGAACCAGATGTAACTGATCCAGTTGTTGAAGTTGAGCCTGAGAGGACTCAAGAAACAACAGAAACACCAAGTGTTCGGAAAAGTATTAGGGATCATCGTGCACCGGTAAGGTATGACGATATCTTCATGATTGATGAAGCCGAGCCTACTACTTACAAATCTGCAATCTTGGATTCAGAATCCAAGAAATGGCAAGAAGCCATGAATGCAGAGATGCAATCCATGTATGATAACCAAGTCTGGGATTTGGTTGATCTTCCTACCGAATGTCGGACTGTGGGAAACAAATGGATCTTCAAGAAGAAGACTGACATGGATGGGAATGTGCAAACCTACAAAGCAAGGCTTGTAGCGAAAGGTTTTACTCAGACTCAAGGAATTGACTATGAGGAAACTTTCTCGCCAGTGGCCATGCTTAAGTCTATTAGAATTCTACTTGCCATTTGTGACATCCGTCACCCTCGTCTTTCGTCGGATTTACAAAAATAACCCTTGTAATATTTTCATTTTAGTCCCTATAAATTTCGTCGTTTTCAAATTAAATTTAAAAAAAAAAATATATATATATATATATTGTGGATCGGGTGTAAGTTTTAATCAAATACCTATCTCGAAGCGTTTACGCAATGGATTTTATAAAAGTTTCAAATTTATAAAGTCTTAGAAATACTTGGTTAAATAAATAAAACTTGGTTAAGTTTATGGAGAATAAAAACTAACTTTGTTAAGTTGTTAGATCTTAAAAGGAAGAAAAGTAACCAAGGTCTATATAAAACTAACTAAGTTATAACTATGAGGGGCCAAATGTGTCAAGTCCTGAAAGTTTAAAAAAAAAAAACATCATACCTGCTGTGCGCGTTTTTCCGGCCACCTGGTCGCCGCCGGCGGAAATTCCGGCGAACCCATTTAATGAATTTTAACGCGTTTTATCAAGATTAAATCGTTGGGTTACGTTTCTCCATTATTATTCAACGTATTTCAATCATTTAATTGGGTTAATAACAAGCTTTAAACAAGTTTTAATCATGGGTTAATGGTAACCGGTCGGAATCCTTTAAATCATTGCAAAACGTTTTTCACGAGACCAATATAAATATGGGTTGAGGAAACTCCTTCTGCATCCATTTCCTTCAAAACCCACAAAGAAATACCCGAAAAATCTGTCCATAACGTGTCTAATTTGCAAGAACAAGGCCGGCTCTTAGAGCTTCATTTGTGTCGCTTATTCGCATTGTGAGTTCAATATCTTTATGCCATTTTGTTTAGAATTGATTCCTGAGTAAAACGCCCATAATCGCTGAACTTATAACAGTGTATTAGGGCCGATTGATTTGAAGCTAGGGTTAGGGTTCTTGTTAGTTAATTGGGGAAGATGAAGATGGTTGGGTTATTGATAAAAATAATTTGTTTCACTAAAATTAACAAACATTGGCTTTGGTGTAGTGGTTGATGTGTTTGGGATGCAAGATTTGACCCGGTTCGAGCCCAGGGAATCCCCCACATTTTTGCAGTTTTTTTTTTAAGATTCAATTATTATTTTAATTATATATAATAATCATTTTTAATACATAAAAACTTAGAATATTCATAATAAATTCATCTTTTGCCCAAAAATTATAAAAATTTAGGTATAGCTTCTTGATATCATAAAGAACATTTCCACATTTTTATTTTCTGAAAAATGGTTTATTTTTATATTTTTATTGAATTAAATTGTTTTAATCATAAATAATTGATAAAAAATTCATTTTTAATGATTTTAATCTCAAAATTTTTGACAAATTATTTCTAATGATTATGAACTGAAATAAAAATTATTGGTCAAGAAAACATTTATTTTTATTAATTTCCCTATTTTTAATCATTTAAACATGATTTAATCTCGTTAAATCCGTTTTAAATATAAATAAGTTTATATAGATTATGAGAAAATTATTCTAATATGTTTACATCAGAAATCATCCATTTTCTATAAAATAAATATTTTTGGATCACGTATAGTATTATTAGTCTTATTTACGTTTAGTTAGACATAATAAAACATTTATTTATTTATACAATTTAAATATCTATTTTATGAATGTTTTTCTTATAAAATAGAAATACTCGTGTGGTTTAATGTCTTAATTATATTTTTTGTTGAATCGTTGTGTAACACAAAAATTATTTATTTATATATTTATGATTATCGTATTATTTTAATTTAGTTAAAGTAACTAACTAAATTATTTTGTCTTAATTATTCAAACGTATTGTTACCTAAATATTTAATCGGTAATAATTATATCACCTAAATCGTATTACAAACTTTGGTATATTATTTTTAATATACAACTTTTACATTTATTCGACTAATCATAAAATCTCTAATTCCCCAAATCGACTTAGCAAACCCTAATGCCTTAGACCCTAGATACCTTAGACTTTGTAGACTTTACCTTACTAGTATTTATATACGTTATAGGTTGAATTCCTCGGAATTCTCACTACTTAGCTCACAACCGTTTAAGTGGATTTCGATCACTTTCACAAACTGTGAGTATATCTTTCCCCTTTTTACTATTTTACATTTCGGGGTGACTCATGTACTTACTATCAAGTTTATATTTCCTTTTACTAAAATAGCAATTCTTATGTGTGTTTGCTTGTGTTATTTTGTGTATCTATGACCTGTCAAATCATTAACCGCTGGGCGGCCTGGCATTTCAATGAATAGTACTATGGTTTATACCCTTGTGACTCTGTTGAGAGTCCTCGTCATTGCTATGTATTACATTACTACTAGCGCATACTATATATATCTGCTTTCTTCTCTTAGGGTTGATTTGACCCGGATTCCACTTATTACATCTTGCAAAATAACACACGAATTGCTAAAGTTTACCTTACTATATATATCAAACGGATGTACTCACCAATACATTATATGTGTTGACAAAATTGTTTTTGTACATGTTTCAGGTGACGTTTGATGTTTCATGCTTTCACGCTTAGGCTGGACCTAGTGCTTAAATAAAAAGTTGAACATTTAATATTTATGTTTGAGATTTCTATTAAGACTCTTTGTATTTCGTTTTGAATGATGGAAGTTATTTGCTATTAATATTTACAATTTAGTCCATGTGCTATTGAACAATCGTCACTACGTGACACCTCAATGTTTCCGCCATCGGTTGGGGTGTTACAGATTGGTATCAGAGCCATGGTTATAGGGAATTAGGTTATTAGTAAATGCTTTTGACCTAGACTATAACTAAGCTACCCAATATATGCTTTCTTTTATCCTCATATTTCTTTAGATATATTTTCTCCTTTTACTTTTCATTATACTCGGAGAAGATTTTTATTCTACAAATGGAACGAAAACACCAAGTTAGGAGTGATATCCATACCTTGGTGAATAGTTTCACTCCTTATATGTTTTATTTATTTATTTTATTTATCTTGGAATATTTTCCTTTCGAGATAGGAGACGTCCAAATCTCAAGGAATCTATCCCTCCAAAAGAAACTTACTCACTAAGCTAGGAGTGATATCCTTATCTTAGTGACTAGTTTCACTCCATCATATTTTTACTATTTGGAAGTATATCTTTGAGTTAGGAGTGAAATCCACATCTCAAGGATATATATATTTCCATATCTCAAGTTCCGCTAGAGTTTTGCAATTTATTTGTGACGGGGCACGTGCAATCTGGAAGGGTGCTCCGCCTGTATTCTGAGTTTTCTGTCTAGGTTGGTAATTCGCATAAATCCCAATCAGACGAGGGACCCGTTTACCTACCTGGGAATTCTCGGGATGAGCATTCACTTATAGGCTAAAGTACGCCCCCACAAGTCACTAATAATATTTCAATTACTTTAGTCCGTCAACAGTTTCTTTGGAAACACTCTTATATCTCGTTTTATACTTGGTATTGTTTTTCATTTGAAGCTTTATCATGATTTTCCTTATGATGTTCATAATTTTTCTTAAATCAATTTATAAATTACTATATCTCATGTTATGTGTTACTTGTCTTGATATAAACTATGGCATTTCCAAGATTTTTGGAATCAAATCTCATAATTATTGTTCACTTTTGTAGATGTCTGATCGCGAATCTCGTAAGAGAGCCTCGAAGCGTCAGGCTAAACTGAAATCTGATCAGCGTATCGCGACCATGCTCAATGACAAGTTGGAAACACTTGTTCCCAACATCATTAATGCTATTATTCCAAACCTTAACCTGAACGGTAGCTCGAATGGGAACTCTAACGGGAATACAAATGGAAATGGTGGGGCTAGTGAGAATAAGTGCACTTTCAAGCACTTCAACTCTTGCCATCCCAACAAGTTTAATGGCACTGAGGGAGCCACTGGGTTACTTGAATGGTTCGAAAGTATGGAGAATACGTTCATTAATAGCGACTGTCCAGATAACCTACGTGTTCGTCATGCCACAGGTGTTCTCCAAAAGAGAGCGCTTACTTGGTGGAATGGTGAAAAACATGCTCGAGGGACAGAAGCTGCTTTAGCTATGTCTTGGGATGATTTCAAAATCGCCATGACCACTGAGTTCTGTCCTCGTAGTGAGATGAAGAAATTGGAGGATGAGTTCTATCACCTTAAGCAAGACAGTGGAAACAATGTTCCCTACAACAACCGTTACCACGAGTTGAGCTTACTGATTCCTCGTATGGTTACCCCGGTATCCTTGGCAATTGAGAAATATATTGAGGGACTGCCACCTCAGATTCATGATTCGGTTATGGGAAGTAAACCTGCTACTGTAGAGGATGCCATTCGTCTCGCAGCATCTCTTACTGACAAGCATGTCAAGGATGGTACTCTAACTCGTAAGGGTACTAAAAGATCTACTGAAACCCCTGCTACTACTGAACCGTCTCAAGCGAACTCTGTCTCTACCTCTAGTTCCAATAAGAAACGAAAAGGTGGAAACCAGAACTATGCTGTTGTTACACCCCTTAACCAGGTTCCTGTTGCAAACACATCTACTGCACCTCAAACTCAAAAGATTCAGGGAAACTATTCGGGTTCACACCCTAAATGCATTTCATGCAACTTTCACCATCCAACTACTCGACCCTGCTATAAATGTGACACTTGCGGCAAAGCAGGCCACACTGCTTCTCACTGTCGGGAGACTGAACCTGGGAATGCTCAAAACCAGAGGACTGGTCAACCTAGAGCTTGCTATGCGTGTGGTGATCCTAACCACAGGCAAGATAGGTGTCCTCATTTAGCTGCTTTCATACAGTCTCGTCAGCAAACCCCAGCACTTCCAGCAGCTCCAGCAGTTCCAGCAATTCAAGCAGCTCCCGCTCGTGGTCGTGTTTTCAACATCAACGCTAACCAAGATCAAGCTACCAACGACGTTGTCAATGGTACATTTCTTATTACTAACTTATATGCTTCGATTTTTACCGGTATGGATAGGAGTTTTGTCTCATTAGAAGTTGAACCTTTACTTGCTCGTACTTGTCCTCACCTTACCCATCCTTTTGCTATGGAGGTTGTTAATGGCAAATCTTATTCTTATATGCTCCGTAAATGCACGTAGAACCTAAACGATTATAAATTTTCTGCTAATCTTATACCTGCTTTTAGGAACCCTACGAACCGAGTTTATAAACCTTTCCTGGATCAAGTCGTAACTGATTTTCATCGATAACATGCACATATACACCAGAAACCTTCACTAGAAAGAAATTTCGAGACGAAATTTTCTAAAGTAGGGGAGCCTGTGACATCCGTCACCCTCGTCTTTCGTCGGATTTACAAAAATAACCCTTGTAATATTTTCATTTTAGTCCCTATAAATTTCGTCGTTTTCAAATTAAATTTTAAAAAAAATATATATATATATTGTGGATCGGGTGTAAGTTTTAATCAAATACCTATCTCGAAGCGTTTACGCAATGGATTTTATAAAAGTTTCAAATTTATAAAGTCTTAGAAATACTTGGTTAAATAAATAAAACTTGGTTAAGTTTATGGAGAATAAAAACTAACTTTGTTAAGTTGTTAGATCTTAAAAGGAAGAAAAGTAACCAAGGTCTATATAAAACTAACTAAGTTATAACTATGAGGGGCCAAATGTGTCAAGTCCTGAAAGTTTAAAAAAAAAAAAAAACATCATACCTGCTGTGCGCGTTTTTTCCGGCCACCTGGTCGCCGCCGGCGGAAATTCCGGCGAACCCATTTAATGAATTTTAACGCGTTTTATCAAGATTAAATCGTTGGGTTACGTTTCTCCATTATTATTCAACGTATTTCAATCATTTAATTGGGTTAATAACAAGCTTTAAACAAGTTTTAATCATGGGTTAATGGTAACCGGTCGGAATCCTTTAAATCATTGCAAAACGTTTTTCACGAGACCAATATAAATATGGGTTGAGGAAACTCCTTCTGCATCCATTTCCTTCAAAACCCACAAAGAAATACCCGAAAAATCTGTCCATAACGTGTCTAATTTGCAAGAACAAGGCCGGCTCTTAGAGCTTCATTTGTGTCGCTTATTCGCATTGTGAGTTCAATATCTTTATGCCATTTTGTTTAGAATTGATTCCTGAGTAAAACGCCCATAATCGCTGAACTTATAACAGTGTATTAGGGCCGATTGATTTGAAGCTAGGGTTAGGGTTCTTGTTAGTTAATTGGGGAAGATGAAGATGGTTGGGTTATTGATAAAAATAATTTGTTTCACTAAAATTAACAAACATTGGCTTTGGTGTAGTGGTTGATGTGTTTGGGATGCAAGATTTGACCCGGGTTCGAGCCCAGGGAATCCCCCACATTTTTGCAGTTTTTTTTTTAAGATTCAATTATTATTTTAATTATATATAATAATCATTTTTAATACATAAAAACTTAGAATATTCATAATAAATTCATCTTTTGCCCAAAAATTATAAAAATTTAGGTATAGCTTCTTGATATCATAAAGAACATTTCCACATTTTTATTTTCTGAAAAATGGTTTATTTTTATATTTTTATTGAATTAAATTGTTTTAATCATAAATAATTGATAAAAAATTCATTTTTAATGATTTTAATCTCAAAATTTTTGACAAATTATTTCTAATGATTATGAACTGAAATAAAAATTATTGGTCAAGAAAACATTTATTTTTATTAATTTCCCTATTTTTAATCATTTAAACATGATTTAATCTCATTAAATCCGTTTTAAATATAAATAAGTTTATATAGATTATGAGAAAATTATTCTAATATGTTTACATCAGAAATCATCCATTTTCTATAAAATAAATATTTTTGGATCACGTATAGTATTATTAGTCTTATTTACGTTTAGTTAGACATAATAAAACATTTATTTATTTATACAATTTAAATATCTATTTTATGAATGTTTTTCTTATAAAATAGAAATACTCGTGTGGTTTAATGTCTTAATTATATTTTTTGTTGAATCGTTGTGTAACACAAAAATTATTTATTTATATATTTATGATTATCGTATTATTTTAATTTAGTTAAAGTAACTAACTAAATTATTTTGTCTTAATTATTCAAACGTATTGTTACCTAAATATTTAATCGGTAATAATTATATCACCTAAATCGTATTACAAACTTTGGTATATTATTTTTAATATACAACTTTTACATTTATTCGACTAATCATAAAATCTCTAATTCCCCAAATCGACTTAGCAAACCCTAATGCCTTAGACCCTAGATACCTTAGACTTTGTAGACTTTACCTTACTAGTATTTATATACGTTATAGGTTGAATTCCTCGGAATTCTCACTACTTAGCTCACAACCGTTTAAGTGGATTTCGATCACTTTCACAAACTGTGAGTATATCTTTCCCCTTTTTACTATTTTACATTTCGGGGTGACTCATGTACTTACTATCAAGTTTATATTTCCTTTTACTAAAATAGCAATTCTTATGTGTGTTTGCTTGTGTTATTTTGTGTATCTATGACCTGTCAAATCATTAACCGCTGGGCGGCCTGGCATTTCAATGAATAGTACTATGGTTTATACCCTTGTGACTCTGTTGAGAGTCCTCGTCATTGCTATGTATTACATTACTACTAGCGCATACTATATATATCTGCTTTCTTCTCTTAGGGTTGATTTGACCCGGATTCCACTTATTACATCTTGCAAAATAACACACGAATTGCTAAAGTTTACCTTACTATATATATCAAACGGATGTACTCACCAATACATTATATGTGTTGACAAAATTGTTTTTGTACATGTTTCAGGTGACGTTTGATGTTTCATGCTTTCACGCTTAGGCTGGACCTAGTGCTTAAATAAAAAGTTGAACATTTAATATTTATGTTTGAGATTTCTATTAAGACTCTTTGTATTTCGTTTTGAATGATGGAAGTTATTTGCTATTAATATTTACAATTTAGTCCATGTGCTATTGAACAATCGTCACTACGTGACACCTCAATGTTTCCGCCATCGGTTGGGGTGTTACACCATTGCTGCATATTATGACTATGAGATATGGCAGATGGATGTCAAAACCGCGTTCCTTAATGGACACTTACTGGAAGATGTCTATATGGTTCAACCTGAAGGTTTTGTCGATCCGAAGAATCCTAATAAGGTGTGCAAGCTGAATAAATCCATCTATGGATTAAAGCAAGCATCTCGCAGCTGGAATCTCCGTTTTGATCAGAAAATCAAAGAGTTTGGTTTTATCAAGAACGAAGATGAACCGTGTGTTTACAAGAAGTCTAGTGGGAGCTATATTACTTTTCTTATACTGTATGCAGATGACATACTAATCATTGGAAACAATATCCCTATGCTTAAAGATGTTAAGACCTGGTTGGGTAAATGTTTCGCAATGAAAGATCTTGGTGAAGACGCTTATATTCTGGGAATAAAGATTTATAGAGATAGATCAAAGCGGTTATTGGGTTTGAGTCAAAGTACATATATTGATAAGGTCTTACGACGCTTCTCAATGCAAGACTCAAAAAGGGGGCTCTTGCCCATGGCACATGGAACCATTCTTGATAACAAGCAGTGTGCAAATACTGTAGAGGAAAAGAAGAAAATGGAAGGTGTTCCATATGCTTCTACGATTGGTTCCATCATGTATGCCATGTTATGTACTAGACCTGATGTCTCGTATGCTCTTAGCATGACGAGTAGATATCAACAGAATCCAGGAGAGAGTCACTGGGCTGCAGTGAAGAACATTCTTAAGTACTTGAGAAGGACTAAGGACATGTTCTTAATATATGGAGGACTGGATAAGGAGCTGTCAGTTAAGTGTTATACTGATGCAAGCTTCCAGACTGATCGTGATAACTCAAGATCACAAACGGGATATGTTTTCATTCTGAATGGTGGGGCTGTTACTTGGAAGAGCTCTAAGCAAAGTGTGGTTGCTCAATCCACCTGTGAATTAGAATACGTTGCTGCATCGGATGCTGCAAAGGAGGCTGCCTGGGTGAAGAAGTTCATCACTGATCTCGATGTTGTGCCTAGCATAAAGAAACCAATCGAGATAATGTGTGACAACAATGGTGCCATTGCTCTTGCAAAGGAACCAAGGTCACATCAGACCGCAAGGCATATACTCAGAAAGTTCCACTACATTAGAGAAATAGTGGAGCGTGGAGACGTCATGATGAACAAAGTTCATACAGATCTAAATCTGGCTGACCCCTTTACTAAGCCTTTACCTCAAGCTAGACATAAGGAGCATGCTGGAAATATAGGGCTTAGAGTTGTTAGACAATGGGCATGATCTGTAATTAGTATTGATGTTTTATTTTGAACTATGACAGTTATGTTGAATGTTTATTTGATTTAATGGGTTAAATGCAAATTTAATATTTATTAACTGTGTTCATTTATTCGTATGTTTAAATCCTTGAATAAAAGTATTCTAAATGTCCGTAGTCGATCAAATTACATGGGAATGAATTTGAATGTAAGACTATTGTGAATTGGGATGGTTGTATTCATGAGATGAATAGCTCAAGGGTTTGAGGATCATAATTCACAGATATTATTAGGGAACAATATTGGATGTAACTCGCTTCAAAACGATCTCCATGGATCTATGTCATGATATGTTTTGATATTGATATGTTCAATCTGTCCTTTTTCCTAAGGCACATATTAAACTACATTGATCAAGGACTATCTTTGATGTTATCTTACACTATCCTGAAACATGGGTAGGTATAAGGGTAGCGTTGGGAGAAATTCGAGATTAAGTGGGAGTTGTATGACGCTGATGGAATTCTGTACTTCTATGGGATTAGAAGCCTAGACATTCTGGCGCCCTCGTAAAACTCAAACTGGTATAAACGCGTGGCCACGCTCGGACTAAGGTAGTTCGTTAGACCACTTTGAATTAGAGACGAGAATAGAGAATAGTTGATCACTATATAAAAATGAATGATCCATGTCTTATGATCAACGGATGTCTATACAGAAGGGACTTATTGATATAATTATCAGGGCTATAGTATTTGGTTAAGTAAAGCGTTACTTGAACTCAAGGAACTAGTTGACGACTGTAAAGTGTCATACTGGTTTGGGTGCAATGCGATGCAGCTAGGCGTCCAACTCTGCGCACGTTGACTCATTTAATTAAAATCGTCCAAGTGGGAGATTGTTGGATATATAGGATGTCCGATGTAATTAAAAGTCGAGATCAACGTAACCCGAACCGGTACGATCCGAAGAGTTACACGTTGGTACACGAATCAGATAAGTTCACGCGTTGGTGGATTATTATTTATGAAATAATAATTGTTTTAGTCTTGAGGGATTTAATATTAATAAGATTAATATTAAGGAGTATCTTGAGGGACTTAATGTTAATAAGATTAATATTAAGGAGTATTAAGATATTTAGCAAGGGGGTTTATTGCAAGTTGTTGTCTTATAAAAGGAGGGTTATGGAGTAAACCCTAATGCACACTTTTGATAAAACAACAAACCCTTGCCTCCTCTTCTTGGCTTTTTGCGGCCGCCACCAAAGAAAAGAAGGCCGCCGCCTTCTTCTTTTTTGTTCGGCCATCAACCACCACAAGCCACCACCTTCCTCTTGCAAGTGTTGTTTCCCGGTTGGTTCGTGCTCGGTTGTGAACTTCCTACTAGCGAGGATTCGTTGTAACCCGCGTGTTACAATTCCGGTGTAGTCGTCAAAGGTTGATTACTAAACCCCCTATGGTTGTTTATTATTTATTTGTTTATACGCGTTTAACTGAGATCCTGATTGGGAATATTTTATTAATCGGATTAATAAAATTAATTAACAATTTATATATAAAATCGGCTATTATATATATTGTATATATAATCCGTTTTTGTTAAATATATAAACCGCTTTCGCTGTGTATACGATACCATGATTCCCAGCAGTATTATTGTTGTTCTTTTCATTTAAAAAACGCGGGTCCTCATAAGTTTAAAATAATAATATTATTCTCTGTCTCATTATATATATAACATTTAACATCACTAGCAATAGTAACGTGGATAAGCGCGAAATTAAAGACCTTCAGTTTCGAATTAATTACGAAAATACCATCGTAGTAATTTTATTATTAAATCCTCTAATAAAAGGCCTTCAGTTTCGAATTAATTACGAAAATGCCATCGAAGTAATTTTATTAATAAATCCTCTAATAAAAGGCCTTCATTTTCGAGGTAATTACGAAAATGTCATCGCTTTACTTTTATTTTACTTTTATTAGTAAATCCTTTTTTTCAAGCGGTTTAGCCGCTTTGCTCGATGCAACGCACACCGGCGTACCGATATAACAATACGACTCTATTTTTTTTGTTATCCGATTAACATACCCTCGCAATTATATAACAAATCATCAATCGACAACCGTTTTCTTACATGGTTAAGTGGAAATCGTTCTTTTTTAATCACATGGTCGTTGGCTTGAGTCATGGTTAAGTGGAAATCGTTCTTTTTTAATCACATGGTCGTTGGCTTGAGTCTCATGGATGACACTTTTTTCCCAGCCATATTTATTTTTACCAGATTAGATACTTGTCCGCGGGGCAACGCCCGCGGGTCAAATACTAGTTATATTACATTTTCCCAATGAAAAGAACACATATCTATAAACATTTTCTTCATGATTGGTAATTAATAAATATACACTTAGTGCATCTTCTTAGTGGTGGTTAGAATATTACAAATTGTAGCATCAGTGCTGATCTTAATTAGAAGTAATCACATGGGTCCAACCACTTAATTACAAATTCATATAATATATGATTTTAGCATCCAACTAGGAAGTTACCTATCTGTCTAGCATAGATGAAAATAGCTTTTTTTTTTTTTTTTTTTTTTTTTAATTTGCATATGGGAGTTTTGAGTGTGCCAAGTTGTACATTTAAATAACACAGTTTGAGATCTGCATTAATTCTTAAATATGTGAAAACGAGTTTTTGAATTTATTTGTTACCTAGGGACAAGGGAAATCCTCATACACTGTATACGTATATGTATACATATACAAATATATTATATATATACGACACGTTTCTCTCTCTGTGTGTATATATATGTGTGTGTGTATCACTTGTGTGATCATATTGTTTTACATTTTTTTTTACCAAGGGATTTGCACATAAAGATGAAGGAAGATAAAGCTGCTAGGTGGTTTGAACTTGAATATGTACCTAAGGATTACATATTCTCAAAGGAAGAAAGACCTCAAAATATTGATAGTCCTATTTGCGATTCGATTCCTGTAATAGATCTTGCAAAATCAAGGGCTACAAATGGACATAGTCAACCAGTTGAAGAAATCTTTAAGGCTTCTCAAGAATTCGGTTTCTTTCAGGTATATAAAAATTTTAACCATAATAAAAGTTCTTAGTTTTTGCTATCTTTGATGTGGGTTACAAATTTCTAAAGAAAGACGTGGTTTGGCTGATATAGTAAAGTTTATATCTTGTAACAGGTGATAAATCATGGTATTCCAGAAAAGACAGTGGCTGATGCAATGAATGTTCTTAAGGAATTCTTTGACATGCAAGCCAAAGATACAAAATCTGGAACTGTCCCACAAAGTAAAGGTTATATTTACACAAACAGCACTGGTTACGCGAAAGATGGTGTGCACTTATGGAGGGAAAATATTAAGCATACTTGTCATCCCTTAGAGGAATGCATTCATCTATGGCCAGATACCCCTACTCGTTATCAGTAAGTTTTATCATTTCATTTTCATCATATTTTAACGTTATTTTTCACGAAATTAGTAAAATAACGTTAAAACTAGTGCAACTTTACTTTTATGATGATGATGATGATTTTCATCATATTTTAATTATCAATCACTTTAACAATTTTACCGTATTAATTAATATGAAATTTGCGTTCAGGGAGGTAATCGCAGCGTATATAGTAGAAATACAAAAATTGAGTTCAAGGATTCTAGATATTATTTGTGAAGGATTAGGACTTAAACAAGGCTACTTCAAAGATACAAGTGAAGTTCAGTTATTGTCATCAAATTTCTACCCACCCTGCCCGGACCCGAGTCTAACTTTGGGAATATTACCACACTATGATCCTAGTCTTCTAACCATTCTTTATCAAGGGGGTGCAACTGGTCTTCAGGTTATGAAAGAAAGTCAATGGATCAATGTTGGAGCCATTCCTAATGCCTTTGTTGTTAACATAGGTAACCAACTGGAGGTATGTTTAGTTGATCTTAATCTTCCACATAAATTTATGAGTACGAAAAGGTTTTAAATGGCTATCCAACTTCAATGCTGTATTGACTATTGACTAGTTTGCTCCTGAAGAAATGTAACTCTGCCATAAATTGATAGGTTGTTGAAACTTGACTATGTTTTAATAGGTTTACATAATTGTTACTTGTTAATATTTTTATTTTGTAATTTTTCTAAACCAATTAGGTAAATAATTTAAATTATAATATATTGATATAAAAGACACTATATTTTATCATTGGTACCATATGCATTGTACCTTACATAAAAAAAACGTTTATTCTGGTTCAGGGGCAAAAGAGTCAATCTGTTGGTACGTAGGCAGCTTCAACCAATTTGGACAAATTTTTCATTATTTATGGTTAATTAGAAAAATTTGTTTTATATGTGACCCATTTTATTGATAGTTTTCTGATGAAGTTGTACATCAATCCAACCTGAGTAAGCCGTTTCTAACTATACTATAAAACGTTATCTATTTTGGGTATGGTTGACAAAACTAGCTGGTGGCTGTAAACTGATAGCTTTAATTTTTTAAATATATTTTGGTATTTGACATAGTGGCTGTAAATTGGTGGCTGTAAAATGTATAAAATGACTAAAATAGGCATTAACTAAAAGTTTGTATACATGTTTTTTACTTTTTATTTTTTATGATAGAATGAATATTTGTGTTATTTACTCATTAAAAGTTTGTAGCTAGTAGAAGTTTTTTCTTAAACGCTTGTAGCTGTAGCTTTTAATAAAATATATAAAATGACTAAAATGGACATTAACTAAAAGTTTGTATGCATGTTTTTATTTTTTATTTTTTATGATAGAATTAGTATTTGTGTCATTTACTTATTAAAAGCTTGTAGCTAGTAGGAGTTTTTTTTTCTTAAACACTAGTACTAGTAGTTTTTCAATATAGAGTTTTTTCTCTTAAACTAAAAGCTTTAACCTCGTTCAACCAAACAAGGTTATTTATTGACTATGAATTTTTTCTTAAAAGCTTGAAACTCATAAAACCTCTTAAAAGCTCTTAAAAGGTTATTGCCAAACATATCCCTTTGACTAGCTACCCAACCAACTTGATCCACCCGTCAGCCCATATTGACATGAATTATAGGTTGAATGTCCTATTTAACGTGTATTTTTTTAGCATGGATGTGCTCCATAAAGTTCACTAGTCATTTTAGCATTAATGGTTGACTGTTCATTTTTACAAATACAGATAATTAGCAACAACAAGTTGAAAAGTGTTAAACATCGGGTGGTGACCAGAACACACGAGACTAGACTAAGCATTGCAACCTTTGTGAACCCATATCCTGATTGCGTCATTGAACCAGCAAAAATCTTGGTGAGCGAACTGGAACCATCGCTATATACAGCTAGTCAATATAAAGATTTTGTTCTCCGCAACAACGCATTTGGTGAGCACACCGCTGCCATCCAGAATGCTCTGCGTTAACAAAGTTGAACAATAGACAACAGTTATTTATAGTTAATAGTAAAGTAATATTGTGCTCTTATTTGTAAAACTTTGATATTATGCTGACATGTCACAATACTACATAACATATATAAAGTTTTCTTAATGTGGTGTGCCTTGTGCTTCTTAAGCTGTAACTTTTGTGTAATTCGTGTTCACATTCCCTTGTATGCTTAAAGCACCCACTTTATGAGGAAAAATAGAGTGATAATGTGACCGTCAGATATTTTAGTGTAATAAGATTGATTGTTTGACCAATATCTTCATAATAAGACATCATATAGGTACGGTGGTGCGAAGTGCATGCCTATTTGAATTTATTATGAACTTAAGGAGGGACGGGAGTCCGAGGGCAGCGCCCCTGGGAACAGGGTCCAAGGGACGGCAGTCCCTGGCTGGGGTCAGCTTGGAAAAATTATATTTTCATTAAAATTGCTATGGTAAAAATGTCCCAGAAAGTTAATTTTCAGAAATAGAGGGACTAAATTTGGTACTTTTGAAACCCTTGAAAAACAGCCTAAAAGCCTGTTTTTTTAAGGGCAAATTTTATTAACCACAACAAACGAAGGGCAATCTCCAAGACGGAGACCCCCAAAACAAACAAAGTTACATTACATCAAAATTAAAACTTTGCCAATCCCTCCATCCCACCCTTTTTACATCTACTAGAAAACCAAATATAACCCAAGGCTTTTATGTCTGAGACAATTTCAGTAACGTTCCGATTATCATCTTGAAAGATATTTTCATTCCTTGCCTTCCAAATACGCCAACATGTAAGAACAAGAATACCGTGCAATGCCATCTTCTCTATCGCAGACCATGAAGAGCTCGAGAATACTTGCATAATATCATTCACCGAAAAGAAATAAAACAGGGGAAGTTTAATCCAACTAGCGATGCCATACCAAACTCCGTTAGCCATCCTACACCCGGTGAACATGTGATCCACGCTCTCGTCCTGATCGTCATAAAAATTGCACAAAAGACTCCCACAATTTATATTCCGCATTTGTAACGCTATTTTAGTAGGAATCCTATCCATCAACATTCGCCACATAAAAACGTTGCACTTAATTGGTTTCCATTTACACCACGTATATATCGGACCAACCTGAGAAGACCGCTAGCTGTCCAGCCACTTCTTAACCTCTTGAACCGAGAAACCTTCACATGAACCATTGTCCCAAAACCAAACATCTCTAGCATCTCCCAGAGGTTGACCCACCACTAACCTGGAACAAGTCTGCAGCTGTTGTAATTCCAATACCGAGTTTGACCGTCTACTCCATTTCCATTCCACATGTGACCCAGTACCTCCTCCAATAATTCTTTCACTAACCTTGCAAAACTTGGCACTTTCCAAACGAAATAATTCAGGGAATAAGATTTTTAACGGCCTATCCGCCCAAGGATCAATCCAAAACATAATGTCCACACCGTTTCCAACCCTACCCCGTATCAAGCTCATACTGTTGTGACCTCCCACATTCAGCCGAATCCCACTCTTAACAATCTTAGTCCACGTGCCAGTATACCTAGCACTATGGGGATACGCCTCCCACTTCCCCATCACCATATGAAATATTCAAAGCAGACGTCTCAAACATACAAAGTTACTATCCAACCACTCCCCCATCACCATCGCATCATTAGCATATAATAAATGAGACAAGACGGGTCCACCATTATCAAGAGCAACCCCACGAAAAACTTCAACATCACAAGCTTTCCTTATTAATCTCCACAGAGCCTCCATAACCATAATAAATAAAAAAGGCGAAATAGGATCACCCTGTCGTATACCCTTCCCACAACTAAATTCAAAAGTCAGTGACCCGTTTACCAAGACCGACGACCAAGCCGACTTCAGAATACCCTCTATCCAGGTGCACCATATATCTGGGAACTTCAACTGCTTCATGACCGAAATCAAAAAAGCCCAATTCACGTTATCATAGGCTTTTTTGAAGTCTATTTTAAACATGAATAACTCTCTCCCGCTTCTTTTGGACCACGAGAGCACTTCACTAATAAGTAAAGGACTATCCAAAATATACCTACCCGCCACAAAAGCCAATTGCGTCTCATTTGTAATGCTATACACAAACATCTTCAACCTATTCGCCAAGACTTTCGATATCACTTTACTAACCACCCCAATCAAATTAATCGGGCGGTACTCCCCTAGCCGAACCAGATCTTTCACTTTAGGCACAAGAGTAATAAAAGAAGAAGACACACCACGGTTGATCTTACCAGTAGCCGCAAACTGACTCATAATATCCACAAAATCCTTAGAAAACAAATCCCAATACCTTTTAATAAACCGAAAGTTGAAACCATCTGGACCCAGAGCTTTATCACTACCACATTGGAAGACCGCCTCCTTGATCTCCTTCTCCAAGAATGGCCGAGTAATCTCCTCAGCTTGATCCATACTTAAAGTCTTCAATCCATAACACTTTAACTTCGGTCTACACGGAAAATCTTCAACAAATTTATCTCTGAAAAATCGTAGGACCTCTTTCTTGATTTCCTTCGGCTTATTAACCCATTCACCATTCACTGATAAACCTACTATGGCATTCAACACCCTCATGCTATTAATTGAACCATGAATTTTTTTTGAGTTTTCATCACCCTCTTTTGCCCATTTAACTCTAGACTTCTGTTTCAAATCTTTGATTTTGAAGTACTCCAACTGTTTGAGTCTTTTTTTCGCTTCTTCTAAAACCCAAACCTCCTCTTCCATTAGATCCCTATCCTCCATTATAATTTCCAACTCATTGAATTCCTTGTTGAGACAATTTACCTCCTCAAATTCAGCACCAAGCACTTCCTGTTTCCATTCAAGAATCCTCCCTCTCAATATCTTGAACTTATGCATGAGATTCAAATCCGGCTTCACCATGTAAACTAAGATTATCCAACGCATTTTTAACCACATCGTCAAATCCCTCCCGTTGAAGCCACGAGTTGAACAACTTAAATGGCTTAGCACCATAATTATTGGAACCAATCTTCAACAAAAGAGGGCAGTGATCCGACCCATCACGATCTAGCACTCGATACTCCGCATTTGGCCATTCGTTTAAAAACGACCAATCTACAAATATTCTGTCGATCCGGCTTAGCTTATTACCAGCTAAAAAAGTGAATTTACGACCTTTCAAACCAAACTCAAACAACCCGGTATTCTCCACAAAATCATTAAACTCACTCGAATCCACGAAAATTGAAGTTGGAATTTCGCTTTTCTACTCGATCTCTCACACTATTGAAATCACCACCTATTATCCACAACCCACCATCATCCGACTTAATAGACTTCAGCAGCTCCCAAACCACCCGCTTATCTTGAAGCCTTTGCGGACAATAAACATTAATAACCGACAGTTTTCTACCATCGCCTTTTAAAAAACCGGAAACAACCAACACATATCTATCTTTAAAAACCGAAGTTTTCACAAACAACTTCGGATTCCAAAAAGATACCAAACCCCCTGACCGACCCGTCGCGTCAACATTCTTGAACTCAAATCCCCCGAGCCCCAAAACCTACTAATATTAACATACTCCAAAGAAACAAACTGAGTTTGCTGAAGCATTAGAAAACATATCTCATTTTCCGTCTTTAACTTCCTACACCACGTACTTTTACCTTCCGAACCTAGTCCTCTAATGTTCCAAGAGAGAACATTCATTGATCAACCTGTTGAAAACCTTCTTCGTTAATAACCTTGGCCATAGAAACGCCAAAACTCTCAAACTGCTCCACACCTAGAACACTTCCCAGCTTCAATGTTTCAGTAACTTCAGCCCCAATCCCATTTTCCACAACCTGTACATCTTCATTCGACTCCCCTAAATCCTCATCAATTACCACCGGGATAGCCCCAACCTCCTTGTTAATACCCTTCACTGAACAATGGTCTCTAGCTACCTCGTCCCCATTTATAGCATATATAAATCTATCAATATAAAACAAATCCTCCCATTCCCTAGCTCTTTTCTTTGGTCTTTCCTATCCTGGAGGAAACGGAGACTTTTGCGCTCTCGCTTTTTTACGGAAACCCTTCTTCTTTCTAGCTTTGTTACTCATCACCCCGAGAGTCACCCCACCCGTATCCAAACCACTTACACTGTTTCCTTCACCAACTTCTTGTTCAACATCCTCAACAATATTAGGTACTACAACAACTTGGTTCTGATCAATCATATCTTCCTTATCTATCACAACATCATTGTCAACCAAGTTCTCCTTTTTGTTTTCATGTAGTTCCTTGTCTTTCCCATCAACAGAATTCTCGGTCTCCTCCGGATAAGCATAGCCATCCTCCAAACAATCCGGAACCCAATCCCCCATCTCCTCTTCCACTACAACAGAGAACTCCTCCTCCTTCCATCTAACCGACAACACCTTATTAATCCGAAGCCCCGGTTTACATAAGACTCCAATCATAACAAATGAAAGATCAACCACGGATTCACTAAACTCCGCATGTTGAACAACCGTGCCAAACTTGCCATGAATCTCATTGAACAATCCTTTATCACATAAACTTAAAGGAATCCCATATAACTTCAACCACGCAATACGTTCCATATGAATCAACTGACCTTCCCATCTATCTAAACTGTCAAAACATACTTTCCACACCTCCTTGGTTCGTACAAATCCTTCCATGCACACATCCGATTTGAACAACAACATAACCCAAAAGCCACCTAAGTACCTAATGCCCACCGTTGCTTGTCCCACCAAATCAAGCCAAATTCTTAAGTTGGAAAGCTTCTTGAAGTCAAAGACTCTCCCCACTGCCCCACACCCATCCCATAACAAACCTCCCTTGAAATCAGAACTCATAACAATCTCTGGATCTTTCTTAGGCGGATCGACATTCAACAATGTATCTCTAAAAGATCTCCCTTCACCCAAACCTTTTCCCACATTCAGCGTGTCCTCCTCAGAATTCATATTCCTATCCCCCTTACCAAGAGCATGATCCTCCTCATCATTATTAACCGGCACCCACTGTTTATCCCCCTTCCTTAACATCCTTTCCCCATCAACGAAACGAGCCAAGACAATAAACAGCTTGTATGACCCAATCCAAACATCCTTCATTTGATTCTCTAGTTCTACCGGATCCCGAACATTCACGAAAGAAACAAAACCGAAACACTTACCAAGTTTGTCGTATTTTCTTGCTATATAAGTATTCTTGATAGATCCAAATCCTTTCAGCACTGCCACCAAATCATATGAAGCACATCCTTCCGGAAGATTGGAAACAAAGAACTTCGTTACTGGAAAAGCATTCTGATTCGAAGTCTCCCCTTGATGCGATCTTCTTCCCTTCCTAGATGGAGCGTCGTACCACGTGTCAACCTTATACCTCTCCCTTCCCGCTATGCAAACGTACAGATCAACCTGTTCGTCTCCTAATCGCTGCCAATCGCCTCCCTACTTTCTCGCACACAGTTAAACCTTTGAGTTTGATATTCTAAAAATGTGCCTAAAAGGCAGTTACTGAGCCATTTGATTGATTACGAATTGATCTTCTTGTTGGTCAAATTATCTGGTTCTGCCTAAAAGGCAGTTAAGAAGTAATTGTATGGTTAGTACTTGTGGTTTACCTATTTTGTCATTTTGTCATTTTCATACATATTTATTAAAAGTTACATCGTTGGTAGCAATTTATACTCATGGTTTCATCGTTAGTAAAATGCATCAGCCTATATTGAATCATCAACTTTAATAAAATAAATCAGCCTATACAAAATCATCAAATTAATATTCTTAAAATGTGTCACCTCATCGAAACAAATTAATATTGACTTAGGTTGAAATCTCACGTTGAATAGTTCATGGAAAATTAAAGAAGGTAAATGATTATGATTCCATCACTTTCTTTTAAGAAACAATGAATCTAGTCTGTGGAGAAAAAAAAGGCAAATGATGAAACAAGGCTATTTAAATGACTTCATCGCTTTTATCAATATATGCATCTTGATACCCTTTTTTCTAAGGCACATCCAAAAATTAATATAACTAGGTGTTATACGGGTCGCACTTTGCGCGACTGTAACCAATTTTGTTATAATATTGCAAGTGAAATTTATGGCTAGGCCTGTAAACGAACCGAACGTTCATGAACTGTTCGGCGGAAAGTTTGTTTATGTTCATTTATTTAATAGGGTGAAGTTATTGTACATAGTGTAACACAAATGAGAAGAGTGAGAATGATACAAAAAAAAATACAATAGATCACGAAACATGACACAATGAGCCATAAAATATAACACAATGGCGAAAAATATAACACAATGCTGAAGAAAAAACACACACAATGAATCACAAAAATGACACAATGATGAAAATAAGAAAAAGACACAATGATATAACGTAAGTTCTACAAACTACAAGCTAAAAATCCAAAAAAGTGAAAACCTAAAAACTAAGATCGTAGGGTTCGATGAGACGGTTCAAATGCCGCTTGAATGAGTTTAATCGGGGTCCGTTTGATACCCTTCTAAGGCTTCCTATTTTTCTTTCATTGTGTATTTGATCCTAACCCTATTTAATAAACGAACAAACACGAACAAAAAAAAATTGTTCGTTTAGTTAAATGAACGAACATGAACACATTCGTGTTCGTTCATTTATGTTCGTTTAAGTTTTATTAAGTACATAAGTACTTATGATTGTATAAATATAAACATAAATTGGACTTTACCTACTATAACCAATTAGTAATTGGGTTTTTTAGTAATACAATATCATTTACATTTATTATGTTCATGAGCATCTATTTATGTTCGTTCATGAATTGTTCGTTTTGGTTTAAACGAACGAACATAAACGAACACGAACATGACAAATTTCTTAATGAACGAACACGAACACAAAAATGTGTTCGATTATGTGTTCGTGTTCGGTTGAAGTTAAATGAACAAACACGAACATGCCTTTGTTTGTATTCGTTCAGTTTGTTTACAGGCATACTTATGGCCTAGTAGAAGTTCTAGGCAGGATGTACATTATATAGTTAAGTGAATCATTTGCATTATTAGATGATATATTTTTTTGTGAGAGTGCAAATAGATGACAAATCACGAAATAATCAAACCAGGTGAAGTTGCTGATTGAATTAGTGACTTCTACCTCATATGTTAAACACTCCTTCCATATCTTACACACTCGTCAATCAATGTTGGTGAAGTCGCTGACTCGATTGGAGGTTTCTTGACAAAAGAGGGTGAAGTCGCCGATTCATTCGGAGACTTCTGACATAAAAGAAAATTGATTCTCTACTGCATCGTGACATGAATGGCAAATAGTTTTGACCATCTATACAAAAAACATAATTAAGGGTTTACACCAAATATATGGTTATATATTATGCCTACACATATACACATGTATATATCATGTACATCTATATGTATATATGTATGTATGTATATTGTTTAGATTTGAAAAAGCAACTTACTTGGATGGTGGTTTGATCAAATCTTTGTTGTTGCTAGCTGAATTCTGCAACTTCTTTTCCTTGAGATCATTTGAAGAGGATGACTGATCATTTGTTTGAAGATTGAGCATAAGATCAACAGTCTAATTTGGCGACTTCATCTGATGCCTTACTCTCATTTGGTGACTTCATCTGATGCCTTACTCTCGTTCAGCGACTTCATTGATGCCTCCATTTGAGTCAGCGACTTCAGCATGAAGCCTCCAAATGGGTCAGCGACTTCAGCATGAAGCCTCAATTTGGGACAACGACTTCTTGGACAAACTCTTTAAATTGATCAGTGGTTGGCAGGGTTTTGTTTTTGAGTGAATGAAGTTGTTGACTGTAAAGCCCCGAAAACCCGCTTCATTTAAAGACGTTGATAGGTGGGATTAATAAAATGATATTGAGTCAACAGATTGTAAGTTGGAGGGTGGAAATTGCCAAACACCCAAAGTCCATATTATTATTATTATTATTATATAAGGGGGCAAACACCAAAAACACACACTTGGTGTGTGTTTTGGTCGATCATCAGGAGGAAGAAAAGGGCTCCAACCCTAGTCCAACTACCAAGCTTGATTTAGCAAGAATTCAAAGGGGAAATCGATGCATTATCCAAAAATGGACCATTTAAGGTCGATTGAACCCAAAGGTACCTTCTATTTGGTAGATTTTGATGTTATGATTCATTTTGGGTTTGATGAAAATTTAGGGTGTATGTGAAAAACGTGAATCAAGGATGGATGAAGGTGTCTAGATGTTGATAGACACTAGGGGAACCATAATTCATGATACTACATAAGGCTATGCTTGATTCATGTGCTAATTAGATTGTTTTACACCTATGTTGGAAGTGGGTGTTGGTCTTGGTGTAATCCAAGACCATTCTTAATTAGTTATTTGATATTTTGAAAAGAAAGTGGTGAATTTCTATGTTTGATAACTATGGAATGAAGGATATGTGGTGTAGGTAAATAATATGATGATTGATGTTATGAGCTATGAAACTAAGCATGAAATAATTGTACATTGAGCTTAGAATGTTGTACGCACACCATGTGTTTGATGAAATGTTTAGATGAACTTGCGTGCAAGTAATTGATGAGAATGAATGGAATATGATGATTGTAGGAAATTAATATAAAGGATGTGTTTTGATGGAAACCATGTGTGAATTATAATGGATTGTATGTAGGTATGTATGTATGCACATAAGTGATCTTATGGTTGTATGTGTGTTCTATAATGTGTGAATTTGTATGCAAGACTCGACAAGTATGAAAGTAATGTGATAGTTGGTGCAAGTGATAGTAGGTTAACATGGGGATTTCGTCTTAGGGAGAGATCATGTGGGAATTAGTTGATTGTATGAACTAGTAAGAAGTATGCATTAGTAGTATGTACACTATGCTTAAATATTATGATGTACACGTTGTGTTGATTAATTGGTGTGACGAATGATCTTGCATCTCAAATGAGATGTAAATATGATGTCTATGGTGAATCTTATATGATCTAGTACATCAATATGGACATATGTTTCTAAGTAGGATGTTGGTATAATTGGAAGTTGACTTTCTGGAAAGTCAACACTGTAGAATAACATGGTTAGGCTCCCAAACTTGATTGTGTGATTAGAACACTATGCGACGCATAATATGTTAGAACTATGAGACATACATGATAGTAAGTGGTATTACATGATGTGAGAATAAATGTGATTGTGAATGTATGTTTTAGATATGATAGAAGTTGACTAATGAAAGTCAATGTGATATTTGGTTGAGGAGAGTTGTTAGTGTGATATGATCATGTATGCTAACAATGATGTGAACATGATGATATGAAAGGATAGGAAGGATGGACTCAACCATGGGAAGCTAATGGGTCAAGAGGAGACAAATAAACAAGCATGAACTTGGAGGACTTGAGGTAAGTGATTCCCGAACTTAACTCGCATCTATGATATGGAATTATGTTCACATAGAATGGGAATCTTGAAGGAGTACGTGGTTTTGGTTATGGGTCAAGGATCCACATGGTAGTTAACGTGGACATTGTCTTTAGGTAAATGTAACTAGTGTAGACAAGGTTTGAGCGAATCAAGTATATTAGGCACTTGAACTCAAACCGGAAGCTCGTAGGGGCGCGCATTCGATCAAGGTATGTGTGGAATGAGGGGTGGGAGAGTTGGTAAATGGATTGCTAGAATGTCGGAAATTGTGGGTAAGAATGGCATGTAAGATATTACGTTGAAAAAGGAAAACAGTGTGCGAGATCTGCTGTTGGCGTACCCTACGCCAGTTTTGGCGTAGGATACGCCAGATCTGTTTTGCCTACGCCAACTTCTGCTGCCCTACGCCATTCTGTCACCCCTTGCCTACGCAAGTGGCGTAGGCTACGCCACTTTTGGCGTACCCTACGCCAAATCCCCTTTCGGCCTCGGATGTTGATTTTTCAGCTCGTTTATGCATCCGTACCTTGCCCGAGCAACTCCAAACCTCATTTATAGTACATATGTGTACTCATGCTCGGGTTTGAGAGAGAGCTTCATGTATGTAAGGGTTGGTAGTTATATGTAGATTGAGTAGAGGATTGGAAACGTCACATTTGTCTTAGAGATTGGCGAAGGAAGAGTAACATGACGGGTAAAGTAGGTTATACGAGGGAATTGTATGCTTGTATGTATTGTGGGGTTATACGAGGGAATCGTATGCTTGTATGTAAAGTAAGTTATATGAGGGAATCGTATGCTTGTATGTACTGTGGGGTATTGAGGGAATTGTATATTTGTATGAATTGTGGGATTATTAACCTTGTTATGTGAATGGTAAGGAAGATGCAGGTATGTAAGTGTGAATGCATGAGACTTGTAGGATCAGCTCGGGGTACCACACCCGAACTTCCAAGAAGGCGTTGGAACGAGATCATGGAGTATCTATGGACATTATCTCCGCATTTTGAGTAGTGTGTATTAAGTCACTAAGTGAACTAATGAAACGGTTATTTGGTGATCGCAGGTTGTCTTGTCTACCTAATAGAGTAAGGAAAGGATGGAGATCGAGCAAGGAGGCGGATTGTACGAGGACACGACCCTATAACGTGATATAGATGGGTCATGTTTAATGTGATAGAACATATTTAAAAGATGTAATACCTAAATTGTTTAGTAGATTTGGGTTATAAACATCCAAGGTTGTTTTTAAAAGAAATAAATTTTTCGGTTGATATTTCCGCTGCACGTTTTTCTGTAAATTGGTTTAGGGTGTTACAATGACCTAATAAGCGACTTCACCAATTGTGGTGTTTTCCTGATACGATGCCTATTTGCACTCTACCAAACAATAACTCGCTTATTATTGCAAATGATTCTAGTTAAGTATTCAAAGTTACGTGAGATCATCAAACTTAGAATCAATTAGGTCGTCTGTTGTGGTGCGCGACCGGATCTGCGCGAACGAGCTCGCCAGCCACATGGATCGCCGGTACCACAACACCCCCACTCGAAAGATCCCGCGAGCGAGCCCAAGCTACCACACTTGCGTGTGGTAGCGGGGAATTATTTGTGTCTTTCTAATTTTTCTATTATTTCCAAAAAATACTTGCTCACCTCTAGCCACAACGGGATTAAGCTATCAGCCCACGGTCGCGAGCTAGTGCCACATCGACGCCTACATGGCAAAATATTATTCGATAAATCCTCCACTCACCTATACCCACAACGGATAGTCTTAGCATCAACTTATAAATTCCGCCATGTTGTTTCACATGAACATTTAACACAATTCATGACTTCAAGTTAACTTACTTTTGGATTCATCATGACTGATAGAGGAAGCTTTATTACGCTGTTGAATTTTCTTCTTTCTATTAGGGTTGGTGGCCTAACGGTAGAAGCAAAGCTTTTAGAAGCACTTAATGACAAAGTCATGGGGTCAAGTCCCGGCGTAAAAAATAAAATTTGCCGTTCAAAAAAGAATTGCTTTTTTTTTTTCTCACGCATACCTTCAAACGACAACTTCTTTATCATTCCTTTGATGGTTATCTTGAATTTGATACAGTTGGAGAAAACATTGTAGAAATGTAACATACGAATCTATCTTCTTAGAATATTTCGACCCACAATCATAGACTGAAGATGTGAATTTTCTAGTCCCATCCAATTGAACTCTAAAATGATTCCTTGTTTCCTTTATTAGTAGGGCCGCTCCTATATAAGTCGTTCATTATCTTATCATGTAATAAAATTGGAAAAATAAATTAGACAATGAAAATCCTTTTAAAATTTTCTCAAAGGCAAGTTATAATAGAACATAATATAGTACGTTATTACGATAACAGCTTATTAAGGATACTTTTCTGTTTTTAAACAACCAACACCATTTTTTACTTGTTTTTCTTTACGTTGTAAATAACACAAGAAACACAATCAAATGAAATATAAAAGTTTATTAAATTGATGACCTCAATAAAAGAAAAGAAGCAAGGTAAATTGCTCGAAAGTCTGTTTCACCAGAATATTTTTAGGATTCATCGGAGAAACAACGAAATTTTTGGAGAAGATAGAAAGGATAAATGATCGAAGAGGCAATATATATAGTCATCGCATTTAATGCAAAGACAGAAAAGGTAATCATCACAGGCAGGCTTTTTACGCGAAGGTCCTATCGCCAGCCGACATGTCAGGAAGCCCACGTGCAGGAACGGCTCACGCGCCGCACGTGGCTCACTTGCCTGACGGTCACCCTGCCCCCAGCTGTCCACATGCAACGGATGCACGACACGTGGCAGCCTACTAACTCAACAGTCACAGTAACTGTCAGACACGTTCTCCAAGGCAGGTGTACCAACCGTCAGACATGTATCTTCATCTCTAAACATTCTCGCCTTTAATACACACGGAATTCAAAAGGACAAATTTAATGCGGAGTAACTACAAACGCAGACAGAGACAATAAATTCCTTTTTACATCTTTTGGACGCGCAAACAGGCCCGACGCCTTCTTAGGCCCCACGCCTGCGCGCAAAAGGTAAAAAATCTCAGGACTTCCCTTTTTACATCTTCTGGATGCGCAATCAGGCCCAACGCCTTCTCAGGCCCCTCGCCTGCGCGCAAAAGGCAAAAATCTCAGGACTTACCTTTTTACATCTTTTGGACGCGCAATCAGGCCCGACGCCTTCTCAGGCCCCACGCCGGCGCGCAAAAGGCAAAAATCTCAGGACTTCCCTTTTTAAATCTTTTGGAAGTGCAATCAGGCCCGACGCCTTCTCAGGCCCCGCGCCTGCGCGCAAAAGGCAAAAATATCAGGATTTCCTTTTTTCACATCCTAGGAATGCGCAATCACACCTAACCCAATGTCTGCGCATACTCGCCACATCATGACGATAGTGACTAGAAGACGAATAACTTTCAACATATTGATCAAGCCAGCTTGATACTTCTTCATGAGCTTCTTCCCAATCCTATGAACATAGCTATCAATATCACAAGGAAGATCAAAACTTTTCACATGAAGAATTAACTTTCTTCATCTTGCTTCAAGCTTTACGCATGAAGAAACTTTCTTTCTTCATCTTGCTTCAAGCCTTGCACATAAAGAATGAATCTCTCTCATTCTGTTCGCCCGGACCTAATATTAGGTCCCGCAACAAACGCTTATTCTGTCATACGCCTGCAGGTTGATCACTGTGCGCGCACCAGTTGACGATGTTATACAATCACATGTAAACTTTGTTACACGAAAACCCAGTGACGACTGGACGTAACTCAAAGTACACATGTAAAATCAAGTCCAGCACTCCCCTGCCAGAGCCGCATGAAAGCACTGGACTGGGGGACTTGAAGGGATATGGTATCAAAACATCATAAATACCATATCAGCGCCCAACTAAAACATACATCGTCTAGCGTCCATCCGTCCGTTTTACGTCAGCGGAACGTCTAGCGTCCGTCCGCCCGTTTTACGTCAGCGGAACGTCTAGGGTCCCTCCGCCCGTTCTACGTCGGCGATATACCTGGCGTCCGACTGACGCCATACGCAAGCTTACCTGCCCAGTACGCTTCAAAGCTTCCCAAGCAAGCTACCTAAAGCTTCGTCAGCATGACTAACAGATGCCTT
Organism: Ambrosia x helenae; assembly: GCA_030844895.1. Classification (NCBI taxonomy): domain Eukaryota; kingdom Viridiplantae; phylum Streptophyta; class Magnoliopsida; order Asterales; family Asteraceae; genus Ambrosia; species Ambrosia x helenae. The sequence continues at coordinate 129,589,278 of CM061228.1, read as the reverse complement.
CTGGGGCAGCCTCGGGACACACACCCTGCCCCAGGCAACTATTCCTGACGCAACAGGCTGCCCGCTAGAGTTCTAGACCAATCAAAGACTGCTCCCAGTCTGACACGCAGAGAGGACGACGACGTGGCAGCCTCCCAGCCAAGATATCTCTCTGACACAAGACTTTCTCAACTTGTCTCGAGTTTCAAGAAAGAGGATGATTACCCACCTCCCTCGGTCTACCAGTAGGTGGACGCCACGTGTCCGCCGCCCACAGGCGTCCATTCAGCAGATGCCACGCGTACTATCGGCAGGACGGTAACACCCCCCCCCCCCCCCCCTTTACTTTATCCTTTTACCAAACCCACTTGCACCATTGGGCTTAGGGACTTGGGTCGGAAACTTAGAGACACCTCTACCTGGGCCGGGCTGAGAAAGTGTGGCGTCGAGGTACTATAAAAGGAAAAGCTCCTTCTCCTTTTGTTGGCATCCGATATTCACCAATACTTTCACTCAAAAAGACTACGAACTCCTTCGTATCTTTTTCAACCCCTTGTTTATTATACTAACGTTTAGAGGCTCGGCTCTTCTGATCGGTAGTCTCTTAAACTCCTTGGTCTTGTCCTTAGACCCTCACGTTTTTATAAACACACATCTTTATAAAATACAGTAGAATCACTACCAGGATTAGCGTCTATACAGTAATCCAGGATTCGTGTTTCTTCATTGTCTTTCGCCATAATCACGCACGTTATGATAAAGCCACGTAATTACGCACGTTATGTGATATAATCACGCATCTTAAACATTAAAATGACGCACGTTATACCTGATAATCATGCACGTTATAAATCCAACAATTTTTTTTAATGTATGCAAATGAAAGAAGATGGAATGCTTGTTTTCATAGTGTATTTTTTATTAAAAAAATAATGTAGTATGAAAAAGTTATAGCCATTTAAAAAAAGGGGAAATGGAATCTAATAATCCCAACTTTGGGGGGTTGGAAGGCAGCAGTCCTAACTTGCAACTTGTACCACAGCAGTCCCAACTTGTCAACTATTTAACTTGGTTGGTCCCAGACTAACTGAGGTTAACTTTTTCTGTTAAATGCCACGTGGGCATCCCACGTGGCAGTCCATGTGGCATAGTATGTCCAGTTGGCAAAAAACGTGGGTCCCACTTGTTTTTTCAATTAAAAAAAACCTATGCATATATTATTTTATACCTTTTATATATCTACATCTGTGTATATATACAGAGAGAGAGAGAGAGAGACAGAGAGAGACAACCCACCCCCTTCTTCATCGTCCTCCTGTCACCACCGTCCTCCACCACCATCTCCGATGACCACCACCCCACAACCGCCTGTCACCACCCTCCCTCCTCCTCCTTTGTCTACCCTCCCTCCTGCAACAACCCCCACCACCAACCTGCAACAACCCAAAGCCTAACCCGCCACCACCAACCAAAGCCCACAACCTGCAACAACCCGCCACCACCAACCAAAGCCCACCCACCATCATTCCCCTCAACCTCCACCCCATAATCACCACTCTACCATTCACCCCCACCAACCACCTGTAAAATTAGGGCTTTCCCCCAAATTTTAGGGTTCTTATTTCTAACCCTAACATCATAAATTGAAGAAGACGACAGCTCTGTGTTAGGGCTAGTTATTTTGATTTCTTGCAAAGACGAGGCGACGACCCCTACACAGGGTTCAACGGAAGCTTGATTAACTTGTTTAATTGGGCTGGTTGATGGTGACGAAGGTAGTGGAGGTGGTTGATGGTGACGAAGGCAGTGGAGGTGGAGGTGGTTGATGGTGACGAAGGTAGTGGAGGTGGTTTGCAGATGGCGGCGGTGGCGGTGGAGAAGATGATCGGGTGGTGGTGGAGAAGACAACCACCTGTTCTTTCTCTCTCTACGTTCTCTCTCTCTCTCAGCTCTTTCTCTCTCTACATTCTCTCTTTCTCAGCTCTTTCTCTCTCTGTATATGTGTATATATATTGTATATGTGTGTATATACATTGTATATGTGTGTGTGTATATATATATATATAAATATTTTGATATAAAGATTAAAAAAGACACATGTACATTGTGGGACCCACATTTTTTTCCCAACTAGACAGATTTTGCCACGTAGGACTGCCACATGGGATGCCTACGTGGCACTTAACTGGAAAAACTAACCTCAGTTAGTCTGGGACCAACCAAGTTAAATAGTTGACAAGTTGGGACTGCTGTGGTACAAGTTGCAAATTGGGACTGCTGCCTTCCAACCCTCCAAAGTTGAGATTATTAAATTCCATTTCCCCTTAAAAAAATTAGGGTGGAAGTTGAAAAGAGTCAATAATTGTAAGTTATACTATTTTACCATTTCTCGCTTTCACCTTCAAATTTTCATGCTTAAATTTGATTTCAATTTTGTCCCTCAATCTTATCCAATAATTTTTTAAATCAAAGCCTCAAAATGGTTCATACCCTTTGTATATTAAGAACACCTTGTACCTAGTACTTTCTCAAAGAATTTATATAATTGCCTAACCACCGAAACAAAATTAAAAAGATAAATTTGATTCGAAAAACAAGTATTTTTGTCCTTGGAATTTAACAATTTTGAAATGAACAATCATTTGAATATTTATTTATTTATTACTTGAAACATTCACCAAATATTTTAAAACATTTAAACATGCTAATGAAGATATTTTAGCGGACTACCGGTGATGCTAATGCGGGCTTTTTCGTTAAGCAGGATACAAGTTGGGCCAGATTAGAGTGATGGACTCTTGGGGTATCCATAGATTTTGGGCTTGTGTTTTATAGTTATTTAGATTTTGGGCTGCAGATCTAGATTTCACATTCTAATAATCTATTTCGAGCAAATTTTGTTACAAGAGTCAAGACTTGGTTTACAACTTCACATTCATTAAAAAAAATCCTGAATAAATTATGTGATCAAGACATTGATTTTCCAAAGTAATAAGATAACTCTCTTAGCTCCGGCAAACTAAATATTTATTTAAAAAAGTCAACGAAAATGTAGAAATAGGGTTGAGCAAAGAATCGGTGTGATAACCTTACCTTAATGAAGACGATCAATGATGTTGATGAACTAAAAGCTTGATGATAATGGAGAAATAGCGTTCTCTCATTTGGTTGCAACTTCTGTTGCTAAAACTTTGGTCTCAATGCCGCTCGCTAAAGTTGAGACGGAAATTCTTGCTGCCAAGATCTATGACAAACTATTACGGTCACAAATATATACCCATCTCTTTTTCTTCTTTAGTTTACAAATTAACAACTAAACCGAATTAATTGCATAATAATTTTAAAATCATATCTCTATCTTTATTTTTTTACCTTATTAAGGAGAAGAGATGGGTAAAAAGGTAATTTCACTATTATTTTAAGATGACATACAAAAGGTCTCATGCATAAATCTCTAACTTTTACCATTTTCTTCCATCTATGCCCTTCTGTACAAGTCACTAATACAAATCAATTGCACAATTCAATACATTTAATTCATCAATATCGATTATCAATTGCACCATTCAATAGGACGAAATAATCGCATGACCTTTCATCTACAATTATCTATCTATCTATATATATATATATATATATATATATATATATATTGCAAAGGGATTAATCCTACATGTCATACTCTTATGCAATCTCTCCTTTAAGAGATGCCACATAGGATGTGATGTGACAACTATAAACCAATTAAAAAAAAGAAATAAATATGATTTAACCTAATCTATTATAATCTTTAACCTAATCTATTAAATACATAATCTACTAAATCTAAATATTAAACCTTTATTATTTTATCTCTCGTGTTTCATCTCATAACTTTTAAACGTTAATATCTTTTATATACGAGATTTTTTAAAGAAAAAAATTACATCAAATTAACGAGCGTTTTATTATCTTCCCAAAGAGTACCATAGTGCTATATAAAAATCGGAGAAAAAAATGACTATTTTTGTAACCCGACAGGTATTGTGTCGGGTTTGGGATTAGTTTAAAAAAAAATTGTGGGTTTGGGTCGGGTCTGATGATACCCGACCCGATTACCCGAAACAACATACCCAAATACCCGAACTACATACCCGATCATATACCCATGAATTTTTTAACGCATCACATAACCCTTAGACTAATGCGTTCGATATTTCAATAATTAACTTTTTCTTTTCTTATTTCATGTTAGTTATTTTTAGAATGATCTATTACAAACTTCCGAATTCATTTGTAATGACACTAGATTTATACCCCGGCGTAGAAATTCGTTTTTTTTATATTTGAATATGATAACTTATGGCAGAGATTTTTTTAAAATAATAATGATAATAAATATAATAATAATAATAATAATAATAATAATAATATATTTTATTATGTTATATTAGATATTTCAACCCGGGACGCTCCCGGGATAAAAACTAGTGATATTATAAAATGAATCAAAAACGTTGCGAAACAAGTCTTTAGATAACAATTTAGGATACCCTACAACTTCTATTTTTTTGTGTACTTAGTTGGTAGTTTTATTTGTTTGGTGACATTCATCAAGTGACTGTCCTATTTTAATTAACTTGGTAGGCTTTGTAGTTAATTCGGCCGAGATCTCGGTGAGATCTCGGTTATTGGTGGTTCAAAATAATATCGGTAGAAATATCGGTTGGAAATATCAGTAGCGAGAATATCGGCGATATTTACCGATATATCGCCGATATCTTGCTTAAAAATATCGGTCTATTATCCCGATATATCGTTTCTGTTATTTTTTGTAGGCCCAATCGAGTAAATGAAGCCCAAACATCAAAGCCCTCTAAAACAGATCCTGTATTGTCGATTTGTTAAAGTTAGCCCAATTAAAAACTTAAAAATACAACATCGATCTTTCTTTTGTCTGTAATATTATCGATTTGTTAAAAGAAGCCCTAGAAACATCAACCTGTGAGCAGCAATGAAGCAGAACATCATCAACCAGCATTCGACCAGCTGTGAACTCAGATCGACTAGTAAATCAGCAAATTATTAAGTTCCCAGCTTCAACCTTCTTCTCACTATCAGCAGTAAGTTCGATTTTGAATATTTTCTATTGATGATGTTTTAAAAAAATCATATGTTAGGCTGTTACTGTTTGTTATTTAGTTTGCATTATGTGTTAAGTTCATGAACAAAGGCTGTTGATTATTGCATTTGTATACTCTAGTTTCTAATAAAAACTTTTTATTAACTATTAACTGTCATTCATGATTCATGAAGAAAGGTTGTTAATAGCATATTAGACTATTTGTTTGTATAATATATGACAGTTAGTTTATATTAACCTTGATGAAGAAAGGTTTTAAAAAAATAAAAATATCATATGTTTGATGACTGATGTTGTGTTTGGGTAATTTGTATAATGACTGATGTTCATGAAGAAAGGTAGTTTGTATATTGTTGTTGACTTGTTGACATGAATTTACATAATTTACATATTTGATAATGGATGGTCCAACTCCATCTTTCTACCAAATAATTTTATTAATTATATTATATTTAACTTATTTACTTCATTAAGTAATTTTTATTTTCATTGTTCAGTTACATTCAAAGAAAAGAAATCGTCTTTTGCAACAAAAACTCAATGACCTTGTATTCATCCAATACAACAAAAGGTTAGAAAGGCGCTTCAAGTCATTAAAAGCCAACAAATCTTTAGATCCTATTTTGTTAAGAGACGTAGAGGAAAATGATGATTGGGTTACACCAACAAAAGACGAATTTCAAGAGTTTGTTAATGGTAGAGATGATGGTCTTCTTTGGTCAGTTGCGCGAGAGGCAATGGGAGGAAACGAAGAAGTTGGGCCAAGTACTAGGAGCAAAAGAGAGCGGTATAGAGATGATGATGATACTACAATTGAAGTGGAAGATGATCTTAATGAACAAATGGATGGCTTGGTCGATGTGGATTCGGAGGAAGATTACATGGCTTATGATTAGATCATGTCATCTTGTTTTAAATATAAAATATCGACACTTTTGAGTTTTGAGTCTTTGAACTATTGAACTTACTATTAATATTATGTTGGATTAGTGTTTTACATTATATATATATATATATATACACACACACATATATATACTATAATACGAAATTACCGATATCCCACCGATATCTCACTGTGAAAACCGATATCCCAAATATCGGTCCTTGACCGATATTCGATATTTTTCCGCATTAACTACATAGTTGGTAGGTTAGATTATATGATCCTAACAGGTGATATTGCATTGGAGTTGAAAAGGTCACATGGAAGGATTAGAGGAGTTTCCTTTGCAAAGAAATTGCATATGTTTTTTTGTTAGTGGTAATAGGTATAGCTTATTGAATTTGTTCATTACAGTTTTCTTATATTGGAGGAGTTTCCTTTGCAAAGAAATTGCATATGTTTTTTTGTTAGTGGTAATAGGTAAAGCTTATTGAATTTGTTCATTACAGTTTTCTTATGGTGAAATGTTTTTATTTTCATTTATATTGTACAAATTATTATTATATTCTATTATTGTTTAGTGATCTCACTCTAAAGTTATGGAGTTTAAATGACCTATCTTATGTGAATGATGCATTTACTTTGAAAACTAAATCAGCCACCGCAACCCATGATAAGGATATTAATGTTCTTGTTGTGACACCGAATGACAATCTTATTTGTAGTGGGTCTCATGTAGATTTTTTTTTGTTTTGTTTTGTGATGCGACTTGTATTTCTTGAATGATATATGGTTTTCACACTTATCTCTTATAAGATCTATTCTCAGATCAGGATCATACGGCTCCTTCTTTAAGATTTAAGAGGCCACAAAAGAGGAATATGATTTGTAGAGTTTTCGCCAGTTGATGAGTGTGTTATAATAGGCTCTGGAGACGAGACTATAAAGATTTGGGCTATATCAGATGGTTCTTGTTTAAAATCATTCAAAAGTCACACATCCATTGTTTTTTAAAGTTCAACTAGAACCATTACCAAGTAATAGATTAATTCATGTAACTTTTTTTTTTAATTGGATTAACTTTTTGTTACCAATGGAATTTGAATTATCACCACAAGAAAAGGCTAAGCCTTATTTAACACTTTGTAACCAGTAGGCTAAAGGCTCTTTGGTTCATGTGTGTAACTAAATGTTGCAAATAAAAATCAAGCACGGATCGGATTGGATAAATGATAGTATGGTGTATAAAGTTTTGGAAATTTAAAATGTGAATAAAATACATACCCGCGGCAACGCGCGGGCATTCCACTAGTATACTTTAATGGTAAAAGGTAAAATCGATATTTAATATCTATCTATACTTACTATAAGGCTAATTGGTGTGGTTTCGGGGAAGACATTCGGTGGGCTGATTTGGCAAGTGCACCGATCGGAAACACCCCCCCCTGTGACTTTGGTTTGGTGACTTCGGTGAAATATCACCGTTTGTACCAAAGAAATTTATTGGTGGAGGGAAGGTGATGGTATAGAGAGAGAGAGAGAGAGAGAGAGAGAGAGAGAGTGTGTGTGTGTGTGTGTGTGTGTGTGTGACAAAGGAGAAGGGGGAAGGGGGAATTGGGGAAAACCATTTCCAAACTTTGGGGGAGGAAAAGGGGAAACTGAGGTGGTGCTGATGTGGCACTTGAGGGAGTTGTGGGACTTGCTTACCACACCATATAGCCTAATAGGATAGTCGTGAGTGACGTAAGAAAGCTGAGTTGTTAACCATAGAAATAGACCAACAATGTTTGTGTGATGCAAATAATGATGTCATTAATCTGCATAAAATATTCTAGAAAATATGCGGGCCACTCATTAAAGGGTCTTTTTACATCTGCTGTCTATAAATGGCCACTCAACAACATCTATTGAGTATATCAAGACAAAATTAACAGATGTTATTACATCTGTTAGTTCAAATTTGAGCTCCAAATTCAAATTTCAAAATCAAATCTCCGTATATAGACAACAGACTCTATCTCTATGTCTTAAATAATATTTGCTCTCTCTCTCTCTCTCTCACTCTCTCTCTCTCTCAAAACCCCTGATTTCATTTACCTTTCAAAACATCCTGATTTCATTTGTTGTTTGAAGCTTCAATCAAATTCCAGATTTCAAGTCCCCAAATAATAATATAACAATAATAATAAGCAGGAGGAATATATCGAGAAAAATGGCGATAGAGCAATCGTCATGGTACGAAGCCGACGTCGATGATTTTATCGCTTCAGATCCTTTTCACGGACCAGTTGTATGTTCAATCAATCTCTGTAATCCTTAGTTGAAAACCTATAAGGAATCAGTGGTGGTGGTCAAAGAAGGGCCAATTCGTAATGATGGCTTCACTCTCTGACATTTTTTTTTTTTTTTTGATCGGCGAACAACTGTGTGGCAACCACCCTTGCGGGGCGCCGTGCCCAAGAATCGACTACTCGACCTCCAGCAGCCCCCGCCTTCTCCCGATGCGCGGAAACCCGAGCCCCACCCGCCCGAAGGCACGACAGTGTTATAGAACTCGGTAAAACCTCGCCGCCCGTCAGAATCGAACCGGCGCCACCCGTATTCGATCTTCACCCGGATACCAAACCATAATGTTGGAAGTGGGAATTGAACCCATGATCACCTAAGTGAACATAAGGCCTCTCCACCACTCCACCACTATGGATGGATCACTCTCTGACATTTACCATGGGTTTTTTAGTACCTTCTTTCTCTCTCTAAAATATGTTGTGAATTTATTTTAGGTGGTTTTTGGATATATAGTGTTATGTTATTGTGAATGGTCCTTCTTATGAATGTTATCAGTTTTTTTCATTTGGTCCAGTTCGAGAAGGCTACAGGTCAGCAGATTTGAACTACGTCTTTAGGTTGGAATGTCTTGCAGTTAGTGCTCTGGTTTCAAGTTATTACTTTTTTTCTTTAATAAAAAAATCATCCTTATTGCAATTACAAGTTTTTAGGTATATGCTTCTAATGTTAATTTTAACTAGTAGGAATCCCGCGCGATGCGACGGAAGCGACACTCTGCATTGCGGGGTACTTATTTCAAGTTTGTATAATATCAAACAACTAAAAAGATTTAACATTTAAATTATAAAGTACTTCAAGAAACATTTGATAAAATAAAGTAACATATGAAAGGAAAACTAAGTATTAATAAACATAAAAGTTGAAAACTAAAAGCTCGAGCATGACCTACTTGAATCATGAGATCAATTTAGTCACACGCCTTCCAAATCTACATGACCTTTTCTATATTGTCTGCCCACCATTCATCATCAAGAGCGATCCTTGGAATTTCTTGTATATCTTCATGTTTGATTATTACATCTTTTGAAGGATGGATTAGTTTATATCAATAATCAAAATCTAGAACAAATTCTTGCTTCCAATCCATCTTTAACATTTCAGCGGAAACATATATTTTTATTTTCTTCTTGTTGATTTGCAAAGTCAACATGATAATTAAAATGAAGAAAAATCATAGCATAACTGACTAAATTAAATGAAAAGTTACTGGAATGAACAAAATAAAACACGATACTAAAAATAGCACAACTTTTATTGAAACATATAATATTAAACAGCATGAAATATGTTGCACTTCTGAATTAACACCCGGAGTATCTTAAATGGCGTTTTCAGTTTTTTGCTTAAATCTGCAGTATCATCTAGTACATCTTCTTTGTCATTTTTATCAGAACTGTCTAAATCAATAAGTTGACTTCATTTCCATTTAGAGAGCCTTTGGATCTCTTCCTATTAATTTCATGCATCTGATCCTAACAAATTAAAAATATTTAATACACAAGTTAATAGAAGATGAAATAAATATTAATATTACCTCTTCACTAAATTCACATTGAAGATCGGATTTATAGGGACTAAACATTGCACCATAGCAAATTATCTCAGCAATATTGTCACTATTATCCTGTAATAAAACACATATAATATACCACATATAAAATAACAACCATGTTAATATTAAAAAGTAAACATTAATAAATACAACATTAGACGTTACTTTAGACGCTTGTATGACTATTGGTTTGTTCATTTCTGTATGTTTTTCATCTAAATGAATATGCAAAACCAAGAAGCTAACATTTAAATGACTAAGATATGAATAAAAAGGTATAATTAGTAAAAGAGAAATTGGATTTTAAAACCCTGAACTATTGACAATTGGCCGCTGACGCACTGAACTACAAAATTGAACAACACCGCACTATACTTTCAACTTATTGGCCTGTATCACCCTCAGACTAAGCATTTCCAATGCAATAATCACTTAAACATAACACATTTCTTTCTTGTACATTTCAATCTACACGTCGATATTGAATAAGATAAACATCGAAACGTCAACAAAAATGAGCAAGTCGTCACGGTATTTTCGATTGTTTATAAAACATAATAGTTTAAAAGTTATGATAGCATTAAATAAAAGAATTATAATTTTGTAGGGAATGGGAGAAAAGTGTAACTACTAACTAAAAATGAGGAAATTAAAGTAACTAAAATGAGGTACTAAAGTGTAAAACTGTTTGAATGACTATTTTACCCCCATTTTAGAGTGTTAATGAAAATAAAGTTCTTAACTTTTAGGTATCTTAAACTACCCCTCCCTCATGCATTATAATATGTTAATTTTAGGGAAATTGGATTGTATCGCACTCAACTATTTGGGATTGGCCGATAACGCACTGAACTATAAAAATGATCACCAACGCACTGAACTTTAAACCTCTTGGATTGTGTCACACTATGGCTGTGTTTGACCAGGTCCAAAACCACTAAAACGATTACTTAGTGATAAAGAGGTTTAAAACGATTACTTAGTGACAAATTAATACAATTAACACATATGGATTCTTCCATTTGGACCTTATCAAACACAGCCTTAGTGTGACACAATCCAAGAGGTTTAAAGTTCAATGCGCTGGTGATCAATTTTATAGTTCAGTGCGTTATCGGCCAATAACAAATAGTTGAGTGCGATACAATCCAATTTCCCTTAATTTTAATATTTCTCAAGGTCTCTTCTCATATTAAGAAAACTTGGTGGAAAAATACTAAGACCTCAGAGTAAGTTTTTATAACTTTTATATATTAATTCTATACAAATGTATTCAATATATTATTAATAGAGTAAATTACTAAAACTGTTCCTGTGGTTTTGGCCAATATGCCACTCCAGCCCAATCTTTTAAAAAGTGCATAAACACTCTTTGATCTTTCAAAAAATATGCCTAAACAGCCCAACAACTTAACCCAGTTAACTTTTCTTCGTTAAGTCAGGGGCATTTTTGTCCAATCATGTATAAAATTATAATCTGCCTTCCCTCACTCTCTTTTCTCCTTTATAAGCTGTTTCCCTCCATTTTTTCCCTCCATCTCCACACTTCTTCTTTAATTTCCCTCCAAACAAACACAAATGGAAGCCACACTTTTTTCAAGAACGTAAGAAGAGGATGATGACACAGTGGAGTGTACGAACTGTGGAAGACGAAGTTAATCTTGAAGAACGCTACGGTAAGTCAATCGATCCACATCTTACATTTAAACCCACTGTTTATTATACCGGTTAACTTTTTGACGTGCAAGCTGAAAATTTGGTTATGCAAGCTGAAAATTTGGTTAACAATCAAATTTGGTTAACAATCAAATTATACCCGTAATGATCATAATATGCAAGCTGAAAATTTGGTTAACAATCAACAATGCAGGTCACTTTACCGAAAATTTTTCATTTAAATTTATCATGGGGGGAGTTTGATCCAACGCACGTAAATCTGATGTTTGTTAACGGTAAGGTTAACTACATCGATGAGGTGAACTCTGATTATTTCTCTATAATCACTTGTATGACATGCCGGTGGAACTTGGCTATTATCAGGATGACGAGTTTAGGTTTACCTTCAGTTAAAGTTTGACTTTTGTTGATTGATTGACCTTCAATTAAGGTTCGAGTTTAGCTATGTATTAACTTTCGATTAAGGTTCGAGTGTGATTTTAACTTAACCTTTGATTAAGGTTCAAGTGTATTTTTGAGCTGAATCTGTTTATGACTTAACCTTGATTAAGGTTCAAGTCTATTTTCGAACTGAATCTGTTTATGACTCAACCTTGATTAAGGTTCAAGTCTATTTCCGAACTGAATATGTTTAAGACTCAACCTTGATTAAGCTTCAAGTCTATTTTCGAACTAACTCTGTTTATGACTCAACCTTGATTAAGGTTCAATCCTATTTTGGTCCGCGTAAACCGTTGTGGTAATACCGTTAGCTCTATGGCCTTGTGGGTCGTTTATGCATTGGTTTTACATACCCGGCCTCTCTGATTATTTGACAATGCTCCCATTGTAAGACCTCACGGGTCCTATAGTTTAGACTTCATATGTCATCTTCCTGACTCAGTCCTTGTTACGTAGAAGGTACATGTATAGATCACAAGAAGCCCACCGCACCATGTGTTTAACACTTACTTGGCCATGGTAAGAAATTCTTACATGACACGATGATCTCTATCGCGATCACCAGGGTACTCTCCGGGTAGGCAAATTCTGGTCATGCTTTTTTTTTATTTAGCAAGAAATTCTTGGTCTTAATTCTAACGCTAGGTTTTCTTTACCCCCGCGTGTTTCTTTTAAATTAAGGTGGGGCTTTTCATCCTTTCCAGTTAGATCATGTTTATTTATCTTTAAAATGGATCTTCACTACTTACCTATTGATTGTTTTATTTAGTGAAAATTGAAAAGGTATGTTAAATATTAACAAATGCTCACTTTAAACATCAGAATCACCCACCATCATCATCATCATGACATATCATTTGATACCAATTTGGGTTTTTTTAACAGGTTCACATCGCAATTTTAGAGTGTACTGAGAAAATGACAGTTGTACAGAGACGAGTGTTAATCCTTAACAAAAAAATCTAAAAAACGGCTTATTTCTTTTATAGTACACACATTTTATCACTTTATATTAGATTTGTCTATCCCGGGACGCTCCCGAAAGATAAACTAGTTATATTAACTATTAACTATTAACTATTAACTATTAACTATTATTCTAAAACCATTTATATTTCTAGTATATTGCAATTTGCCTACACATAAAAAATCCTACCATTTTTATCAAAAAAATAGCACAATTCCTCTTTACAAATATCCTACCACTTTAACCATTTAATAATCATCTACAAAATGACACGTTAGATCGAAGAGGAAGAAATTACGTTGGTGATGGCTTACAAAGATGCCCAAGAATGACGGAGACCAGGTAGGTCTTCGTATTGGAATAAAGTTTTGGCAGAATTTACACAACTTGCCAGTGATATTAACCGCACTGTTGATTCACTTGCACGAAAGTGATCAGATCTTAATGTATTAGGTGTGACCGACGGAACACCTTCTTCAAAAGGACGATGGAGGATAAAGGTGATCTAGCCGAGGACATGGCAATCGAAGTCACACAAGTTAAGTATATGGCTAGGTACCGCAACATTTTTGAACATGTTACGGCATGACAAATATTGTTGTCTATATTAGGTTATTTTGTTTTTGTAGTTTAATTATGTTTTATTTTCTAATTTAGTTGTGTGTTTTGCAGTTTGTTTAATATGTATTTTATAGTTTAATTTGTATATGTTTTTTCTTATAAAACATAAACCTAACCATTGCATGGGAGGGGGAATTGAAATTGAAAACTTAAAACTATCATTGTCAAGCTGTGGCATTTTACTTGTGTTCCATACGACCATACCTGCCCCCACCACCCTTGCCACCAGTGGCAGTGTTGTCGTGGATGTAGTAGGGTACTCATGGTCAAATCAGGTAGCACTCCCCCTCTCTCAAATCATTTCCCACCAATCATAACATTCCACCTCATTTCCAAACAAACCACCTAGCCCACCATTCTTCTTTCATGATTTTGATGTACATCACAGAATTTGAGTTTTTAACCGTTATGTTTCATGGCATCACGGTAATAAAAATGTGTGTAACGGTGGATGCCTTGTCCACCCTAATAAAGTTGTAAAATAGCAACTTAAAATATGAAAGGGATTAATTTGACTGGATAGATTGAATATCAAGTATTCTTTAATACAAACTCAGATTTAGCCCGCGCGTTAAACGGAATTATTGTTGGTTTGACAATATGTATGTCTGTGCTTTGATTGCACTGAAACATGGCATAGTAACCGAAAGAGAATACCTAAACCCGGCATCGTTAGTAACCGAAGAGAAAACTAAAAATATAAAGTGGTAGTACAACAAAAACGATATGAAAATGTACGTCAAACTTAAATCAACAGAAAACGTACATAAAAATAATAATGAAAACGTATTATATCTGACCTGACTCATTTACCTCAAAATGTAAAACAGGCTGAATTTATACAGACACGTACATAAAGAAAAAAACTTGAATTTTTAGAACCTCGATGGTGTAAGTGATAAAGTACATAAAAATAAGAACGAAAACGTATTTTGTCTTACCTAACTCATTTTCAAAGGAAAGAAATACGTTTAAAACGTAATAACCTGTATTTATACCGAAACGTGTATAATCCATCAAAGCTAAACAAAAGTGGAGATCGAATTTGGGTCTCCAACTGACTCATGAAAAGGTGGTAGTTAATGCACAGGCAGATCTGGTGGTTTAATTTCCATATGGAATCTGTGGTGTTCAAGATCCAAACATTAAGGAAAGGGCAGAACTTTATTCTTACAGGTGGTCATGTTGGCGGTTTAGCAGATCTGCTGTTTGTGGTTAATGTATACGCCCCGAACGACCCTGGATTAAGAAGAAGCCTCTGGTCAGATTTGTTAGCTTTAAAGGAAGAGTATGATGGGTTATGAATCCTATTAGGCGATTTCAATGATGTTAGATGCGAAGAAGAGAGGTTGAATTCGGTATTTATGCCATCTAATGCGTTGTCTTTCAACAACTTTATTGACGAGGCAGGTCTAATGGAGTACAATATGGGTGGTAGAAAATTCACGTACATGTCATGTGACGGCTCGAAACTCAGCAAACTGGATAGGTTCCTTGTCTGTGACAGGTTTATGGCTCAATGGCAGGATGCGAAGGCGATGACGTTGGAAAGGGATGTCTCGGACCACTCCCCTATTGTACTTACATTATCGGGTTCAAACTTTGGCCTTGTCGTTTCGATTCTACAATTCATGGATTGGTAAAGAGGGGTTACACGAGGCGGTTTCGGAAGGCTTTGCTAAAGACGTGATTACAAACCGAAAGGATACTGTACTAGCTCAAAAGCTAAAAGCTGTAAAGGGGTGTATTAAAAATGGAGGACCGTTTCTTCTAATCAGAGAGAACGTCACTGTCAATGCTGCCCGGGCGACTCTAAAGGACATTGATTCTGTTGCCGAGAATAGACCTCTAAACGATGACGAAAGACTGAGGTGGAAAGAAGCTAAACTACTCATTAGAAAGTGGGAATGGGAGAAATCTAAAGATCTTATTCAGAAGTCTAAGGTCGAGTGGGTATCGTATGGGACGAAAATTCCGCGTTCTTTCACGGGATAATAAATAGTAGGAAAGTGAGGAACAAGATTAATGGGCTATTTATTGATGGGAATTGGGTGGAGGAACCTACTGTAATCAAGGATAGGGCGGTAGAGATTTCCAGGGAGAAGTTCGATGAGCGATGAACTCAAGACCAAGGATGACTGCTGATGGCTCTAAAAAGCTCTCCTCGGAGGATGCCAATAGTCTTGTTTTGCCATTTTCGAAAGAGGAAATCAAAGAAGCGGTATGGGGTGCGGAGACGACAAATCGCCGGGACCCGACGGGTTCTCCTTTGCATTTATCAAGCACTACTGGGCTCTTTTGGAAGGTTATGTTGGAGATATTATGAACGAATTTTTCATTCATGGTTCGATTCACACGGCATGTAACTCCTCTACAGTGGCACTGATTCCTAAAGTGGGTGATCCTCTCATGTTCTCAGACTTCAGGCCTATTTCACTGATCGGCGTTATCGGTAAAATCGTTTCAAAAGTGCTAGCAAACCGTTTGAAAAAGTCCTTGGGAGTATTATCTCTTGCAAACAATCGGCCTTTATTCAAGGAAGAAATATCTTTGATGGCCCATTGATTGCGAATGAAGTTGTGTCTTGGGCAAAAAGGACTAAAAAACAAGTCTGGTTATTCAAAGCCAATTTCGAAAAAGCTTACGACTGCGTGGCTTGAAAGTTCCTGGTTAATATAATGCATCACATGGGATTTCCATCAAAATGGAAAAATTGGATAATGGGTATGTTGGTAATGAGTAGGGCAGCAGTATTGATTAATGGAGCACCCACAGTTGAGTTTCAACTAAAAAGGGGTCTAAGGCAAGGAGACCCGTTGTCGCCTTTCTTGTTTACGATAGTCATGGAAGCACTTCAAGTAATGGTGGACAAGGCAGCGGCTGGCGGGTGTTTACTGGGGTTAATCTTTCGAATAATGGTCCGTCAATTACGCATCTATTTTATGCGGATGACGCATTGTTTTTCGGGGATTGGTCGGAGGCGAATGTTGCAAGTTTGACCAGGATACTATGGTGCTTCTCCCTAGCATCTGGGCTCAAAGTTAATCTGTTGAAGAGTAATGCATTTGGCATAAATGTGGACCCATCTCAAGTCGAGGCTGTGGCTAGTCATCTCGGGTGTAAGAAAGGTTCTTTCCGTTCATTTACTTAGGCTACCGGTGGGAGATAATATGAAGAAAATTAACAGCTGGAAACCAGTTAGAGATAAATTCCAGTCGAAGCTATCCTCTTGGAAAGCGAGATCCTTGTCCTTCGTAGGTAGGACTGTCCTGGTCAAAGTTGTTTTAGGGTCGGTTCCGAACTACTTCCTTTCACTCTTTCGAGCTCCACCTGGTGTTCTCAAGACTCTTGAAGGGTTGCGTCGAAGGTTTCTCTGGGGGGGATAAACTCGGGGAAGAAAGTTAAATGGGTTAGGGTCGGTTCCGAACTACTTCCTTTCACTCTTTCGAGCTCCACCTGGTGTTCTCAAGACTCTTGAAGGGTTGCGTCGAAGGTTTCTCTGGGGGGGGGGGGGAATAAACTCGGGGAAGAAAATTAAATGGGTCGCTTGGGACAATATTCTAAAACCAAAGAGGTATGGGGGACTCGGAGTCGGAAGTATCGAAGATTTAAATTTAGGTCTGCTCGCTAAGTGGTGGTGGAGATACAAATCGTCGCCTAACCAGTTGTGGTGCAAGGTTGTTAATGCTATACATGGGGGCCGAAACAATTCGGTTTCATCCCGGCTAGGAAGTCTGGAAGCAATGTTTGGCGTAATATCGCGGGCGTTCAGAAGGACTTTCAGAACCGGGGTTTGAATTTGGAAACAAAATTGGTATGCAAGGTGGGGAAGGGCGATACAGCTAGGTTCTGGGAGGACTGCTGGTGTGGCGAAGTCAGACTCAAAGACGGGTACAGTGCTGTCTTTTCACTCGGCAGCACTAAAGAACCAATGGTTAGCGACTACTACAGAATGGTAAACAACTTGGTTTGGTGGGATATTCCTTTAAGTAGACTTCCATCTTCCACGAATGAGGCTGCAGAAGCAAATGCATTATGGCTGGAAATTCAGTCACATAAGGTCTCACAGGATAACGACCGCTGGAAATAGGTTTGACAAGGTGTTGATGTGGAATTCACGGTTAAGGTGGTCTGGGAGGAGTTATCTAATCTGACGTGGGGTGCGGCTCAAGCGAATCTATTTAAATGGAGCAAAATCGCGACTCCAAAGGTAAATAGCTTTGTGTGGAGAGCTAAGAGTAACTGGATACCTACTGTTGTAACACTTGCATATAGGGGGTTCAAGTAGGCGATGGGTTGTGTACAAGATGTGGGTTGGAAATCGAATCGGTCGAGCATCTACTTGTGTCGTGTGTGTGGGCACGAGCACTTTGGTGGAACGTAGGAGAATGGTTAAAGATTGAAGCCTTTAAAAGATGAAATGCCCCTGGATCATGTCTTGAATTATTGCTGGAATCAATTTGGGTCACTAAGAGATCGAAGACGGTTTACGCGGTGATTCTCCTTATTTGTTGGAAACTTTGGCTGAAAAGAAATGATCAAGTGTTTAACAACAGGAGCGCAGCAACAACATCGGTAATGGAAGAAATAAAACTGGAGTCGTATTGGTGGATGATTAAGTGGGCGAAGATGCCAGGATTAACAAAAGAGGATTGGTGGGCTTTTAATTTTCTTGATAATGGGTGATTTCACTTTGTTTGTTTTTAGAAGTCACTAGGCGGTTTGGTTTGTTTGTTTTAATGTCGGATATTGTATAGTTGGCCCAGGTAGCCGCTGGTTAAATATGCCGTGGGTGATACAGGTTGTAACGTGTTTGGGTGAAATAAAAGTTGCGTTTGGCTGTTAAAAAAAAAAAAAAAAAAAAAAAAAAAAAAAAAAAAAAAAAACCTTTCTACCACTAGGCCTCAAATGGGGATTCATTTCATCATTTCGATCCTGGTCGAAAATGTTTGAACTTGGTATTCTACTCATCTTGAATTTCTAGTATTTGGCTATATGGGGTAAAAAACAAAAAAAAAACCATAATGGTACGTTTAGAGGGGTCAGCCAATTTATTTGGTACTCAATTTTAAGACGTTCAATTAAGCAACACGTGTCTTTGAATGATTAGGACGAATTTGACTTTGAAAAACGTTGACCGGAAAAGTAGAACACAAAGTTTCATTTGTGAAATTTGATCTACAATAAAACAAACAAAACAAATTGTAAATGTAATTGAGTTTTAGACAAGCATATGTGTTCACATTTGGACTTTAACCAACTTTAAGTCAAGTTTCAAATCAATATTGTTTTCATATATTCCAAGGAAAAACACTTATTTATTTTTTTTTCATTATCAATAAGGTAAAACATTCCATCTTGTAGAATTTTCTCTCACATTACCGGCAAGTCCTTATCAGCGAGTGTCCGCCCACCAATGCTTATATTGAAAATTTATTGTCTAGAAATGTTTCTTTAGACATAATTTCCTCTCACATTACCGGCAAGCCCTTACCAAAGAATGCCCGCCCACCCACGCTTATATTGAAAATTTGTTGTCTAGAAATGTTTCTTTAAATGATGTAATGACTAAGTTTTAAAAATTTAAACCCGTAAAGAGCAACTATATGGGTATTGTTTTATATTATAGATTTCTAAACATTATGCCCTCCTTTTAAAAAGAAAAAATTAAAGATTAAAGATTAATATATTAATTATCAGATTAAATAAATAATCAGGCCTAATACTTATATCAAGGGTTTCACTTGTAGCCCCACCCCTTGTGGTGTGGTGATAAAGGTGTTGGGATTTCAAAAGGAAGGTTGAGAGTTCAAGCCTCATAAGAGGCAAAAAAAAAAAAAAAAAAAAAAAAAAGTGAAAAATGGGCTAGAAAATTAGCCGTTCAAAAAAGGGTTTCACTTGTGAGGCCGTAAATTAGCTATCATTAGCGGTGATCATACCAAAAAAACCAAAAACGATGGCGATATTTGGGGGAACTGAAACCACAACTATTAAACAATTTTTGCTTCCGGTTTCAATACATTGGTATAAATTTTTCTTCTGTGCTCCGGTTAATCAATTGATCCTCTTTTTGTGTGAATCTGATAGATAACTCTGGAGCTAGAGAATATGTTTTATTGGCAAAACATTAACTTTCAATTCTAGTTCAAAAGGTTATAATATTGACTTCAAAAGATCTAACATGTTACTTGCTTATTGCGTAATTAGAAGATACTTTGCTTTAGTCTTTAACAAAATATCAACCCTAATAGGAGATCGGGGGTTAACCGGCGGCAGGCATCCTACGGGTTTCAAGACTCCGATGATCCGGCTACCAGGACTACATTTTATGTTACAAATTTTTCGGATAGAGTTACGGGTTTCAAGCTTAAGGAGGCGTTTAAAGGGTTCGTGACTGTCACTGATGCTTGGGTTCCGAGGAGACGAACGGCTAAGGGTAGGGTTTTTGGGTTTGTACGTTGTGTTAAAGTCAAGGATCCATACTCTGTTCTTCCGTCTCTTAATGAGATTGTGTTTGATGAGTCTAGAATCTCGGTATCGTTGGCTATGTTTGATCGATCTCATCGGAGGATTTCTTATGATCTGGATGGTTCTCGGCAAAAGACTTGGGTTCCTAAAGACAAGAATATCGCCATGGAGGATTTTCCTGATATGGCTACGGTTTATGGTGGTACTTCGGGTTCTAAGAAGATAGTTCATGTTCAAGGTAATGATGCGGTGTACCCGTTGCATTGTATTGGACGGGCTGTTGTGGGAACACCTGATTCTATTACTAGGCTCCACTTGTTAAAAAAAAGGTGCTATTCCGAGCAGGTTTTGAGGACGCGGCAGTGTCCTATATCGGGGGACTGTCCGTTCTTATTTCTTTTCGGGATAGCACTAATATGAATCGCTTTATGGTGGAGAAGGAGGATATTTGGAAGGATTCGTTATCGGTGGTTAAACCTTGGACGGGTCAGGTATTACCGTTCGATAGGATTGTCGTGCTTAAGATTGTCGGGGTTCCGATTTTGGCCCGGGATTGTTCAACGTTTGATAATATTGGACGTCTTTTTGGGGATGTTGTTTGGCCTTCTGAATTCTCTTGGACCGGTATTGACAATGCTTTTGGTTATTCTCATGTGCTTACGAAGTATACGTCCAGAATTGACGAAGAAGTGACGTTATTCTGGTGTAACAAAGGTATTCCTGTTTGGGTAGTTGAGGAGGGCTCAGGGTGGGTACCGGAATTTGAGTCGGCTGATATGGATGAGGAAGCTGATGAAATGGAGGAAGGTGAAATCCGGGATTCAACTCCAGTCGTCTCGCTGGCCAAGGTGACGGAAGTCGTTAATGAGCCAGTAATCACGGCTGAAAATCAGGGAGTTTTTTTAGGTAACGTGCATGGTAATGAGGAGTTTCCTAACGTGCATGATGTTGACCAAAATTTTGAAAATTTAAATGAAGTGGGCCGGGTAGAGGAAGGTTATAGTGGACCAGTTAATATGGGCCATGAAGTATTTCGGACTCCAACTCGGACAGGCTCAAATGGTGTTGGGGATGTGGGGCCCAATCTGGAAGGAAATTCAAAGTTCACGAGTAGGAAGAGATCCAGGATATTCTTTCATAGCTCGCCAGAGGCTGTGGTTGTTCCTGGTTCAGTGGCTCGGCAGCTGACTTTTGATCTAAATACTCGGGTAGATGAGACGCATGCCGTGGGTATCGAAGGTCAGTCGATGTCGGTGCTGAAGGGGGAAGTCATTTGGTTGCTGGAGATACGGTTGAAGAGCAGGATACAGTACCGATAGAGGTAGTTCAAGAAGCATCGGCTATTGATTCGGAGGTTAGAGCTACCGTCCAGGTTTGCTCGTTAGTTGGTATTAATTTGACTAAATGTTGTGGGAGGGTGGCTGATGAGATAATTGCGGAGAATGAGTCATTGGGTAATCAATGAATTTAATGTCATTGAATATCCGTGGGATAAGGAGGCAGGGGAAGGCGGCATGGGTTAAGGGTCTGAAGCTTTCAAACGGTGTGGATTTTTTGGCAGTTCAGGAGTCAAAAATCACGGCGCCACCTGTTCGTTTGTTATCTTCCTTTTGGGGTAGTTCAGCTTTTGAATATGACTGTGTGGATTCTGATGGGGTTGCAGGTGGTTTGGTTTGTTGGTGGGATCCTGCTGTTTTTTGACAAACAAGAGTTATTAGATCGCATCACGTGGTGATTGTTTCAGGTTTCTTGATTCATTCGAATACTATGGTTAATATTGCTAATGTTCATGCACCTAATGAACCTGGCAGGGAGGAGAGGTTTTTGGGCTGAATTGTTGTTTTTCAGGATATCTTTAATGGGTTTATGGGTGTTTTGGGGGATTTTAATGAGGTTCGGAGCTCAGATGAGAGACTAAATTCGGAATTTTCGGTCCAATGTGCGATGGTGTTCAATTCTTTTATTCAAGAAGCGGAGCTTTTTGAGTATAATATGGGTGGATATAAGTTTACATACATGTCTGGTTCAGGGGACAAGATGAGTAAATTAGACCGGTTCTTGGTTTGTAGAGGTTTTATGGATACTTGGCCGGGAGCGAGCCTCACGGCCTTGCCTGGTTTCTTTCGGATCATTGTCCTATTATTCTTTCTCTTAAGAGCTCGGATTTTGGCCATGTCCCGTTTCGTTTCTATAACTCTTGGTTGGAGTGGCCGGGATTTGTTGATTATGTTAATTATCTTGCAGATTCGTTTCAGTTTTTTGGACCTCCAGATCTTGCTATTGCTGCCAAGTTTAAATGGTTGAAGGGGCGTATTAGGCTGTGGGTAAATGCAGAAAAGAAGCGGCGAGATGAAAAATCCTTGGAGTTTAAAAAAGTAATTGGGGATATTGAAAAGAAAGCGGAGTCTATGACCCTTTCTAATGCTGATTTGGAGATGCGGTCAAATGCTAGGAAGATGCTTTTTGATGAAGAACGCCTTAAAGTGCAAGATATTCACCAAAGTCGCGTGTCAAGTGGGCTTTGGATGGTGATGAGAACTCGTCTTATTTTCACAACATTGTTAAGATGAATTCGGCTTCTAACAGAATTCATGGGGTTAAAGTTGGGGATTTGTGGGTTACGGATCCGGTGCAAATCAAGGAAAATGTTGTTGGGTGTTTTTCGGATAAATTCAGCCATAAAGGGGGGTCGCGGCCGGATTTTGTTTCACCGGATATGCCGTCATTGGAGCCTAATGAAGTACACGCTTTAGAGACTCCTTTTTCTTTGGAAGAAGTTACGGCGCGCGGTGTGGGATTGTGATGGTGGGAAAGCGCCTGGGCCTGACGGATTCAACTTTACTTTTTTTGTAAGTTCTGGTCCGTTCTTAAACATGATTTTATGAGGTTATTTGAGGAATTTCATGAGAACGGTTTTATTCGAGATGGATGTTTCTCAGCATTCATTGCGTTAATTCCCAAAGGCCGTGATCAGACAACTTTTGCTGATTACCAGCCTATTAGTTTGGTGGGTATTATAAATAAGGTGCTTTCAAAGGTGTTAGTTCTTCGATTGAAACCTTTTATGTCTCGTCTTGTATCCGAGGAGCAAACGGCCTTTCTTTCTGATCGGAATATTCTGGACGAACCCCTGATTTTAAACGAAACTATATCTTGGCTCAAGAAATCGAGATTGAGTGGTCTGTTTTTTAAAGTAGATATTGCTAAGGCTTATGATTCGTTGAGGTGGGATTACTTGGAAGAAATTTTGGCGCAAATGAATTTTTCTACTAAGTGTAGGGGTTGGATTATGTCAATTGTTCATAATTCTCGGGCATCGGTGCTAGTTAATGGTTCGCCGACTTGGGAGTTTTCTTGTTCTTGCGGGCTTCGGCAAGGTGATCCATTATCCCCTTATTTATTTATTCTTGCTATGGAAGGCCTTTCTCGGTTAATGAGGCGGGCTACTTTGTTGGGGGTCTTTCGCGGTATTAATGTTGGTGGTTCGGGGCCACTTATATCTCATTTTATGTATGCCGATGACGTCGTTTTCTGTGGCGAGTGGTCCATGGTTAATGCTTTAAATTTGAGGAGATTGTTGAGGGATTCTATCTTATTTCGGGGTTAAAAATTAATCCTAAAAAGAGTACCGTTTTTGGGGTTGGGGTGTCCGATGAAGAGTTGGAGGACATGGCTTCAACTATGATGTGTGCACGGGGGACTTTGCCGTTTTCACACCTAGGTGTTCCAATAGCATCGAATATGAATCTAGTGAGAAGTTGGGATCCTATTATTGAGAAGTTCAAGAAGCGTTTATCTTCTTGGAAATCTAAGATACTCTCATATGGTGGTCGGATCACTTTGCTTAAATCGGTTTTAAGCTCACTACCTTTATATTTCTTTTCTTTGTTCCGCGCCCCTATCCAGGTCATTGATTCGCTTGAATGGTTAAGGAGGAGGTTCTTTTGGGGAGGGATGGACATGGAGGACAAATGAGTTGGATAGCTTGGGATAATGTTATTGCGCCAATAAAATATGGTGGAGTGGGGTTGGGCTCACTTAGGGATGCTAATGTGAGTTTATTGGCTAAATGGTGGTACAGGTTTAAAACTGATCATTCATCTCTTTGGCGTAAGGTAGTGTGGTCTATCCATGGTAATGCTTGAGATTGGACTTATATCCCGGTGAAGTTATCACTTGGAGGCACGTGGAAACAGATAGCGTCTATTCCGGCGTTGTTGTCAACCTATACAAATGGTCCTGTTTGTTCGGTTAAAGGGAAAGTTGGTAATGGGAATTCGATCCTTTTCTGGATTGACTCATGGATAGGGGACGAGCCTCTTAAAACTCGGTTCCCTACCCTCTATGCGATGGAAAAGACGAAGACTTGCTGTATATCCGATCGGATTCCTGGCCCAGGTCAGTAGGAGATAGGATACTCTTGGGACTGGAAGCGGTCTTTCATGACAGCAGAGGAACATCAACAGCTTGCAGAGTTAATTCTGCTGCTGTCTGATGTGTCTCTTTCGACGGGTCAAGACTCGTGGGCTTGGTCTATTGGTACGGACTCTGAATTCTCGGTGAAGACAGTAAAAAAGGTGATGTTTGAGGCTACAAATGTGATTCCAGTTTCCGCTTTTCAGTGGTGTAACTGGGTTCCAAAAAAAGTGGCGATTGTTGCTTGGCGAGTGTTTCTTGATCGGCTTCCTACCATGGCCGCTTTGGGTAGACGGAATATTCAGGTGGATTCTCCAAGCTGTAAGGCCTGTGATCTTTGTGTCGAAACGGTGGAACACCTTTTCACAGGATGCCCGGTGTTTACTGAAGTTTGGCAACGGCTTTTTGATTGGTGTAACGTTCCGAGTTTTTTTGCTTTTCATGTAAGGGATATTCTCTCTTATCACTTATATGCAAAGTAGGGTGCTCGCCTTAGGAAAGCATTTTACGCGGTGATTTTGACGGCTTTTTGGAGTATATGGCGGGCAAGAAATGATCTGGTCTTCAATCAAAAGCAGGTTTCAGCTTCGAAGATTATGGAGGAAATCTGAATCATGAGTTTCTTGTGGGTTACAAATCGTGCGAAAATGACGGATATGTCGTGGGATGCATGGTGTAGGTTCGAAGCTCACAAAATGGGTTAAGTTTTGTTTTGTCTGCTTTGTTTCGGAGTTGTTTTTGTTCGGACTGTCTGTTTTGTTTGTATCCTGGACTGGTTTGCTAGTTTCTTGCTAGCTTGATTGAATAAAGTTTGTTTGGCCGTTAAAAAAAATTTTTATAGCCTGATTTGTTATTTGTCTATTGATTTAGGCATTTAGGTAACAAATTGATTATTTGCTACTTTATTTATTGATGGATTTTGGAGTAGGCTTTTTAACAATGTCAAATCGAAATAGAAAGTGTGAATATGTTCGCTTAAAACGGGTAAAGAAAATTAAACGAGATGTTTTAACAGAAAAATCACTAAAAGGATCAATGGAAAGATTTATAATACTTCTAGTCATTGATGAACCTACAAACATTGCTAGTCTCAAGCCTGAGAAAATGTGGAGGGTTTATATAAAAGGAATTATTTTTTCTTTTAAAGTGACTCAATATTTTAGTTTATTTTAGGCTGTCAAATACATTTAGCCAACCCTGAGCCCATCCAACTTGAAAAGGAAAAAAAAAAATAATAGTTAGTGATACACAACTAACCCAACCCATGATATTATAGCCTATTGGTATCTTGAGGTAAGATAAGACTTAATTAAAAACCATTTGACCTTGAATTCAATTTCTACAAGGGGGTTTTTCTTAGATTCATAGGGGTTTCTTCTTGATTTGGTATATATACTTTATTGCCTAGTGGAGATGAATTTGCTCGGGTGGTTCCACTGGTGAAACCTCTAGTACACATTTCACTAGTCTATTACACTGTGTTCCTGAGTTTCATTAAAGGATGGAAGAGAAAGGATCTCCCTACTCTTCATTTCTCTTCAATTCCTTCCAAATTGGAAAGATTGAAAATCACACTAAAATCCTCTTTATTATCCCTCTCATTCCCTCCCTTTCCCTCCTACAAAAAACTCTGGAACACATTTTTTCCCCACTTCCTTCCCAATCCTTTCTCTTCTATCCTTTAATGAAACTCTGGAACAGAGTGTTAGTAATCCAAATTTACCGTCAAAAGGTTATAATTAAATCATTATTTACGATTATATATCATAATGATGTTTTTTACAGACTATAACCACGAATTTTGAAAATGTAAACTGATACATTTTAAAAGTTTGAATACCTGAACTTTCAATTTTATGTTACCTAGCTAAAAGTATAAATAAATATTTAAGGATGAACGTACGTCCAACGTGAGAAAATGGGTAAATTATATTTGCACAGCACTACTTTTAAGTTTGCACAATCTTATACGGCCTATGTAGACCGTATAGAGTATCAGTGCAATAAATGCTATATGAAAAAACAAATATATACGGCTTGTATAAGCCTATGTGAGCCGTAGAGGGGTGTATATGGGTCGTATATGTTTCCCAATAATTGGGCAATCATTGGCAATGATTGGTTGGGTACATATGGGTCGTATAAGTCTTTATGGGTCGTATACACAGAATATTTTCACCTTGGTAGTGTGTTGGAATGGATGTGTTAGGTTGGACCTTTACGACCCTTCCCCAAACCATCTTACGACGGCCCATAAAGGGTTTTACAACCCGTTTATAAGCACACATCTACGGCCCATAAAGACCTATATGGGCCGTAATTATGTTTTCTTAAGTGTTGTTTATTAGTTTAAGCATGTTATTTGAATTTTTTATAATTTTTTTTTTCATTTCTTATTATAAAGGTAAAATAGTATAAACAACAATTTTTTTTTTCACTTAATAATTCAGTATACAATATAAAAAAAATGTTACATCCATGTCTTATACATGATCTTTTAATAGAACCTTAAACAATACGGCAGAGTGCCGCCTACACGTGGTGAATTTGCTTCCTAAGTCAAGAGGTTTCAGTTTCACTACATGATTTTAGAATTTCATACGTTTGTTGTTATCAAAATTAAAGTTACTATTGAAACAATCAAAAGTAACAAAATTCAATACCTAATTAGACATCTTTATCTTTATCATAAATTGTTAACTTAATATCAAGTTGTCTCAATACATATATATCACAATAAGACCATAGCACAAATGAGTTGTATACTCGGAATATACATGCATTGAGATTTAGTTAATCACAGATCTTCACCTTAGCTGTCAGCAAGTATTTAGAGGCCATCACTTAATTTTGGGTTCTTTTAATTCAGTTCATTTAGATTTTTTATCGTATTCAGCAAATCAAATGATTTGAGTCTCTGCTAAATGTTGATCGAAGTTTGATCGGTTTATTTATAAATTATTTTTTAGCATACAAACAATTTGATTGTAGCGGAAATACAACCATAACAATCTCATAGAACACGGTCTTGATTCCTATTAGCTAATATAGGCTCACATAAACAAATAAGACCCAATATGTTACATATTAAATGAAAAAAAAATTGTTTTATACTATTTTACCTTTATAATAAGAAATTATTTTTTTTATAAAAAAACTCAAATAACATGCTTAAAACTAATAAAGAATACTTAAAAAACATAATTATGGGCCGTAGAGCCATTTGTGGTCTGTAGAGGTCCAACCCAATACATCATTCCAACACAATACCAATGTGAAAATATTATGTGTCTATACGGCTAGGGCTGCAAACGAAAAAAACGAACACGGACAAGGCCTTGTTCGTGTTCGTTTGTTAAGAAAATCAAGTGTTCACGAACAGTTCATGAACACTTGCCGAACGGGATTTTTTGTTCGTGTTCGTTCGTTAAGAAAACACTTGTGTTCGTGTTCGTTTGTTAATTTTGTTCATGAACGCACACGAACACAAACGAACATTAATGAACACAAACAAGTGTTCATGAACACAAATGAACACAAAGAAATGTTCATCAACATAAACAAACACAAACAAACATATATTAACTTTAAATAAGATATAATTCTTAAGATATCAGCTAGATCCACCCAAAATATAACTAAATTATCTAAACATATTTACCTCACATATATTATTTATTTGGGTAAATAAAAGAAAATAAAAAATTATAAAAATTATAAACCTTATTAAACTATCAAACATAAACGAACACGTTACCGAACGTTCACAAACATAAACGAACGAACGCGGCCTATGTTCATGTTCGTTCGTTTAACTAAACGAACACAAACGAACTTCCCACCGAACGGTTCATGAACTGTTCGCTGAAAGTTCAGTTCGTTTGCAGCCCTATATACGGCCCATATACCCATATGTACCCAACCAATTATTGGGCAATCATTGCCAATGATTGGGAAACATATACGGCATATATAGGTGTCTCTACGGCCCATATACACCCCTCCACAACTTATATAGCCCTAAACGGGCCGTATAAAATTGTGCAGATAAAATAGAGGATTGTGTGAATAACCAGAGCCAAGCAAAATAACTCGATGATGCACGTGCATGGCTATATGTATTACACAGTTACACACACCACAAATACAAAATGCCTTCAACAATTAAAGAAGTCAATTAGAATCCGAACTTTCTATATATTTCTTCCGCAGTCACATTGGCGGGTTTCATTCTTGACTAATTTCCACCTTTATAAAATGCATGCATGGCCATGTTATTCCATCCCTTTTGCACTAAAGAAAAACCAATAGCTATTTCATGGATCGTAGCGGCACTTCCAAGGATGGCGAAGTGAAATACCGCGGTGTTCGGGCGCGGCCATCGGGCAAGTTTGCTGCGGAGATTCGCGACATTAGTAGGAATGGTGCCAGGGTTTGGCTAGGGACATTTGCAACCGCGGAAGAAGCAGCTAGAGCTTATGATAGAGCCGCCTACCAAATGAGAGGCAACATGGCTGTTCTTAATTTTCCAGCCGAATACCCGCCTACATTTTTGGCAGCGGCTTATAATGCTTCAGCCACTACCAATGCCACCTCGGAGTCGTCTTCTAGTCGTAATGTGCAAGGAAGAGAAGTGTTCGAAATCGAGTACTTTGATGATAAGTTGTTAGAGGATCTTCTTGATTGGGATGACAATAAGAAAAACAAAAAGTGAGATCTCTCTAGTTCTCTAGTCTATACCATATGTAAGGCAGTTTACATTTATATATATTTATAAATAAAAAATGTCTGAGAAGGAAAAATATTACACTTTTCACGTCGTAGACACATGAGACATTTGATATGCAGGCAAATGCAATTGCAAGGAAACCGTATCAGACAAAAAACTTCAGCCAAATTCTAATGTTTTTCCTCGTTTGATCTTAGCAGGTAAAGATATAAAGGTTTGAAGCCTAATTAATTTATTATATCATAAACGATATTGACATATTGTAATATAACATAAACCGAACATAAAAGTAAACATTCATTAAAATAAATTAAATGTTACATTAATTTAAGCTAAAATAACTAAAATTTAAACAAAAATACGAAAATTCAAATAAATTAAGAAGTATGAAAACAAATCTCCCATGCATCGACGTGAGTAAAACTGGCTAAATGTTTTTCTTGTTAATCAATCAAGGCCCTTTTCATCACCGATAAATCACTAGATGTAGATGATCATATATAAAAATATAAATTAAAAAAATTAAAATCAAAACTTAAATATAAATATAAAAGAAATTTATAAATATAAATATAAAAGAAATTTAGTAGCGCTTGATTACAAAGTCCATTGAATTCAGTCATTTGTGTATTCATAACGCTCCATTTTAAGACGCTTGATGGGCTGAACGCTCACTTTCATCCATGAGTGAGTTGTAATGTTTAAGGACTCCTTTCCAAAAATATTTCCTAATTGTTGATTTCCGACATACTTGTTTCGGAGCAATAACATGCACTATGCTTTAAGAAAACTATTTCTTGATCATTTGTTCATAAATCACTCTTCGCACGTCTGGACAATTTTGCTGGAATTTCTTGTACCACCACGACTTCATCTTTGTCTTCGTGGAACTGAATATCCTCAACGGCCTAATACAAATTATCATATAGATGATCTTTCGTTTTTGACAAAGCATCATCCTCATCAAGACCTTCAAAAATCGGGAGATGTCGGTTCACATCGTTACGCGGGGTTTACGTAGTTGGGCTCCTTATTGCAAACGATACAAACTTTGCTTGGTCTTCTAAAGAGTATTCGTATCGATCGGGTCAACTTAAGTAGGACTGTGTGGTAAAGTGTGTGAGTGTGGCTGTTGTGTAAAAATTGAGGTGGATACGCGTATTGCGGTTATATAAACATGTTAGTACACGTTGTATAGATGTCCCTAGCCTAGTATATGTGTTTGTACGTTGTTTTGATTGTATTTATGCTAGTTTATGTCATTAGGTGCATTTTGGTAATTATTATATTCGGTCATCTAAGCAATCCTGCGTACAGGGCTCCTGTTGGAAACAGATGGAGGAATGCAGATAGTGACTCTGAAGATGATGTGTAGATTATGAGAAGGATATTTAGAGATGATGCTGATATTGGTCATGAAACAGTTGAATTATCCAATGAGCCGGGTAGTAGTTCTCAAGCTGTTGAAACTACACAAACTACCACTCATGATGATATGCTTAATACAAGTGTGCTAGGATCTTCAATTCCACAAACTCATGTTGGTGAACCAAGTTCGTCTCAGGCTGATAAAGGAAAATCAAAGGCTATTGAGCCTGAAGATGAAGTCATTAATGTTGAAGATGTTTCAGAACACGGAGACTCAGATTTAGAAGATGATTCTCTTGAAACAAGAGCGTTAAAAACAACAAAGAGAAAAGCAGCATGGGTGGAGGAAAAGCGTCTGAGAGATTATCCAGATTATGTTGCTGATACGGATCCTCGGATTGCTGATATTGATACTGATTTTAGTACGCCCCCATCTGCTCAAACTACAAAGAAAGGCTCAACATTCTGGAGCCAAAACTAAGAAGAAAAACCAAGTTCGACCATCTGACTGAAGCTATTTCTGTGTTGTCGCCATCCAAAACAACTACTTCAACAACAACAACAACAACAACAACAACAACAACAACAAACACAAAAACAACAGCCACATCAACTATGCTTGCAGGATCCTCCAGACCAATGTCTACTACTGTAATCTTCACTGAGTCAATCTCAGTTACAGACACAGCTACCCAATGTTCACATCAGAAGGATCCGCAACTGTGCCTGTGGAGTCTATTCTTTCCAGTCTACAAGCTCAATTCCACGGACCAACTGCTTTGCAACAATCCAGCTCAGCTTCGGCAAGTTCGTCGGCAGGTCCGTTATTACAAAGCCAAATGAATGAGGAGATTGCCTTTATGACGGCTCAAGCAGCAGAAAATTTAGAGATGGAAAGAAGAATGTCAGTCGTTGAAGCTCGTGAATGACTGGTGTTGAAATAATAAATGAGCAACTCCAGATGGAGAACACTAATAATGAGCGAAGAATCGTTGAAGTCCAGAACGAAAACCACCAACTAAGAGAAAGATTGGATAAGCTACTTGAAGATCGACCTCGTATTGAAGGTACATATGGAGGCGATGATGATGATGATGAAGATGATAAAAATGATGATGATAATGAGGATTATGACAATGAGGAAGAGGATAAAGATGAAAAAGAGGATGACAAGGGAGACGATAACAATGACGATAATGATGATAATACAGATCCTCAACCTCTTAAAGGTGGAAACAAAGATGCTGAAAATGGTGCAAGTTTCTCGTCCAAAACTCAAGATAAGAAATTAGCTGGAGAGGAACGTCGTATGAAGAAGGAACATGACAAAGGCAATGATCCTAAAGGCACTGCATCTGCTCAGGGGGAGCCTAGTGCCGATGCCAGTCAAATATTGAAGCAATTTATTCTCACCGGATCAGTTCCCATTAAAGCTATGCATCCATTGCTTAAAATTTTCTTATTTGGTGATGAAGGGAATCCAATTAAAATACCTCAGCATGAAGATTTGGAGGAAGGTGAGATCCCACCGGAAATGTCAAGGGAAGATGTAGCAAAGGTGTTTGAGATCACCATGGGCGAGACGTCTAGTATAAATCTAACTCCTCCAGAACTCGATCCTCATCATAATGAAGTAGAATTTGAAGATATAACGCACGAGGAGTATCCTGAATACTGTTTTAACAATGAAGATACTAGGATACCAGACCTAGATGAAGATCTTTTTACGAAAGCAGAAGAAAAGCTACGTGCTGAACCGTTGTGGTTCCTGAAGATTTGAAGTCTAGATCTGCTCGTGTTATGAAACTGTTTGCTAGGTAGTACCCAAGTCCTGAAGAGTGCCTTGCTAAGAAGCCAATGCCGCAAGCCTTAGTCTTTAAGAAGCGACTATCAAAGATGTCAGGGAACATACTGAGTTGGTCTTACATTCAACATGAAAAAGTCATTGGCATCAAGTGGGAAGACGGATTACTCTATTTTGATCACTACAAGAGGATTAAGATTCTTCCATTCTGGTAGGTTAGGGACTTGGTGTGTCGTCTGTTGTATTACGAGAAATGACTGGGTTTTGAATCTTTCCTCAACATTTTAAGAAGAGAAAGTCAAGGGGAATGGAATTCGTTCAAGCCACAGTATCCTAAGTCTGTTAAGACTAAGGATATACATCTGAAGACAAGGAATCATATCTGGGTGCATAAGATACAGCCGCCGCAGAGTATGTTAAAGATTCTGATCGCTCCAATGGAACAAAACTTTCATTCGAAGCTCTTAGTCTGGTACTATGACTACCTGATGGCTGAAGCTGTAATAGTTCTTGACAACGAGCCCAAGATATGCAGAAAGATTCATGTTTTTTTTATCCAATGTGGCTGATCAACTGCTCGGAGGAAGACGTGGCCACATTATACTATCATCCTATTCATTTTCTTGATCCCGATGCTATTCAAGCTCTCAAGTTTCAACGAGTCATCCGATTCTGCTTTGCTTTCAAGACTCATGTAGGCTGTGACTAGACAAAGCTTAATAGGATTCGGGTTGCTCAGCAATGATTGAAGATCAACTGTTTTTGCGTTGTTGTTAAAGTTTTGAAGACATACTAGCTAGGTCTAAATAGGAGTCTATTAGTATTTGTTGTATAGGTGTCCCTAGCCTAATATAGGTGTTTGTACTTTGTTTTGATTGTATTTATGCTAGTTTATGTGATTAGGGACATTTCGATAATTATTATAGGTGATTGGGTCTCTAGACACACGCGACTGGGTTTCTAACCCAGTCGCCCCCACCCACTCATGTGTATGATAGCCAGTCGCCCCAAGGGCCTTAGGCGACTGTAGCAACTATAAATAGCTCCAATGATTACCCTAATAAATAGTTTTCACATCAAAGTTCAACGGGTCAATCATAACAACATGATTTTGATCTCCCAATGGAATGGTTTTATTTTTAATAGGTTAGGTTTTACATTCAGAAAGGGGTGGCAGCGCAACTTGTTACCCGTTTACCTACCATCCTAATGTAAAATTTGTCTCTTTTTTTAATGAGATTACCAATTAAAAGATTGATTTTGTTTAAAAAATACACCGTATGGTTACCAGAATATTAAGATTTTAGATCAATTGTGTAATTTGTGTGTGCCACCAACCCCTTTTTAAGTTTTCCTTTCATTACCTATGGTTTTTGGATAGGAAAAGACGCCCAAGCCCTACAAGGGGATGAGAACCCAACTAAAGCCCAAGAAGTTGATTAAAAAAAGAAAGATAAAAAACGAAGATAAAATGAGAAAAAAAGGATAAAAACCGGAGTAGACAAGGATATATTGATTAATGTTTAAAGGGTTTGCCAACCAAATCTCTTTAAAATATATTAGAGTTCCCTCGTGATTAAATTACATATATACAAGAGTAAGTTACCAAAACAGTCCCTGAGGTTTGGGCCAATATGCCTATCCAGTCCAATATTTTAAAAATTGCTTAAACACTCCATGATCTTTCAGAAAATAAGCCAAAACAGTCCAACCACTTAACCCAGTTAACTTTTCTCAGTTAAGTCAGGGGCATTTTTGTCAAGTCACTTAAAATTTTTAAACCCAATTAACCTTTTCCCCTTTATAAACGTTTTAACCCTAAT
This sequence comes from Ambrosia x helenae, assembly GCA_030844895.1. Lineage (NCBI taxonomy): Eukaryota > Viridiplantae > Streptophyta > Magnoliopsida > Asterales > Asteraceae > Ambrosia > Ambrosia x helenae. The sequence goes on along the minus strand of CM061228.1, from coordinate 129,555,076 downwards.
TGTTCGTCTTTTATGTCATAACCCTCCTTCTGCTTTCATTTCCCTCCAAAATCAACAATCCTCTACAATTCTTGCTACCCCGTTGATCATGGACGACGACGAAGGATGGCGTATCAGGAAAGACGGTCAAGAATTTGATCACGACTCCAAATATGGTGAGTACAACAGTTTTCGTCTATGTTGTCTTAGTAACCTCTGTTTCTATGATAATGTGCACTCTGATTAAGCTTCATAACCTCTGTTTCTATGATTATACATGTTCAAGCAAAGAGAAGTTTTCGATTAAGCTTTATCATGCTGGTGAGTTTATTGATGTAGCTATGATGTTTCTAAATGCCAAGGTTAACTACATTGATCATGTGCACACTGATTGGTTTGCTGTGGTAACTTTGTATGACTTTTTGTCGGAACTAGGGTACCTAGAAAGTGATGAAGTTAGGTTTTTTTTATAGGCAACCGGGACAAAGTCTAGATACTAGTTTAAGACCAATCCTATTTGATAAACAAGTCTTAGAACTACTCAAACTAGTTGAGACTGAGAAGCTAATTGAGGTATATATTGAACATATAGTCCCAAACTATGAAACTTTAATAAACAGAAAGGTTAGTGAAATTGCTAATCAGTCTGATGAGGAAGAATTCTCATATCAGATAGTTTTGGATAAGTGGGAATGTACTGATAGTGAAGATAGTGCTTATAAGCCTGATAGGGATGTGGACAATGAATCATCTGATAGTGAGGATAGTGGTGATGCAAACACTAGGAACAAAAAGAAAAACATGGAGATTGTAGAGAATGACATGGAGACTGCAGAGAATGATGATGATGAGGACTCTGACTTTATTGTAGATGAGGACAATTTAGTAAAGGATTATGAGGTTGATATGGAAAACTACAAGGCTGCAGTAGACCCAGATGGTAGTGAAGGTGAGGAATCAGATGATGAAATGGAAGATGAGGTTGAAGTAGATTTAGATGACTTTGACAGTTTGAGTGATGAGGATGAGCCTAAGTTGCATAAGTTAATTAGGAAGAAGATGAAACAGAAGAGGAGAAGCAGATCAAAGAATGATGACTGTCCCTTTTATGTTACTCAAACATTTACTTCTAGAGCTGTTATAAAGAAGATGGTGAAGGACTTTGCTGTGAAAACCAGGAGGCAACTAAGAATAGTGAAGAATGATAAGGGTAGGTTCAGGTTTGTTTGCCAGGGTATTAATCCATAACTTGGTGGTGGTTTTTCCGTTAATGCAAATAAGTCAAAGTTGGGGGCATTTTTGTAAACTCACCCAAAATAGTTAAAAAAAAAAGGAGAGGCATGAGCCTCCACCTCAAAACCCAAGAAACCTAGAAAGAAATAACCAAACCCACATGTCCCTTTGCCCTTCACATCTCCTATAGTCATGTACTTGGAGCTTGGGTTGTGAAGACCTTAATCACAAATCATTCTTGTCTTCAATACCAGGGTGTTAAATTATGCACAGTTTCTTGGTTGGCTCAGGAGATAGAGCATATTGTCCAGGCAAGTCCAAACATAATAGTTGATGCTTTAGTTGATATTGTTAAGAAGAATAGGCAGGTTCAGGTGACCAAAAACCAGATGTTTAGGACAAAAGTGAAAGCATACAATAAAATGGTAGGTTGTTATACAACTCAGTATGCCATTCTTAGGGATTATTGTGAGGAGTTGATGAGACCTAACCCTGGAACATCAATCAAAATTGATGTGGAGAGAGCATACAGTCCAGATACCCCTACAAGACAGTTTAGAAGAATTTACATTTGTCTAGGTGGTCTGAAAGAAGGGTGGAGGGTTATGTGGTAGGGAAATCCTGGGTTTGGATGGTTGTTTCATGAAGGGACCATTCCCTGAACAGATTTTAACTGCTGTGGGTGTGGATGGTAACAATGGAATTTATCCAGTGGCTTATGCATTTGTGGAAGCAGAAACAATGGAGACTTGGAGTTGGTTCTTGATGAACCTGGGAGATGATTTGGATATTGGTCCCAATTCAGATTTCACTTTTATAAGTGACAGGCAGAAGGTAACTTTCATTCTTGTTTCCTTATTATCTTGTTTATGCTAACAGTTCAATGATGGTTTGCCATATGTATTTATGCAGGGTATCATACCAGCTATCTCTAGGCTATTCCCAAAGGCAGAACATAGGTACCGTCTTAGGCATATCCATGAGAACATGAAAGCAAAATGGAGGGGAGCAGTGTTTAAGGAGTTGCTATGGAGTTGTTCAAGTGTGACCACATCAATAGGCTGGGAGAAGGCTATGAATGCAGTAGCCAAAACTGATAAACCATTGCATGATTGGCTGAAACAAATCCCCCAAAACACTGGTCAATATCTCACTTTAATGGTATGATTCATCTTATTTATGTTTCATGTGCTTAGAATGTATGTTAGGAAAACTGAAATATAATATGTCCTTGATTGATAATGCATGCAGGAAGGCCAAAGTGTGATATGGTGTTGAATAATATATGTGAAGTATTCAACAGGCATATCATTGGTGGTAGGGACAAACCAAACATAACTTGCCTTGAGTACATAAAGGAGTACCTTATGAAGAAGATTGTGGTTGTTAAGAATATGATTGCAAAGACTGGTGGGCCTTTAACACCTGCTGCAACCAAGTTATTTGAGAAGATAAAAACTGAGGCATCACAATAAAATGTGATCTGAACAGGTTTGTTTCCAATACTCATTAGATATGATCTTTAATGCTGCTGTAAACCATTTTGACTACTCATGTTTTATACAGGTGGATCCAGGTACCAAGTTACTTGCTATGCTACACATGACCAGAGGGCTGTTAACCTTGAGGAAAAGAGTTGCTCTTGTAGAAAGTGCGACCTGACTGCTATGCCATGCAAGCATGCAGTGGCTGCCATATGGTGTTACGTGGAGCATGGAGGTGATGGCATACCTGAGAGGTGGGTTGATGAGGTTTATGTAACACCCCAACTGATGGCGGAATCATCGAGGTGCCACGTAGTGACGATTGTTCAAAAGCTCATGGTACTAAAATGTAAATATTTGATTATTGAATATTGTTTTACAACATGTGAAATTAAATACAAGACAACAAAAATAGAGATAATTGATTTATTTAATCTAAGTCCAAAGTCCTATGTGAAGCGTCAAGCAGCTTATCCTGAAACATGCACGAAAATAATTTTGTCAACATATGATGTTGGTGAGTACTACCTAGCTTTGTACATATAGTATAAGTTTGAAAATTAGTACAATTCATGTGTCTAGCATCACCAAGGCATTATGTAAACACGCAAGTAACCAAACAAGACAAATGTAAAGTTGATAAGATGAAATTGATAATGAGCACCCTAACACGTGTCAAGTCTAAAAGAGCACCATAACATACGTTATGTCTAAATGAGCACCGTAACATAAGTTACGTCTATATGTAAAGAGCACCATAACATAAGTTATGTCTAGATGTATGATTTTTGTATGTAAGCTACGTTCATGTTCAAACATAAGCACAAAGATAAACAAGACACGTATATGAATTGTAAATGAATAAAAATGTATGTGTAAATGAATATGAAAGTTTTGTATACTTGTGCATGAATCACCCCAAAAGTTGTAAAAGCGAAAAAGGGGATAAGTAATACTCACCTTAGCAAGGTGGTAAGTCTTGTGAAATTGAATAAGTGTAATCCAATGTTGCCAAGTATCACCAGGAACGAATTGTATATGAATCGTTCAGTCAAAGCAAAAGGTCAAACGCGAGCTAAAAGCTTCGAATGATGATGTTAGAACAGAAATTGGGGTTTGAGAGAGAGTTATCGGCGAGTTGTGATGGGTTAGGGATGTTCAATTTATACTAAACACTCAGCTCATAGGTTTGGAAGGTTTGACCCAAGTTTTAATTAAAAAAGTGTAATTTCATCTTAAAAGGAATGATTAGGACGTGTATAATGGCCGGATTTATGGTTGATTATATTGATTGTGTAATAGACGAGCATGGTTTCCAAAAACAAGGTTGAAGGCGTGTTTAATGGATCAGATTGATGGCTTCTTGGTGTGGTTTTTGGTGCAGCGATCGAACAGCAGCAAACAGAAGGAATTATCAGAGTTGGAGCGGGGATATATACTTATCGGGTTGGGTTTGAAACAAGAATGAGCCATAGCTCAACTGGTTTGTGTTTGTGTGTTGTGCGGGCCGGCTCCGGTTTGAGTCTGGGCAGAGGCAAAATGTTTTCTTTTTTTTTTAAACAGAGAAAAGGGAGAGGGATTGTGGGCCAGCAGTTGGGCCAGTATTGTGGGCTCAGTTCTGGGCTCCGAAATTGACAAGGGATTTGGATTGGGTTATGTTGGGTTTCAAAGGATGGGTTTGGTTATGGTTTGGTTTAGAGATTTAGCTTTTATTATTATTATTATGATTATTATTATTATTATTATAAGGATAAAATGCGACGTACAAGATAGGAGGTACGAATATATATATATGTATATATAATAATAATGATAAAAGTGACGGATGTCACAGTTTACTAGTTGGAACCTGGAAGAGAGTGTATGAATGTACCATTGCTCCAATCAATGGTATGGATTTGTGGCCAGAATCAAGATGCCCAACCACCCTAACCCAACCAAAGCATCACAAGCAAACAGGCAGGCCAAAAAAGGCAAGAAAGAGATCTGCCCAAGAAATGGCTGAGTCTAGTCAAGCTAGCCAGGTTGATAATGCTTCTCAGTCTGCCATGCCAACCATTCCAGTCAAGGTTAAAATACCAAGAAAAGCTCAGACACTGACTTGTCTTCTCTTCAAGCAGAAGGGGCATAATAGGAGGTCATGCAAACTGAAGAAGACTTCCCAGGTTGGTAGTAGTGGCACTCAGGCTGGTGGTGGAAATGGCACTCAGGATGGTGGATCCCAAGTGGTTGATTAGTAGGTTATGTTGGTTTTCATGAAATTTGAACAATATTATGTTTATGTTTATGTATTTTGGTTGTGTCATGAAATTTAAACAATGTTATGTCTATGTTTAGGAACTTATGGGTCTTGGTTAACTTGTTTATGACCATTATGGTCAAATTTTGAATGGTATGAATGACTGTGTTATGTTGTTTTCTGTTGACTGTGTTATGAATGACCGTGTTCTGTTGGTTTGAATGGTATGAATGGCCCATTTGGATGACTGTGTTATGTTGGTTTTTTGCTGCTGCCAGTTAATGACCCATTTGGTTAACTGTTATGTTGTTTTATGCTGCTGCACAAACCTGCATGACCCATTTGAAGAATACAACATCTACCATGACCCATTTGAACTGTACAAACCTGCACCATGACCCATTTGATCTGCACAATCTTTTAAAAAGTGCATGATCCATTTGAAGAATACAACAACTACCAAATGTTTGTAAACGTGCACATTTCATGACCCATTCGGTTGACTGTAAACCTGCATGACCCATTTGTTCAACTTCATGAAATGCATTATAATGTTTAACTGATACATGAACTGATACATAACAAATAGATCAAAACAATTTCATTGAAAGAACATTCATTCATTAATTCTTGAGTCAAACTGATACATGAGAATTTCATAACAAATACAACCATAACTACATACTATTTGACCCACTTGACTTTTCTGACCCAAACGACACACAATACAAAATGATTAACATCCAAGTTACACCCAAATACATCTTCAATCTTCTGTTGCACTGTGTCAACCTTCCATTTTCGACAGTCAAGTTTGAAAGGGCCACCTCATGCACACAATGGTAATCCACCCAAGCAACGAAGCCACAACCACCTCCCTGTTAGTACACATTCGTTAGAAATTGAAAAATTAACAACTTAAACTTTTCAATTCTAAAACTTACCTTTCGATTAGAACAATAGAACTGTCGTCCAGGGTTAATTTATTGATGTCCACGAAGTCTTGATAATAGTTCCAGCACCACATGGGCAAACAACCATGTTGATTACAGATCGAATTGTTAGGGAAGAAGGATTTGGATCGTTGGTTATGAACAATTAGGGTTTATTATGATTTGGGGAAAAACCAGGGTTTATAAAGGGGGGACAAGGGTTGACTGGGTTTAAAAATTTTAAGTGACTTGACGAAAATGCCCCTGACTTAACTGAGAAAAGTTAACTAGGTTAAGTGGTTGGACTGTTTTGGCCTATTTTCTGAAAGATCAAGGAGTGTTCAAGCAATTTTTAAAATATTGGACTGGACATGCATATTGGCCCAAACCTCAGGACTGTTTTGGTAATTTACTTTATATACAATTAAAAAAGACTTATGGGATGCGGGTGACCCCAATCCTAGCTACGTCCACCCTAATGCATGATATGTATAAGTGACTGTTGCTACAACAAATAAGGGTCCAACACTGAGAAAGAGTCTCACAGGGATAAAAGGGTTAAAGGGTTTAGGTTCACCAAACGCAGGTCGTGGAGTCCCTCAACATTGTAAACATAGATGGGAGATTCAATAGTTTTGGTTTTTGTTGTTATTATTCTGATTTGGGATAGTCCCGAAGTCAGAATGTTGATGTTATTATTTTAAGTTTGTGATAAATGAAGTAGAGAGGATATCACACGTGAAGTGTGCAGATAGAAAAAATAAATAGAAGTGTGTGTGTGCAAGGGACAATCAGGAAGATTGTCTGAGACTCACTTTATAGAAGAGGAATCTTCTATATTGGGAAGGTCAAGACTCTTGATCCTAGCTACAACCAAGGACTTTCCACTTAAGCCGATGAAGGCTAGAGACCTACGGGTAATAGGGTGTGACTTTCCCACGTGATGGCTGTGTGCAGTTGGTGGAGTCAAACGAGAAAGTGGTGACAAGACGTGTCACTGGTCTGATTCTCTTTTGCTGATGACCAGTATTGCTTTATGATCCCTTTAAGCTTTTAACCTTTCAAGAAAGTAAATCAGTTTTTTCTCCTTGGACTATCCACGTCATCAGTGACCATTCAATTTCACATGACATAGAACCATTACATTCGGTCCATTTGCGTTGTAAATATATGTGTATATGACAACTCTCGAGTGGTGGCGGTCAAACAATATATAGTATTTAGCAACAGTACACTAACATGCATGTTGTACCTTTCACAAGTGTAGAGAACGATCGAACGAGACCGCATGCAATGGTTCATGGTGTCATCATGATCAATGGGCCAGCATCCATAATGGTAACATCACCAAACTCCAAGTGGGTAGGATTCGCTTGCAAAAAGTTTGCTTTTTAAAAAGGAGATTTGTCGGTCCATATATTATGAGGAGTCATTTTGTATGTATAAATTAAACATAGCTTATGAATTATTAGTGACTAATTATGAAGCCGATCATCCAAAAAACATCTGACACGTGCATGTAACAGTGATGATTAATACATATTTGATCACCTAAGCTGAGCTCGAAACACTTTATGGGAGCTCAAGCTCAGCTTGGTTGGAGATTTAGCTTGAGCTCGGCTATCCATCCATAGTGGTGGAGTGGTGGAGAGGCCTTATGTTCACTTAGGTGATCATGGGTTCAATTCCCACTTACAACATTTATGGTTTGGTATCCGGGTGAAGATCGAATACGGGTGGCGCCGGTTCGAATCTGACGGGCGGCGAGGTTTTACCGAGTTCTATAACACTGTCGTGCCTTCGGGCGGGTGGGGCTCGGGTTTCCGCGCATCGGGAGAAGGCGGGGGCTGCTGGAGGTCGAGTAGTCGATTCTTGGGCACGGCGCCCCGCAAGGGTGGTTGCCACACAGTTGTTCGCCGATCAAAAAAAAAGCTTGAGCTCGGCTCGTCAACTATCTATTAGTTAATATATTAATTGAAAATAATATAAATAATAAGCTTGGAGCTCGATAGATGAAGCTCAGATCAGGCTCGTTTAGTAAACAAGCTTAAATGTTGGTGCAAATATTAATAAAACTAATATTACAGTAAGGTTCAATGAGTCTGACGAGCTTCATATGTCAGGCTCAAGCTCAGGCTCGATTATTAAACGAGCTTTATTTTAAGCTCAAGCTTGGCTCGAGCTCGAGAATGCTCGACTCGTTTTGAGCTTCAAAAGATATTTTAATAAAAAAAATATGTTAAATGTTCATTTTTATTTTGATAAATATATAGTCCGGTAATGTATATTTTATAAGTCAGGTAATTAATACTAATAAAGGCTAGTGCATATTTTAAATAAAAAAATAAATAATTTAATAACATATATGGTAATTAATACTAAGCTGATTTCAAGGGCTGTTGTCACGGGGGATATAGAGGGAGTGAAAGTATCTAGGGATGGGCTGAATATTTCTCATATGTTGTACGCCGATGACGCGCTATTATTGGGATGTGGTCGGAGAATAATTTGATGATGACTCATCGGCTGCTCCGAATATTCCACTTGATCTCTGGCTTGCGTATTAACGCTCATAAGTCTCACTTGTATGGTCTTGGAGTTCCTAATATGGAGGTGATTAGTATGGCCGAGAAGCTTGGATGCAAGGTTGGAGAATTTCTGTTTATATACCTGGGGGTTAAAATTGGCGCTAATATGAATCGTCCGGCGCATTGGGATGTGGTTCTTGATACGGTGAGGAGTAGATTACTCTCTTGGAAGGCGAAGTTATTATCGATGGGTGGTAGATTAACGTTGATCAAATCGGTTTTAGCAAGCCTTCCGGTATACTACTTTTCTTTGTTTAAAGCGCCGAAAGAGGTAATTGAAGAAATAGAAAGAGTAATGCGAAAATTTCTTTGGTTTGGGAAAGAAGACGGCAAAGGGATTTATTGGGTGGCATGGGATGTTGTAACCAAACCAAAGAAACATGGGGGATTGGGGATATCTAAATTGTCCGATGTTAACTTGGCCCTTCTTGTTAAATGGGCCTGGAGATTCAAGTCGACCCGTGAAGGGTTATGGAGAAGGGTGGTGTGTAGTATTCACGGAGGGCGTGGAAAATGGGTTTTTCTTCCGGTTAAAAAAGCGTTCCCAGGTGTGTGGAAAGCGATCGTTTCTTTCCTGGATAAGAGCCGATTCAACGGGTCTCCCCTTCCTAGTATGTTCCTGTGTAAGTTGGGGAATGGTAAAGACATCAGTTTTTTGGAAAGATAAATGGTATGGCGACAGTCCGTTATGTGTTAGATGGCCCCTTTTATTTTCTGCAGAGAGAGATAAAGATTGCACAGTTAGGAAGCGGGTGGAGTTTGATGGGTATCAAAACGTCCTAGCTGCTGATCTTCCCCTGGTTTCGAGCACAGTGGCAGGTATATCCGAGGTTCAAGACGTGTTGTATATGTTGTCGCAGATCAAGTTGACAGAGAGCCGTGATCGCTGGTTCTGGGAAGCGGCTAGTCCAGTGGAATTTTCAGTGGCTGTCGTCAAAGATACATTGCAGCGAAGTCAGATTTACAACAGTGATAGCAGCTTTGTCTGGGTAAAATGGGTGCCGATAAAGGTTAACTTGACGGTATGGAGGATTGCGAAAGGCAGGATACCGACGCGTACAGAACTACGTAAAAGAAAGATTAGTCTGCCGAGTTACCTTTGTCCGATGTGCAAAGCGGAAGACGAGACGATTGGTCATCTCCTCTTTGACTGTTTGTTTGCGTTCGAGGTCTGGCTCAAAGTGTGGCTGTGGATTGGGTTGTGTCCTACCGATTACAGTTCTCTAGAAGACGTCCTTGGATGGCCGGGCATGGGTAAAGTTCCTGTTGCTAAGAAGATGAGGATTCGGGGTATCATCATGACTACTATTTGGGCTCTCTGGAAAGCAAGGAACAAGGTCGTGTTTCAAGAAGCCGAGCCGAACCTGGTGGAGGTGGTTTCAACAGTGAAGTCTTTGGCCTTTGTCTGGTCGAAATATAGAAAGAATTGTAATAGGCTGGATTGGAAAGAGTGGGTGAAATCCCCGTTGGTTTTGTTGTAAGGTGTTGTTGTGGGTTGGTCCTTGCTGTGGCCTTCCCCGTTTTTTGAATGAAATTTTCTTTTCAAAAAAAAAAAAAAAAAATTTTTACAAAATGCTAATATCCAAAAGAACACTTAGAAACTAATATATCAAAATATAGATATTAATAATACGTACAAAACACTAGAAACTAGAATACATATAAATGTTAATTAAAAGAAACTAGTAAGTAAATGTACGTTAACAAAAAAGCTAGCTATCATTGGGGTTGGTGATCCAATGGCAAGGCAAAGCTTTTTAATACACTTAAAGTGTGAGGTCTTGAATTCAAGTCTTACAAGAAGCAAGAAATTCGTCTTTAAAAAAAAAACAAAATAAAACAAAAAAGCTAGCTATATTAAAAATGATTGTTTTAGGGATATGATAGCGATTTTTTTAAGAGACTACATCACTACAACCATAATATCAAAAATATGAACTGATAAAATTTAAAGATTAGCACGTGTAGTTGAGGTTCTTCATTAGGGCCCGACCGGATCTCCGCCTCCCGGTTTTTTCGTTTCGTAGTATAAAATTTATCGAAACTTTTCAAATATTTGTATATGTATTAAGTCTAATCCTGCTAGATTGAGTCTGGCTTTACAAGATTTTTTCGTTCAAAATCCACTATTGAGAACATGAGCTTTTAATTGAATATTACATAACTAGGGTAGGGTTATCTTGAGAACGCTAAATATTGTGAGAACCGTGAGAACAAGTACAAAAATCAATCAAAATCAAATTTTTTAATACAAATCCCATTATAATCAAAATACAACATTAATAAATGAATTTTCTTTTCAAATAATTCATCTTTTCTTGCAAAAACACATTTAATTTAACTTTTTACACATGTGTAAATGAAACAGTTTACACATGTATAAACAGCAAATTTACACATGTGTAAAAACAAATTATTTCCGTATACGTTTGAATTTTTACAGCGTAAATTGTGTTTTTGAGATTGTATTTTAGTAATAAAGACAAGTGTAAAAAGAAATTTTGAATTTGAATGGTTTTAGATGCCGTTCTCACTGTTCGCGACACGAAATATAGGTGTTCTCAAATTAACTTTTCCCTACATAACTAAAGGTATAAATATGTAAATATAACTTAAGGTGTGAACGTACTTGGACGTCAGCAAACAAGAAAAACAAAATGCCATCAACAAACCAAGTCAACAAGAATCTTAAAGTAATAACCCACGTTTCAAATTCAAACCAAACAAAACAAAACAAAACATAGGGCTTTCCGAAGTTTCTCCTATTTCCGCCCCTGTCACCTTCGTTTGATTCTTGACTAATTTCCAACTTTATAAGATATACATATGCATGGCCATTTAGTTCCATCCCTTGTTATATATTCCAGAAAAAAAGAAGTTATATATATCATGGATCGTGCAGCACTTCAAAGGATGGCGAAGTGAAATACCGCGGTGTTCGGGCGCGGCCATCGGGCAAGTTTGCTGCGGAGATTCGTGACATTAATAGGAACGGTGCCAGGTTTGGCTAGGGACATTTGCAACCGCGGAAGAGGCAGCCAAAGCTTATGATAGAGCCGCCTACCAAATGAGAGGCAACATGGCTGTTCTTAATTTTCCAGCCGAATACCCCCCAACATTTTCGGCAGAGGCTTATAATGCTTCAAACACGGCTGCCACGTCAGCGGCAGCCGGGTCTTCTTCTAGTCGTAATGTGCAAGGAAGAGAAGTGTTCGAAATCGAGTACCTTGATGATAAGGTGTTAGAAGATCTACTTGACTGTGATGACAAGAAAAAACAGAAGTGATATCTCTCTACGTACTCTATATATCACGTGTAACGTAATTTCCATATATTTAATTAGTCAAAAAAATGTGTCGAAGGCAAGATGTTACATTTTTCACGTGACAAACACTTTTAGCAGCTAAATATGTTGTGGGTTGCCTTATCGGTTAGAAGTCTAATAAATTTCATAGAACTTGTTTCGTTATTGACATTGTATTGTTTCCGCGAATACTTTTTTAGTTATATGAATTTAACGAACACACCATTTCCCCTGCACTTCATACATCGAATCATTGGCATAAATATGCGACTGATTTTTTTCAAGAGCGCGATTAGTAGCTATATCAGGAAAAGAGCAAAAGTTGTGAAGTCGCTGACCCGTTCAGCGACTTCTCCCACTCGAAAACAAGCCACTGCCATGTCTGCTCATTGTGGAAGGGAATGTTTCTGAAGTAGCCAACTCAAAGTGAGGCTTCAATGAAGTCGCTGAATCAGATTGAGCCTTCTTCATTGAAGTTGCCAAATGGATTTGAGCTTCGAAGTGAAGTCTCCTAATCAATTAGCGGCTTCATTCAACATCTTTCTCCTTCGTATCCAACTAAAACCCTTTAAATAAGAATGGAACAAAACAAAACGATGAAATGACTTGAAGTAACCTACTCTAATACTTAAAACCATATTATTATTTGCTGCATAGAATTTAAAGATATGAATTTAAACCGGTCGAACATATATCGACTCCAGGTTTTCTCTCTAACTTTTTTGGGGATTGGAGTCATGAATGTAATGACAGTTTTGTAGTTGCATAGTTTTGTTTGTAGCTACTAATCGCATAAATAAAATAAAAACAAATTCTGTTGGTACACTAATAGTACTGAATCAAGTGCTATATTAAAGAAATCATGTCAACAATCTGTTTAAATACATCTACATTATATTAAACACAAAAAATCATTATACCTATCTATGACTAACTTATATATTCCATACACGTTAGAGGAATACTTCTACATTATATTAAACACAAAAAATGTAGATACCTATTTTTAGTTCTTTTACAAATGTTTCATATATTTCATTTAAATAAGGGAAAATTGCGAAAATAGCCTTTGATCGAGGCGTTTTGCGAAAATAGCCCCCTCAGCCGATTCGGGAAAGACGTCTCCCGATTCCCGAGACACCTCAGCCGGCTTTTTGTTTCAAATCCCCCATGGACCAATTACCGTCTGCCACGTGTCCGAACAGGAAAAAGTCGTCTTTGAAATTACCGAGTCGTCTTTGAAATTACCGAGGCGACTTTGACTAAACAGGAAAAAGTCGTCTCCGTGGCGACTTTTCCAAGGCGGCTTTGAAATTACCGAGGCGACTTTGTACTTTTATATCTCCAAAAGTCGTCACGGAGACGACTTTTTATACACATTGAGTCGTGTATAAATACCCCATTTCACTTCACAAAATTTGTACCCTCTCTCAATCATCTATACTAAACCTTCATCAAACCTTACAACTTTCCGATCAATGACATTTTTATTTTTAAATCCTCCACTTTTCCAACCGAAGCCGACCGAGTTACGAATATATTGTCCGGTTCGATTATACTTGGATTGTTGTTAAATCTGCGTACAACTACTTGGATCGTTGTTGCATTTGCGTGTGGGTTAACCCGTGTAGAATGCATCGATAATGTGGTGGTCTACATTATTGGCAAGTTCGTTCGCCACCCAAATTTATGTCTCGGTGGTCGACGTGTGCACACTGGGAACTATTGTTACATAAAACGAGGAAACGTCTCGGATTTGTCTATGTAGACCACATACACCATTAGAAACAATGGTTCAAAGCAAGTAAACCTTGGAATATCCTATCAACCCTACGTCCGACGTCCCCTACTGTTACTACCACCACCATGGAGGAAACATCTAACATTAGGATCTAGTCTTCAATAGTTGGTTAGACATTTGGTATTACAACACTTTCGTGTAATAGTTCAGTTTTTGTAATTGTTGTTGTGTTACAAATTGTAATATTGTAATATTTGGATTAATAAAAACATTAATATTTATAAAAACATAAATATTTTCGTGTAATATTTCAGTTTTTGTAATTGTTGTCGTGTTACAAATTGTAATATTGTAATATTTGAAAAAGTCGTCTCCGTGACGACTTTTGACGGTTCCCCGAGACGTCTTCAATAGTTGGTTAGACATTTAGTATTACAACACTTTCGTGTAATAGTTCAGTTTTTGTAATTGTTGTTGTGTTACAAATTGTAATATTGTAATATTTGGATTAATAAAAACATTAATATTTATAAAAACATAAATATTTTCGTGTAATATTTCAGTTTTTGTAATTGTTGTCGTGTTACAAATTGTAATATTGTAATATTTGCACACGACTTTGAACCGTCTCTGGAACCGTGAGACGTCTTTGAGACGTCTCACGGTTCCAGAGACGGTTCAAAGTCGTGTGCAAATTTTTGAGGGTTCCCGAGACGGTTTTGGAAACCGTCGCATTATTTACCGTGTGCAAATTTTTTGTATATAAATAGAAGAACCGTGGTTAAAACTCACAACTCACACAAACAATTAAAACTAAAAAACACACACCCGCCAAAAATATGATCACATGGACCGAAGAGGAAGAGATGACCCTTGTGGTCTGCCACAAGACGCCTCGAATGACCCGGAAATTCAACTCCTTCCCCCCGGGACGATGGGTCAGCCTTCCCCCCGGAGGGGTTTTGGGCTCGGGTGTTTAGCGACTTCGTTGAACACATTGGCACCAACACCACCAAGACCGTCCGTGACCTCCAGTTCAAGTGGGGCGACCTCAACATCAAATGTGAGTTGTGGAACACCTTATACGAGCAACAGGTTACCGAAGACCCGAGCTTGATGAAGAGTTGGCTATCGGATTCACTCAGTATGAGTATGGGGTTCGATATGGCAACGATTTCGAACATGTCGAGGCATGGCGATTGTTGTGCCCCCAACTTTAAGTTTTTTTTTTCTTTGTTATGTATTTTTTTTATGTTTTCTTATTATTGTGTTTAATTTTTAATGAAATGTTTTTATTTATGTTTTTATATTTACTTTTAGACTTTATAAAAAACAATCAACTTATAAAAAAACAATCATATTATAAAAAAACAATCAACTTATAAAAAAAAATGTGGAACCGTCACGAAGATGGCTCCAATATTTCGGGAGCCCTCTTTGATAGATCCCAGCCGTCTTCGGAAACGCCGCAGGCTTGTCGACACGTGGCAGACGGTAATTGGTCCGTGGGAGATTTGAAACAAAAGCCGGCTGAGGTGTCTCGGGAGTCGGGAGACGTCTTTCCCGAGTCGGCCGAGGGGCTATTTTCGCAAAACGCCTCGGTCAAAGGCTATTTTCGCAATTTTCCCTTTAAATAATCAATGTTCAACAACCATGTAAAAATCACATACAGCGACATCAATGAGAAGGAAAAGAGCAATGATATACATCAGACATGTTAGGAATCATTAGATTTTAATACGTTTCAATTTAATGTTCAACAGAAGCCTCAAATCCATTTGGCGACTACAATGGAGAAGCCTCAATATGATTCAGCGACTTCATTGAAGCCTCACTTTGAGTTGGTGACTTCAGAAACATTCTCTTCCACAATGATCAGACATGGCAGCAGCTTGTTTTCAAGTAGGAGAAGTCGCTGAATGGGTCAGCGACTTCACCACTTTTGCTCTTTTCCTGATACAGCTACTAATCGTGCTCTAAAAAAAATAAATTGCCTATTTATGCAAATGATTCAATCTTTCTATGCTACTTTATGATTTGTGGCTATGTTCAAAGCTTGTAACTATATAATTTACTATACAATTAGGAACAAATTTTCTAATACTTTAAAACTAATACCTATATCAAAAAATTAAATTAAAATATATTAAAAATTATACAATTACATATATAGTTCATATATAACACATACGTATATTAAAAAACACAGATAAAAAGGTAAAACAATTTAAAGGGTCAAGATATCATACTCAATGTAAAATGATACAATAAATTACAAAAATGATACAATGAAGAAAATAATTAAGAAAAAAAACACAACGCCACATAAAAGACATGATCTAACACAAATTCTAAAAACTATAAGCTAAAAATTACAAAAAACTAAAAATCTAAAAACTAAGATCATAGGGTTCGATGAGAAACTTCCAATGCCGCTTGAATGAGTTTAATCGTAGTCCGTTTGATCATACCCTTCCTACGATTTTCTATTTTCGTTTACATTGTATTTGATCCTAACCGCGGTTTGAAATAATTCAATAATAAATAATTCAAAGTGCTTTACGTAAAATATGATGCTTAAATAAGAAGTTTGAGATAAATACAGTTTTTGTCAATGTGGTTTAGCTAAAATAACGATTTCAGCTCCATTGCACGATTAATCCAACTAGATATTTAACCTGCCGCGCGTTGCGGCGGCGTCAATCAATTTGTTTTGACGGTGCTAATACGATTTACAAAAAGTATCATATACAGATCTTTCAATGCCATCCCTAACCCATTCAAAAGACCAAACATTTCTATACATTATCATATGTCAAAATAAATAGGTGAAACATGTGTGTGTGTGTGTTTTATTTATGTTCCAGTGCATTCATACGCTTCTGAAACCCCGTCAACTACGATATCGACAGGCCCTCCTTCATTAGTTGCAAAAGTCAGAAGACCACAGTTCATGGCTTCGATAACCGCCAGCCCGAAAGCTTCATATAACACATGCTGCACAAAGGCCCCTTTGTGTTGGCAATACAGTGATACAATTCTCCGTTGTGGGTCCTGTCGTTTTGAGCTGCAATCCATCTCATCTGGCCCTTGAGTTTCTATTTCTCGATTACTTGATGCATTTTCTTGATTCTTGGTCTTTAGATTTTGATGGATTGAAGAACCCTGTGACAACAACCAAGTTTACAAGACTTCTGAGTCGTTTGTTCTTCCCGTACCACTCGGTCAACCCTGTTATGTTCTTCACCGTATCTAGCCTTGCCATTGAGAATAATATCGGCTTGGTCACGCCCGCCAAATATCCCCTATTCAAAGTAAAGAGTATTAATAAAATGCAAAGTATATACCTTCTGGAGCTTGTTATAGAAATATGTATTGAAGAATTTGTTAAAATATAAGCTGCCTTGCCTTGTAATTCAAGCCTATGGACCTAGTTTCATATTGGTATTGTATTGGGCCGTTGGCGTTTATAATTGTGCAGGTTATTCTTTTGGGCTGATGGCCCAGCTCGCTCCTGATGAAGTCTCGTGGGCTCCTGGTTGTTATTGGCCCAGTCTTGTGATATATTTATATTTACGAGATGTGTTTCTTGTGGATGGTTGAGATCATTCTACTTTATGATCAACGGTTGATAATTGTGATCACACGGATCGTGTCAGATGGAGTATAAAAGTCTCGTGCTTCTCTCTCAGATCATTCAGTCGTCTCATTTTTTTTCTTCTTTGTTGTCTTTAGGGTTTCTCTGTGGAATCCTTTACGTCTGTATTCGTTCATCTGTTTCATTTGTCTTTTGTAAGTCTGTATTATTATTGTTTGATCATCTAGATCAACTGCTGATCTTATCAATCAGCAGTAGATCTTCATATTGTACTCTTATTTGAGTCTCAGTGATTTGCTGAGATTCTGGGATGGTTTGGGTACTTTTTGGTTGGTTTAATAATAGATTTTGTCACCTGTTTTTGTCGCTATTTCTGGTGTTCATGTGTTATGATTGTATGTTTGATTGTTGAGAGTTTGAGAGGTTTATTTTTAACATGGTATCAGAGCACATGCTCTAGATCCTGTGGTTTGAGTCTTCCGCTGTGTCTATTTGTCTTGTTATTTCCTGTACACTAGATCTGTTGAGTGTTCATCAGATCTAGGGTTCTTGGTTTTTTTTTTATATATATATCATCAAACTCAGATCTCTGATATAGATCTAGGGTTTGTGATATACGATTCAGATCTGATCTTTGTAGATCTTGTCTGTCTCTTGTTCTGGTCGTTGTATATACAGATTAGGGTTTCTTGTCAACTAATTGTTGGCTGTTGAGGAGCTGCTGGTAGCTGGTATTATTGGAGAGGAGTTAATTGCTTCAATTGCTCTCACAATTCTATACCCTAAGTGAAGGTATAGGTTGTGAGATTTGGAGAACCCTAACTTGGGAACCCCTCTCGGTGAGATTGTTCCTGTACTCTGGTTTATGGTCTTTTGTCTTGTGTCTAGGGCTACTGACCGGGTTAGGTGGACCGGTATTGAGCCAACTATTTGAGTGACTGTTGATTGATTGTCTACTTGCTCTTGTTTGTTTGTGATTCTTGTTGTTGTTTACATATATCTAAAAGTATATACATACTAGTTATAAAAAGAGCTCCTGTGTTAAGAATTGGGTGGGCACCCTTGAGTGATGAACCCACTATCCTTACACTGACACAGCTTCGCTCTTCTAGGTTTTCTTGTTATTGATTTTATTCTTGTCTTGTTTTCTTCTGTGGTCTGTGTTGTTTTTAACATGGGTGATGCTATTGTTGATCAGAATGCTGGAGGAGGTAATGCACCTCCAGCAGGTACATTGATCAGCAAGTTGGATATAGGAGACCCATTATACATCCATCCTAGTGACACTAGTACATTGACTATTATTAGCATAAAATTGAAAGGAACTGAGAATTATAATGTATGGTCTAAAGCTATGAAACTTGCTCTTGAAACTAAAAACAAGTATGGTTTTTATTGATGGTACTACTGTCAAGTCTGTAGAAGATGAGGTCTTAGGAAAACAATGGGATAGATGCAACTCTGTTGTGTTATCCTGGTTGCTTAATTCTGTGAGTGATGAATTGTACTTAGGTCAGGTATTTTCTAGGAATGCTAGAGATGTATGGTTAGATCTTAAAGAAACATATGACAAGGTGGATGGGTCTGTAGTGTTTAATTTGCATCAAAAGATATGTTCTATCAGTCAAAATGGTAGTACTGTTTCAGAGTACTATCACAAATTAAATACTATGTGGAAAGAATTTGATTCAATTGTTCAGTTACCACCTTGTACATGTGATGCTTCAAGAGATTATAATAATTTTAATGGTTTAATAAAACTTATGCAATTCTTAATGGGGTTGGATGAAATATATCAACCTGTTAGAACAAATCTCTTGATGCAAGATCCATTGCCTTCTGTCAAACATGCCTTCTCTGTTGTGTCTAGGGAGGAGTCACATAGAAAACCTAATAGTGTTGTTAAGGGTTCAAATGTTTCCTTTGTTGCAAAAGGAAATAATGTTGTTAACAGAAGACCTATTAACAACACAAATAGGGGACCTAATCCCAATCTAAAATGTACACACTGTAATATGCTTGGTCATACTGTGGATAGATGCTATGAATTAGTTGGCTATCCACCAGGGGTTAGGAAAGGGTTAACACTCAACCAGTTAGAAGTAATGCTACTGTTGCTTCTACTGGGAAAGTGACTGTAGCTAGTAATAATGTTACTACTAGTCCTTCTGTTCCTTTTACTTCTGAACAGATTGCCAAGCTTATGAGTCTTATAAGTGACAAGAGTGGAACAGATCCTCAAAGCTCCAATTCAGGAGGTGAGAGTATATCTGTTAATGGCTTTTGTAGTATGTCTGTTCTGTCTAAAATATGTAATATGGTTGAAAACTTGTCTAATTGTTCTGCTGAGACCAAAGATGCATTGACTGCTTTACTATTAAAGTGGATCATGGATTCAGGTGCTAACCAACATATGGTTAGCACTGATGAACACATGATTAATGCATTTGATGTCTCTCAGTATAACATGTCTGTCAAACATCCTAATGGAACCAATACTAAAGTAAAAAAGATTGGTGACATTCAATTAAGTAAGGATGTTGTTTTGTATGATGTCTTTTATGTTCCTGATTACTGTGTCAACTTAATATCTGTTAATAAGTTAGCAAAGGATAATAAGTTGAATGTCTTGTTTGATGAGTACCAGTGTTATGTTCAGGATTCCAAGTACAAGAATGTCCTGGTGACTGGTAGAGCTCATGATGGTCTCTATTTCTTAGGAGACAGTGTGAGTACTACTAATGTTTGTTTTAATAGTATAGTCGAGTCTAACTGTGGCATAGCAGGCTTGGGCATCCATCTGACCAAGTTCTTGCTGTGCTAAAAGGGTCTTTAGGTATTGGAAAGGTTAATTCTCAGCCTTGTGATGTGTGTTCATAAGGCTAAACAAATAAGAGAACCCTTCCTCTCAGTGATCATAAGTCTAGGGAAGTTGGTGATCTGGTTCACCTTGATGTCTGGGGTCCTTATAGGGTAACTAGTAAGGAAGGATATAAATTCTTTCTTACTATTGTGGATGATTTTTCAAGAACTGTTTGGTGTTATATGCTAAAAAATAAAGGAGAAGTATTTGAGAATTTGGTGATTTTTTATAAACTTCTTAAAACTCAGTTTAAAAAACATGTTAAAGTTTTTAGGAGTGATAATGGAACTGAATTTGTAAACCAACAGTTTAATAATTTTTGTAATCATAAGGGTATTATACATCAAACATCCTGCATTCACACTCCACAACAAATGGAGTTGTGGAGAGAAAAACATAGACACCTGCTTAACATTGCTAGGGCTTTGTTATTCCAAAGCCAGGTGCCTCTTAGTTTTTGGTCTGAATGTGTTCTAACTGCCACTTATTTAATTAACAGGCTTCCTTCTTCTGTGTTAAATGGTAAGAGTCCTTTGAAAAAGTATATGGGTTCCCCCCAATTATGAGTCATTTAAGAAATTTTGGTTGCTTATGTTTTAAAACTATTTTAGATGAGAATGATAAGTTGTCAAGTAGGTCTGATAAGAGTGTTCTAATTGGATACTCTGTTTTTAAAAAGGGTTATAAAATTTGGAATTTGAGTAAAAAACAGTTTGAATTTTCAAGAGATGTAAAATTTTTTGAAGAAATATATCCTTTCAAGTTTAAACATGATAAACAAATTTTTGAAAATCTTGATAACTTGAATTTCTTTGATCAAATTAGCAACAAACTTTCTGAAAAAGGTGGTCTTCCCGATGATGAAGGGGGAATCAATGTGTCTCAAGAACACTCCTCTGGTGAAGAGTTTGATGACTCTCCCAGAGCTGCCAGAGAGGCTGATCAGTCCCTTCCTGATCAGCAACCTGGTAGTATAGGTGATAGAGGGACAGACCTTCACAGAGTTGAGGGTTCTGATGATGAGAACAATACTCCTGAGGGAAATAGGATTAGTCCTAGGAGGTCTGGTAGGGAGTCAGTTCTTCCAAAGAGGTTTGATGATTTTGTGTTAGAAGGAAAAATTAGATATGGTATTGATAAAGTAATTAATTACTCAAAACTGTCTGTTGATAACTACTGTTTTATTTCAAGTCTTAATAAATGTATTGAGCCCAGTAGTTATTCAGAAGCCTCTAAAGATCCAAGGTGGGTTGAGGCTATGAATAATGAAATGGAGGCTCTCCATAGAAATAATACCTGGACCTTGTGTGATTTGCCTAAAGGTAGGAAAGCCATTGGCTGTAAATGGGTATATAAAGTCAAATACAAAGCCAATGGTGAAATAGAAAGGTTTAAGGCTAGACTTGTAGCCAAAGGCTACAACCAAAGAGAAGGTCTTGATTTTGGAGAGACCTTCTCACCTGTAGTCAAGATGGTTACAGTTAGAACTGTAATTAGCCTTGCTGTCCAAAATAGTTGGACCTTGTTTCAGCTTGACATTAATAATGCCTTTCTGTATGGCTCATTAACTGAAGATGTTTACATGAGTCTACCTGAAGGGTATTATTCAGAAGGTGAAACAAAGGTTTGTAAACTTGTTAGGTCTTTGTATGGGCTTAAACAAGCCCCTAGGAAGTGGAATGAAAAGTTAAACTGATGTTTTGTTACAAATGGGTTTCAAACAAAGTATTTGTGACTATTCATTGTTTATTAAGTCTGAAAAAGATGTCTTTGTTGTTTTATTAGTATATGTTGATGACATTGTTATCACAGGAAACTGTGAAAAAGAAATTAACAATGTTAAGAGTATGTTAAGTATTAGTTTTCAGATCAAAGATCTTGAAAACTTAAATACTTTCTAGGTATTGAGGTCTTGTATTCTGATGTTGGTATTTGTTTATCACAGAGAAAGTATTGCTTAGAATTGTTAAATGATTTTGGATATCTTGGTGTAAACCTGTTAATACACCTATTGAACAAATCATATAGTCATAAATAAAAATAACAAATCAGATGTCTTGTTGGAAAATATAACAGGTTACCAGAAATTAATAGGTAAACTGATTTATCTTTCCTTAACAAGACCTGATATAAGTTATGCTGTTCAATTTCTTAGTCAGTTCATGCATAAGCCATGTCAAGGGCATCTTAAAGTTGCTCTTAGGCTACTAAGATACCTAAAGTTGTCTCCTGGAAAAGGTCTCTTATTCAGGAAAAGTGACAACTTTGACTTGCAAGGATATGCAGATGCTGATTGGGCCAAATGTTTGGCTACAAGGAAATCTGTTACTGGTTTTTGTATTTATATTGGTAAGTGTTTGATTTCTTGGAAAAGCAAGAAACAAAACACCATTGCCAGATCTACAGCTGAGGCAGAATACAGATCAATGTGTTCTGCAACCTGTGAGATCATTTGGCTTATAAACTTGTTAAGTGAACTAGGTGTTTCTTGCAAATTACAGTTTGTTTGTATAATGATAGTAAAGCTGCTATGTCCATAGCAGCAAACCCTGTATTTCATGATAGGGTAAAGCATTTTGAGATTGACTTGCACTTCTTGAGAGAAAAGATTGCTAAGGGTGTTGTCAAAACTGAGAAAATCAGTTCTGAACAACAAGTAGCAGATTTGTTCACTAAAGGAGTTAGTGTAGTGCAACATCATGCTTTGTGTGAAAATTGGGATTATTTGATATGTTCAAGGCTTGAATTATGGGGGGATGTTAAAAATATAAGCTGCCTTGCCTTGTAATTCAAGCCTATGGACCTAGTTTCATATTGGTATTGTATTGGGCCGTTGGCGTTTATAATTGTGCAGGTTATTCTTTTGGGCTTGATGGCCCAGCTCGCTCCTGATGAAGTCTCGTGGGCTCCTGGTTGTTATTGGCCCAGTCTTGTGATATATTTATATTTACGAGATGTGTTTCTTGTGGATGGTTGAGATCATTCTACTTTATGATCAACGGTTGATAATTGTGATCACACGGATCGTGTCAGATGGAGTATAAAAGTCTCGTGCTTCTCTCTCAGATCATTCAGTCGTCTCATTTTTTTCTTCTTTGTTGTCTTTAGGGTTTCTCTGTGGAATCCTTTACGTCTGTATTCGTTCATCTGTTTCATTTGTCTTTTGTAAGTCTGTATTATTATTGTTTGATCATCTAGATCAACTGCTGATCTTATCAATCAGCAGTAGATCTTCATATTGTACTCTTATTTGAGTCTCAGTGATTTGCTGAGATTCTGGGATGGTTTGGGTACTTTTTGGGTTGGTTTAATAATAGATTTGGTCACCTGTTTTTGTCGCTATTTCTGGTGTTCATGTGTTATGATTGTATGTTTGATTGTTGAGAGTTTGAGAGGTTTATTTTTAACAGAATTGGTAGTTGCATGTCCTGTATTCCGATGATGAGGATTGCTGAATATATCTAGCGAAATTAAACAATCATGTTTATGTAAGCAAATTTTTCAAACCAAACTTCATAAATATGCAAATTCTTACAAATTTTCTTTAATGTAATTAACCATAAAAGTTTGAATTAGGGTAATTTAACCATGTCGGCTTTTCCTGACATGGTATATTAAAACGACATGTCACATACAGGATTACCCTAAATAAAAGAATATGCAATTTGCCCTTTCCCTAAAGGTGCTATTATAACAAATTTATGCACAATGTTTACATAAAAGTTAATGATTGTTAATGATAAACTTACCGTATATAAAAATTCATGATAGTTGATGATAAGTATGCTTCAGGAGCAAGACAGTCCATGTTGGTGTAAGTAACTTCAACTGGATCCCGATCACCCCTGAAGTAACGGTACACACATAATCTAAATTAATAGAAACTATGATTAATAGTTGGTGAAGATAATGTGGTATACCTTGATGGGTAATGGACTTCCACATCTTTCATGTCGAAAAACGGAAGTTAATTGCATCCATTATATACAATCTAATATATCATATAATAGTATTTTTTCCATAAATCATAAGCAAATAAATGGAAAAATCTATGAGTACCAGTCACTTAATGTTTCTTCATACAGTGTTGTGTTTGGAACATGAGGGTCCTCCTCCATGTCCTCATCCACCAGATTATAAGATGAAGGCTATTAAACGTAAAAGTACACAAAATTGAAAAATCATAGTACTCAAACATACACGTAAAAACACATGTCAAATTGAAATTGAAAAGGAGTATATACATAATAAAATTGACTTACAGGTGTAGGCTTCAACTTTGATGATGGCTGATCTTGAGGAGCAGGGGTCCTACCCAAAAAAAAAACATATTTAGAAAATAACTATCAGAATTTCATGATAATCAAATACATATTTAGGGAAAGAGACTTGCCTATTGTAAAAGCGGTGAAGAGAAAGACCAACACTTTTGACTTTTTTATCAGACTTTGAGATTTTGTGTTTCCTGTTCTCAGCAAGAGTGGTAGGGGATTTAAATTGTTGTGATCTGGAAGAAGATTGCTGACTAAATCTTACCCTAGTTGAAAACTGACCATTTTGACTCGCCGTTCTTCCTTGACGGGGATTAAAGGAAGATAGCTCTTTATCAAAGGCATTCACAGTCCTTGCCTAAAAAACAAATCTATACGTGAATGCTTGTTTTTTGATATAATAAGATTTGTTTATTAAGGTTAGCTACTCCTTTCATCTTCAAGATTCATTATGTTACCTTCGTTTTGCTGACAAACCTGCAACTATTTCATCCAAAATGATATCAAACCTGCAACTATATGTGAATTTGTGAGACTAAAAATGAACCTGCAACTATTAGCAACATGATAGGAAAATCGTATTACAAAAAAACCAATATGGTACCTATTGTTGTTTTTCTCATTGGCATCGTATTCATTTTGACTTAAAGCGGGTCTGGAAAGGAGAGATATACGACGTACTCATCATGCCACCACTCAGCTCATCGTCCCAAGGCTCTGTAAACCCTAACCTCCACTACACCAATAGGCGTGAGTGCGTGACCAAACCGTCTCCAATGCCTTATCCGCTTCCATTAGCTCACCATATGTAGTCTTCATAACTTTTCACCAAAATACATCGAAAGGCAATCTAAATTTAAAAACAATTTAGCTGTTAAATGGACCTCAATAAAACAACTACTGGACATTCAAAACAAATGTATTTCAACGTTCTTCCCTAATTACATCATTTTCCATCAATTCAATTTCTGTAAATATTAATTTCAGTCAAACTTTGTTATTCCCTAAATTCAAAGTATTTGAATCCTACAAAATATAAAAGCTCAGTCGCCAACGCCTCAACCTAAGCTTTCCTAGCAGAGGTGTCGTCTGATGTTGACGATACCAGGTAGCGCAACACGATAACAACCATAACTGGACACCTTAAACAATATAACCTGTGTGGTGTAGGCTTTTAAAAGGGCAGAAAACTGCACAAAAAAGAATGCGAGACAGCCTAACAGCGCACGATTCTACCCCAACTACTGCAAAGAAAGCACTAAAAACGCAAACTGGGGTCTATTCTCTTTAAATTGTAACTAATGTACATTGCCTAACGCATAAAGTGTGAGCAAAAGTAATAACGCAATTGTGTATTGTATTGGATGTTCTAGAAACAGGTTTGGAGATGGGACTTTGGTTGGTGGTCGATGGCAGATATGGTGGTGGCTGGTGTGGTTATGGTGATGGTACTGTAGAGGTAGTCTGGTGTTGTTGATGAAGAAAACTGAGATAAGAGAGAGAGGGGGTTTTGATAAAAAGGTGAGTGATACGTGTTAAGTGATTAAGATAGTAAGTGTTAGATCATAACACGTGTACAAGCAAAAATAGGGAAAAAATAAAAATAAAATCCACGGGAATCGAACACGAGTCAACGGTTAAACACACAAACGGATGAACCACTATACCAGAACAATATTTGTTATTACAAACTAGCAAAGAAATATATAACCATATAAAAGAAAGTGGTAAATCACTATTCATTAGTTTCTATTATTAATGTAGTATAATATAATTATTCTCTACTACGGTCTTTGTCTAGTAGTATCAATTAAAGTGTTAGATAAAGGATTATGTTTTCAAATAATGAGGGTTCAAATTTCATTATTAACAAAAAATATAAGCCGTTAAAAAAATTCCAATTATTCTTTAATGTCATTTAACCTCTCTATAATATTATTAAGTTATTATAACTTTTGTTAATCGCCAAAAATGTCGTTGTATTAACAAATAAAAGTTAACCTCACTCCGCTAGATCTGGTTTGGTTTGTTATATTTTTGCTTTGACCATGGTACCGGGTAATGGTACTAAACCGGTACAGAATTTTCCATATCGAATCATTTTCGATACTAATTTGTTACCGAATATTTGATGTTTTTTTTTGTACAATATTGGCGTTTTACTGATTTTACCTTCAAATACTTGTACTGTACCAATCATTTTCAGTATCGGTACAAAATTTTTGCGATTTTCGGTATCAGCATAGTTTAACCAGCAGGGTCAACCCTTATGGTATCCAAGGAGGCACCGGGTGTTAGTGCTGGTAATTGTATAAGACATTTTTTTTATAAAATATATATATATATATATATATATATATATAGCGGGCGGATAAAATGAAAACCCTCTTAAATTGAGAAAATCTTGAAAGCCCATGGAAAAAAGAAAATTGGAAAAAATACATGTTTTTACGCATTTTAGACAAAAAAAAAAATAAAATAAAATAAAGTAATGCTGAAACGGTAACAAAAAACAGTATTTGCTCAGTTGTTTTTTTTATTGACTAGTAAAAAAACGCTCGCCACGTTAAAACCGCGAAAAATATAACGTTAAACGGTAACAAAAAAACCCACACATTGGTGGGAAGGACGTTCGAATACTTATAAAAAAGAAAAGAAATATTTTCGTAAACCAATGAGATGCGGTGTGGGCATTCTTTTATATATTAAACCATTCACATTTGAACACCGTCATAATACTAAAAGGCATCGGCGACTATATATTAAACCATTCACATTTGAACAGTGATTGCCTTTTATTGGCACACGTACTTATTGGCACACCTATTCTATATATTTTATATATACAATTACCAACCTGGGTTATCTTTAACCATCACCACCATTTCACAATTCAACACCACCTTTTCATAATCTAACACTAGTAGGAAACCCGCGCGTTGCTGCGGGAGCGATAATATACAATGTGATACTCTATATTTAGTTTATCGATCCTCTTGTGCAATGGCGTCTTTGAGGATTTACGTAGCCCATCTGAGCCTTGAAAAATATTCCCCTTACACGAATTACACGAAGGGGTGTGGGTCGGCAAAATGGATCGGTGAGGTGACATGGAGGGGTGCCCGTCGGGGAATATCGGCACAAACGGGGAAATTCCACCGAGCGCCCTGTCCCATTTTTCGAGGATTTTTTGAACGTTGGGACCATAGGAACGTTGGGAGAGAGAGAGAGGGAAGGGTTTTAGAGAAAGAGAGAGAGAGGTAAAAGAGAGAGGGAGAAGTCGGATGGGTTTTGTTGCCGTAGACGATGGGTGGTGGTGGAGTTTTTGCTGCCGGCTGATTTGTTGAAGGTTTTGTTGCCGGCGGCAAGTGGTGGTGGAACTTTTGTTGCCGGCTGATCTGTAGAAGGTTTTGTTGCAGCGGCAGGTGGTGGTGGAGTGATGAAGAAGATGGAGATGGAGTGATGAAGATGGAGGTGCTATTGCTTGTGTTTCCATTTTTTTATTCAGATTTTCCAATGGCTAATATATATAAATTTTAATATATTTTTTAAAATATAAATATATAATTAAATATATATAATTAAATAATAAAAAAAGAAAGGGGAATGGGGAACCATTTCCCTAGTTTGGGGGAGGGAAAGGAGGAAATGACGTGACGCTGATGTAGACAAGGGGGAGGAAAGGGGGAATGGTTCCACACTCATAGCCTTAGGCCTTGTAGATGATTCGTTATTGTGACATTTAGAATGTAGGAAGCAACAACTTATTATTATAACTTATAAGTTATTTAGCGTCCATAGTTTTTGAGTGCCTTAAATAAGTTTACAAAAGTACACCCTATGTGAATGCTTTTTATAAACGGTGTGCTATTTCAACATTTTTAAAATATACTAAACATAAAGATTTTTATGAGAGGTAAAGGTAATATAGAATTAAAAAAATAGATTATATAGGCACCTTGTGATGCATTCAACCCATTTGACCCATTTCCCTTGTTAGTTAAAAAAATTACTTGAGCCATTTGGGATGAAACCCAATCCAGTTAATGGTTATGCTGAGAACATATACGAATTGGTTGGCCAAAATCCATTATACATAACCAATGAAATTCCATATTACTTTCGTTTACTCGAAGGGTTTAAAAGAACTCATAAGTACTATCAGTATATGTATATGTAAAAAGTGGTGCAGTTTTCTGAATAATAAAGGCCGGGAAAATGATCTTACAAGTTACAAGCATAAGTATTAGTTGTTTCTTCTCCCCGCAGGAACCTGATTCCATTTTCAAGATTAATTGATAAAACCTAATTCTATTTTCCAAATAAGATCAAGTAAGCTAACATTTGAAGTAAGCTAACATTTGATGTAATTGAGACAAATGGAAATCAATTAAAATATGTGGCTTAATTAATTGAAAGATATAGTGACTTACATGAAAGTTTTGGTTTGTGATGCTACTGATTTATGTAAATCCGTTAATACCTCATACATGTTTTTTGTAACCATCTTGAGATTCTGCACCCAAATTAGCCAAAAAAAAAAAAAACAAAACAAAAAAAAACAAAACAAAAACTCCAAATTAAACATAGATATGTATTTTTTAGGAGCAAAGAATTAAGAGGTGATATAAAGGGGCTGTAAATTGGGCTAGGGGCCTATAAAAACAAAAAAAAATCCACTTAAAAGTTGAATTATTCATTCACCAATGTAATATTAAATCAATTAATTATTTATGTAGTTAAGCTAATATGCTAACCTCTCTGTTGTTGTTATTTGTGTAGTTGAGGGACGATCTTCAAGAATATGTGTGTATATTACTATATTAGTGGTAGGTGCTAGTGGATTAGGCTGTGAACTTCTCAAAGACCTTGCCCTCTCCGGTTTGCCAATTCCTTTTCAGGTACATCATTCCTTTCATTCCCATTCCCCCAATTGAATCAACTTCTTATTCTTAAAACCAACCAAGCCAAGCCATTTAAATGTC
This sequence comes from Ambrosia x helenae, assembly GCA_030844895.1. NCBI lineage: Eukaryota > Viridiplantae > Streptophyta > Magnoliopsida > Asterales > Asteraceae > Ambrosia > Ambrosia x helenae. The sequence continues at coordinate 129,525,859 of CM061228.1, read as the reverse complement.
TAGGCATAAATTATGAGGTTCATAGGCTCTTCACATTCGTACATTTAAGAAATTGATTACATTAATGATTTTTTGATCAATCATATACCATGGGGGTAAGGTTGGAATAAGTTTTTAAGTTGTGAGTATGAGGTTATAATAAAATTACAATTTTAACCTTTTAAGTGTCTTAATTGTCACAATTATGCCCAAAATACCCTTAAATTTCCTGCTTAAGTATATTGTACATGTTGCTTCTTAAGTTGTACGGAAATAAAAATGACAATCTTGGCCATCACTCCTCCTTAATAAGATAATATAGATAAGTCTCCTCCAACACTCATCACTTTTGGTTCAAGAAATTATTACTTAATGAAAGTAAATATTATCTAATTGAATTGCACCGATACATTCTTTGTTTTAATTGATGATGCTTCATATATATACACACTAGTTTATACCCCGGGAGCGTCCCGGGTTGAGAAATCTAAGTAAAGTGAATAAAATTAGAAGTATCTAAACTATAAAAATGGCATCTGCCAATATATGATTAATTATTATTATTATTATTATTATTATTATTATTATTATTATTATTATTATTATTATTTTTATTATTATTTTAAACAAATCTCTGCCATAGATTATCATATTCTAATATAAAAAAAAAGGTAATTGGGTCGGGTATCACCTAATCCCAGACCCGACCCAAACACACAATTTTTTTTTAAACTAATTCCAAACCTGACATAATACCTGTCGGGTTACAAAAAATAGTCGTTTTTTTTCTCCGTTTTTTATATAGCACTATGGTACTCGTTGGAAAGATAATAAAACGCTCGTTAATTTGGTATAATTTTTTTCTTTAAAAAATCTCGTATATAAAAAAAATTAACATTTAAAAGTTATGAGAGGAAACATGAGAGAGAAAATAATAAAGTTTAATATTTATATTTAGTAGATTATGTATTTAATAAATTATGTTAAATCATATTTAAATCATATTTATTCCTTTTTTTTAATTGGTCTAGAGTTGCCACATCACATCCTATGTGGCATCTCTTAAAAGAGAGATTGCATAATATTATGACATGTCATTAAAAATGCTTTGGTTTATTATAGATATAGATAGATATAGATAGATTAATATATTAATATTAATAATACTAATTATTAATTCTAACACCCAAATCTCCATTAGAAACCCAATTGCTCTATGCGCAACCGTCTTCCACAATATCGGCATTTTTCAAGTAATATTCTTCTTTATTTCTTTGAATTTCATCAAAAGTTAACCGGAATTTTATTCTTGTGTTGCATAATTTTTTGTTGATTAGAACCATAACGATGACCTCGTCCTAAATAATTTAAATCGGGGGTTGGGTTATTCTACAAAGGCTACAAAAAATGAGAAGGGTGAGAAGCCACTAGAAAATGACATGTGTCCAAAGGATTAATAAGTAGGAGGGGTAATTTTGTCAAAAACATATGCACGTGCAAGTCACATGCCATTTCCACCTTCATTTTTAAATGCCCGTAACTTTTTTATACGTCATCCGTTTTTAAAAAAAATTATACCATAAAATTGAGCGTCGTTTTATCTTTAATATGAGTACCATATTGCTATACTTTTGAAAAAAAAATCAAAACCCACTTGCATAAGACACAATGGAATGTAAAACACAATGAACACCAATTAAATATAGGGTATAAAACATAATCAAGAGTCTAGTAAAACACAATGGACGACATACTAAAGACACAATGAATAGAAGACTAAAACACAATGAATACTTTTGAAAAAAAAAAGTTGAAAACCCAGTTACGTAAGACACAATGGGTGACATACGAAAGACACAATGAACAAAAGACTAAAATACAATGAATACTTTTGAAAAAAAAAAGTTAAAAACCCAATTGTGTAAAACACAATGGATGACATAATAAAGACACAATGAACAGAAGATTAAAGCACAATGAATACTTTTGGAAACAAAGTTGAAAACCCAGTTGCATAAGACACAATGGAGACAACGTAAAACACAATAAGTACCAATTAAATATGCAATGAACAATATGGTATAAAACACAATGAACAGTCTAATAAAACACAATTGACGACATATAAAAAACACAATGAACAGAATACTAAAACACAATGAATAATAGACTTAAACACAATGAACAATATAATAAACACAATGCACGCCTAAATACAAAACTCATTTGCGTAAAACACAATTAAAAGGATACTAAAAACACAATGGACAAAGTTAAATCATGTGTAGACTAAAAAAACACAAATAACATATTTATAAAGCACACATGCATACTATAACACAATGAACGTGCAGAAGACACAACGGAGAAACAAAACCCATTTAGCACGAATTTTTTTTTCAAGTTTAATGTAGCAATGTGGTACTCATATTAAAGATAAAAAAACGCTCGTTAATATGGTGAAATTTTTTTGAAAAAAAAATGTCGTATGAAAAAGTTATAGACGTTTTAAAATGATGGGGGAATTGACATGTGCATTGCATGTGGAGAGAAAAAGTCAACAAATGTGGTTTTCCTTTAATGCCCTTTCTCTAATTTATTACTTATTTTTTTCAAACAAACTAATCTCAACCCTTCAAATATATGATCAATGGATCACAATCCTTCTCACCCTTCCTAGAAAAAGTGTCTTGTGTATTTGATCCTAACCCTTAAATCGGAATCGACAACTTCAATTGTATCCTTTAAAAAAACTATATATTAATCTTCCCCCTGGCCTCAATCGATTAAATTTATTCAATTGGTAATTGTTTTTTACAAAATTTGTGGCAGGTTCTTTGATTGCGTTTTCACGGCGTGATTCCAACAATAATTTTAATTCCTTTAAAGGATTGATGTGTTTAACTCAGGTAACTATGAATATCTCATGTAGATTTGGATCAAATTTCACAAATTCGCTAATGAGTTTGACATTTTTCAATACAAACTATGATTATCAGTATGTGTATGTTAGCATGTTGGATTTAAATTTACTTTCACACATTGCTACTCATTTTGACGTTTTTTTTGTTAATTATGATCATCATCTGTTAGCATGTTGCTTTTGAATGGAATTTTTTTTTTTTTTTTTTTTACTTTTCTATTGAAAATTGGTTCATATTTCCTTTTAAAACGGTTCTTATGTTCCGATTTTATGCATTCATGCTTAATTGTAATTTGTTGTTTTTATTAAACTAATTGTAGAATTTTCATGTGTTATGTTCTTGCATCCTTATTATTAACAAGTACGCAATTCCTAAACTTCTTCATTATTGGATCAAGTTAAAAAAAAAAAGTTAAATTATGTTTCTAAAGTAACAAACTGAGTACTTATCGTTTGACAATAACATTTAACTAATGATTTAAACATGCTTATGAAGTACGGCTGATTTCAAGGTCTGGTGTTCTACCGATCATTATCATATAGAAAGATAAGAAAAATAAACAATACAACGGAAACGAAACAATTTCTTTTGACATTGTCATGCACTCTAAATGAATTATAGATTTATAGAAGCGTGTTTACATACTAATAAGATCAAGGGCATTGAGATTGATTGTTCAATGTGACAAAATTAACGTTGGAGTAACGCGCAAAACATATTTCAATTAAATTTTTTTAAAAGAGTTTAGACATATTAAGTATATAAGTGAGTTCAACCTGATTTATTATTGTCCATGTTTAAATGTACTCATTTAGTACATTATACCATTACCAATATATACAAAAATCAACATTTCTTACCATAGCTAAATTATTTTCGCATCTCATAGGGTTATATAAACGTATTTATAATCAAAATCCCGCCGCAACACGCGGGTTGACCTCAACTTCTTGTTAAAACAAAATTAGATTTAAATAGCCTCATAGAGTAGAGTGTACATGTCAACAACAAAAGGATTAGGTTATTACAAAGCTTAGTAGACTTAACACAAGCTCGGTTTGAACTTTAAATAACCAGAGCTTAGAATACTCTAGCGGGCCTTAGACTAAAACTGGGCTAAAATAAAATTAAAGACGGGACACTTTAATAATGTCCATTCTCTAACATGCACCGTCCACTTTGCTAAGGTGAATCGCCCTATTTTGCTATTGTACACCACTATTTAAATAATTTTTTTTATTTGATACCGGGTACTATATCGAGTACTCGTATCGAACCGATATTGAAGTCATATCGATACTGTATTCGTTTAATGATTTTCTCAACGTGCCAGTATTAAACCCATTGAAAACGAAACTATATTAGCAACAAAGCATTTATTTGGTAACACTATCCTTTCTGTTTTGATACGTAAAGGGTTTAAACCGTGTCCCATGATAACACATATGTTTAAACCGCATCACGTGACAACGAGCATGTAACTACCGCATCCTGTGGTAACGCGCGGGTAACTACGACACTAGTTAATATTATTTGAAAGAAAATGTTAAAAAAAATTACTATGTCACAACAAAAAATATTATTACCAACGTTCGAAGTTTGTAGTGTAAAATAAAATGAGAGAACTTTATTGACGATGTGACTGAAAAATAAAATTCACTGGATAACAAAATAGTTGTTTCTGTGGCCAATAAAAAAATTAAAAAAATTTTGTGACCATATTTAGTTCATAAAAACTTTTATGGTTGTAAATGAACCAAATGTTCAATGAAAACTTTTTTAATTAATCGTTCTACGAGAAGTTCGTTTAATAAACCAACAAACACGAATAATAAATTTCGTTTGATAAGTTAAACAAACAAGTATGAACAAAGGTTGTGTGTGTTCGTTTATGTTCGTGAACGCTAATGTGTTCATTTATGTTTGTGTTCGTTCATTTTTTTTAACAGCCAACAACCTGCCTGCCGGACCGCCCAGATGCGTAGGAAACCCTGGGAATGGGAAAACCTTAGCCCCAGCTTGGAGTCGAACCCGGGTGAAATCCGTTCAAACTCTTCATTGCGATGTCCATCAACCAGTTGAGCTGAGTAGTCAGGACTTGTGTTCGTTCATTTAAATGTTCTTTTATGTTATTTCTTTATCGTATTGGTTTTGTTTTTAAAAAAAAAATTAAACCATGGTTATACTATATCGAGCCGCCAACCTCTCTTATTTAGCCATTTCAATTTCAATTTGTGTTAAAGCTTGACAAACTTCTTTATTTGTGTGTTAATTATGTTTATGATAATTATGTCAATTATGTTCGGATAATTATGTTAATTATTTGTTTATTTTTGGTGGATTCGTCATGTTTATTTATAATGCAGATTTTATTTTAAAATAAATTTATAACATGTTTGTGTTCATTTATGCTCATAAACGTACATTTGTTTGTGTTTGTTTATGTTTAGTAAGTGTTCATGAACATATTCATTTCCATAATCTATATCTATATCTATAATCTATAAAATATAATAAAACAAAATAAGGTTGTCCACATGTCCTTCTCTAAAATCTATTATTTTGTAAAATTCCCACCCAATTTTTTTTGACATGTGGCACTCCTCCATTCCCATATACTTTTCCCATAAATACCTCCTAATTTTTTTGAACGGTTTTTTTTTTGAACGGAAATACCTCCTAATTATCCGTCATATTTAAAACTGGTCTCTTTTTAAAAGATAAAATGTTTCGTTGTAAACCTTAGCCCCCTTCTCTTATCCTAATTAATCATCATTCACTTTAATTTATGCTATGAATGTATTTAAAAATAACTTTTTTTCAGTATAACATAGAATGTTAATGAAATTTTTACCTTAGTTTTGAATATATTCAGATAGCCATTATTTTAACTGTCATCATATTATTTGTTTCTTCATATTTCTGAACCTTTTAATTTGAACAATTTTACGAGAAACTAACCATGACTCGAAATTGATTTTTTTAATAAAAATTATGGAGTATGTATATTTGAGTTTTCATGTCCTTGACTCATACTTTTTTATGGTTAATATTGAAATCTTGAATACAAGAACATCAGCTTTGAGGTGTGGGATATTGATGCTTATGATCTAATATTATCTTTTTTAAAATATATCTTTTATTCATAATTACCTAAAATAAGTAAAAAAAAAATCATTTCCATAATCAAGATACTTCAAATACTAATGAGAATTTTATTTCGATTTTGTATCACAAGAACATGATTGGACTATGCAAAAAATTTCCTAGGTATTTTTTTGTTAGTTCTAACTTCAATATATTTTATATCTAATTTTTTATGTTATGTTACATGTTTCGTTGGTAATAAGAATAGAAGAAACATCTAATATTTTATTTGATATTTGTTAGTGTATCCTTAGGACATGTTGAACCATTGCACCGTTGATGCATTTTCGTCTCTCAACGAATGCGACATATGGTATAGTATTATGTTTGTTACGATTGACTTCATTTGGTATGATAATGACAAAAGAAGATTGCTATTTTGTTTATCAATATGTAAGTACATTCTTCAAATTGTTACAATTTTTATAATGATATTTTTTTATTTTAAAATATAATTGGAAGCATTAGATAGAACGATGAATGACATTTTCAATATGGATACTTCTATCGATTCTGAAATGCCATTCGGAGGTAAGGTAATTGTTTTTGGTGGAGATTTTAGGCAAATTCTCCCTGTTGTTTCAAATGGAGAGAGACAAGAAATATTACTATTTATATATTATAGATTTTTTTTTGGTGGAGTTATTGTTTATATATTATAGATTGTATAAATATTATTTACAACTTTTTCATTGATACATTTGACATTGTCTAACCGTGTATCATACGGGTACTTAAACTAGTAAACAACGTACACAAACAAGAAATCTCGTTCAGTAAGCATTCGTGAACCATTCATGAATTCATGTTCATTTCTTAATAAACGGACACAAACAAAACAAGCATTTATTCGTGTTCATTCATTTCGTTTACAACACTTAGAAACTTTAGTATTTCCCAAGTTTGTTTTTAAATACATACGTCACATGGGAGCCAAGCATACCGTCGACGATTTTTGAAATATACTATTCTAGTATATGACGTTGATGTGCATGGGTCTACATTCTACATGCACCACAAAACCAAAATGCCATCAAGAAGTCAATTGGCTTCTAATATACATTGACCCACGTTTATTCAAACCAAATTAAATAAAACTCCTTTCGGAACTTTCTGGTATTTCCGCCACTATCACATCCGTTTGATCCTTGACTAAATCCCCCCTTTATAACATGCATGCATGGCCATTTAATTCCAACTGTTTTATACCCCCAAAAAACCAATACTAATTTTCATGGATCGTGGCGGCACTTCTAAGGATAGCGAAGTGAAATACCGCGGTGTTCGGGCGCGGCCATCGGGCAAGTTTGCTGCGGAGATTCGCGACATTAATAGGAACGGTGCCAGGGTTTGGCTAGGGACATTTGCAACCGCGGAAGAGGCAGCTAGAGCTTACGATAGAGCCGCCTACCAAATGAGAGGCAACATGGCTGTTCTTAATTTTCCAGCCGAATACCCGCCTACATTTTCGGCAGCGGCTTATAATGCTTCAGCCACTACCATTATCACTGCCACGTCGGAGTCGTCTTCTAGTCGTAATGTGCAAGGAAGAGAAGTGTTTGAAATCGAGTACTTTGATGATAAGTTGTTAGAGGATCTTCTTGATTACAAATAAAAAATGTCGACAATATTGTAAAATTTAACGATTGCCAATCATTCAATTGGCAGGAATGTAATATCTAAGTCGAGACGGGTTTTTTTTAATGGCAACGTCGAGACGTTTGTGGGACATGAATCCCGTTAAACATGCTTCTTGTATTTGACGTTCAATTTAACTTGGTAGAATTTTGAATGCGGTTGCATACTTTCATAAATCTATATCTATATCTATATATTAATATTTCATAGCACCAGTGGCGAAGCTTAACCCAAAACTTCAGGGGTAGGAAGTCGCTAGTTTCGGGGGGTCGAAAACCAATTTCGTGAGGTCAAAACCGTATATACCAAAAATTTCTATATGAATACTATATAATCGGAACTTCTGAGCGAAAACTCGGGAGGGTCGACTGTCCCTCCCCGCCCTTTAAGAGCTACGCCCCTGCATAGCACTAAAGCTTACATGACACTCAAAGATGTCATCCTTCCCTTTTAGTGTGCAACGAGACACTAGCTATTAAAAAAAAAAAAAAAAAAAAAAAAAAAAAAAAACTCTTTTATTACCTCCAAGTCTCCCTTTTTCTAACCCTACTTCCACCATTCTTCCTGTGCTACTATAATCGCCCGACTAATCCTCCTTTCTTCTTCAAAGAGTACAACTGTTATCAGATCCATCCTCTTATTAGCATCAATCGTCATTCTTTTATGTCATTATGTGGATTCAACTTTAGGAAAAATACTATCTTTGATTGTGATATTTTATCAATTTTTCTCTACATCTATTGTTTAGATAGATTCAATTTCATACATGCTAAACATCGATTGCCATAATCTGTTTATATTTATATCCGTCACTAAAAGTTTGGAAATCAAGGTGGAAGCAGTAATAGTGGCGATCACACCGATGAAGATGAAGACGAAGGCGAAGGCGAAGACGAAGACGTTTAGGCGTTTAGGCGTTTTTGGTATGTTTATTTAGTTTTGTTGGTATACTTGACTATAAATATTTGTATGTTTGTTTAGGCGAATGTTGGTATGTTTAAACGAATGTTGGTATGTTTATATATATATATATATATATATATATATATATATATATATATATATATATATAGGCTAAGTATAGAGAAGAAACCCAAAATTTTGAAGAAACTCCCGCAAACCCAATGAGTGGACCAGATTAATCCACATAGCTTATTTAGAAATATAATATTTAATGTCTTGAGGGTTAAAATAGTCATTTTACCTTTCCCCCTCTTCTAATTTTTGAATTTTTTTTCCCACCCACCCTATATAAATAAGCAACCATCCACCTTCTCTCTCTATATCTTCCACCATCTCTATGTAGATTAATTCAGCCACCACCACAACCATCCACCACCAACCACCAGCACCACCTCCACCACCGACCACCGACCTCCACCCCCCATCCACCACCAACCACCAGCACCACCTCCACCACCGACCACCGACCTCCACCCACCCTATATAAATAACCCACACCCGATGGTTATAAACAATCGGTGGTTCCTCCACCCGATTAGAAAGAAGCGAGTCACTGGTTGGGTTAACCGATACACAACAGAAACAGGAGAAGAGGAAGGTTATCGGGTCAGGAAAGGGGATGATGGCGTAACTTACCGGAGAAAAGGGATTCACTAGAGAAGGAGGACGGTGGCGCCGGAGAACAAGGCGGCGGCGGCGGCCGGCCATGGCTCTCCGGTCGCTGCTTCTGATCAAAGGATTATAACAACACACACATATGTGGTTTGTGTGTGTTCGATGATACAACAGGAAACCAAAGAGTGGAGGGGCCTTTTATAAACTCAAACATGAATTCGGGGTGTTTGGGAACAAGGTCGTAGTAATTCAAGAAAGGAAGACGAGGAAATTGGGATTTGGGGGATTCTTATTGTCGGTCTAATCGGAGCTACTGCAACTACAACAGGTATTCAGTTGTAATAAAATGCTCTCTGGAGTTGTAATAAGGAGCGTTTGGCAACGAGTTTATGAACAGATAAGGGATCGTTTGGCAATGAGTTTTTTTTATGTTACCTATGTTTTTTTTACAGAAAATGTCTTGTGTTGGGGGTTAGGTGGTTTAATATTTTATTTTTTTTAAGTTGGAAATAATTGTTTTTTTGTGTGTTACTAGCATGCTTCTTGTATTTGACGTTCAATTTAACTTGGTAGAATTTTGAATGCGGTTGCATACTTTCATAAATCTATATCTATATCTATATATTAATATTTCATAGCACCAGTGGCGAAGCTTAACGTCCAAAACTTCAGGGGTAGGAAGTCACTAGTTTCGGGGGGTCGAAAACCAATTTCGTGAGGTCAAAACCGTATATACCAAAAATTTCTATACGAATACTATATAATCGGAACTTCTGAGCGAAAACTCGGGAGGGTCGACTGTCCCTCCCCGCCCTTTAAAAGCTACGCCCCTGCATAGCACTAAAGCTTACATGACACTCAAAGATGTCATCCTTCCCTTTTAGTGTGCAACGAGACACTAGCTATTAAAAAAAAAAAAAAAAAAAAAAAAAAACTCTTTTATTACCTCCAAGTCTCCCTTTTTCTAACCCTACTTCCACCATTCTTCCTGTGCTACTATAATCGCCCGACTAATCCTCCTTTCTTCTTCAAAGAGTACAACTGTTATCAGATCCATCCTCTTATTAGCATCAATCGTCATTCTTTTATGTCATTATGTGGATTCAACTTTAGGAAAAATACTATCTTTGATTGTGATATTTTATCAATTTTTCTCTACATCTATTGTTTAGATAGATTCAATTTCATACATGCTAAACATCGATTGCCATAATCTGTTTATATTTATATCCGTCACTAAAAGTTTGGAAATCAAGGTGGAAGCAGTAATAGTGGCGATCACACCGATGAAGATGAAGACGAAGGCGAAGGCGAATACGAAGACGTTTAGGCGTTTAGGCGTTTTTGGTATGTTTATTTAGTTTTGTTGGTATACTTGACTATAAATATTTGTATGTTTGTTTAGGCGAATGTTGGTATGTTTAAACGAATGTTGGTATGTTTATATATATATATATATGCTAAGTATAGAGAAGAAACCCAAAATTTTGAAGAAACTCCCGCAAACCCAATGAGTGGACCAGATTAATCCACATAGCTTATTTAGAAATATAATATTTAATGTCATGAGGGTTAAAATAGTCATTTTACCTTTCCCCCTCTTCTAATTTTTGAATTTTTTTTCCACCCACCCTATATAAATATGCAACCATCCACCTTCTCTCTCTATATCTTCCACCATCTCTATGTAGATTAATTCAGCCACCACCACAACCATCCACCACCAACCACCAGCACCACCTCCACCACCGACCACCGACCTCCACCCACCATCCACCACCAACCACCAGCACCACCTCCACCACCGACCACCGACCTCCACCCAACCTATATAAATAACCCACACCCGATGGTTATAAACAATCGGTGGTTCCTCTACCCGATTAGAAAGAAGCGAGTCACTGGTTGGGTTAACCGATACACAACAGAAACAGGAGAAGAGGAAGGTTATCGGGTCAGGAAAGGGGATGATGGCGTAACTTACCGGAGAAAAGGGATTCACTAGAGAAGGAGGACGGTGGCGCCGGAGAACAAGGCGGCGGCGGCCGGCCATGGCTCTCCGGTCGCTGCTTCTGATCAAAGGATTATAACAACACACACATATGTGGTTTGTGTGTGTTCGATGATACAGCAGGAAACCAAAGAGTGGAGGGGCCTTTTATAAACTCAAACATGAATTCGGGGTGTTTGGGAACAAGGTCGTAGTAATTCAAGAAAGGAAGACGAGGAAATTGGGATTTGGGGGATTCTTATTGTCGGTCTAATCGGAGCTACTGCAACTACAACAGGTATTCAGTTGTAATAAAATGCTCTCTGGAGTTGTAATAAGGAGCGTTTGGCAACGAGTTTATGAACAGATAAGGGATCGTTTGGCATCTCTTTTTTTTTTGATATTATGTTAAACATCGAAAATGATTTTTCGTTTTGTGTTTTATGTTCGTAGTATCAGTATCTTGGTGTTTAGTTATGGTGTTTTTATCGTCTATATTTTCGTATAATCTTTGTGTTGAGTTAGGCTGTTTACATGTGTAGCATATCTGTTTTTTTGCAGTCAAATTTTGTTCTATGTTTTCTAGCATATCAAATTCTGCTCTATGTTTACAGCAGACTACAAAGTTTGGTCTGTGTTTTACTGTTACACATGTAACACTCGTGTGTTTTTGCATCATGTCTGTCTTTTTTTTTTGATATTATGTTAAACATCGAAATTGATTTTTCGTTTTGTGTTTTATGTTCGTAGTATCAGTATCTTGGTGTTTAGTTATGGTGTTTTTATCGTCTATATTTTCGTATAATCTTTGTGTTGAGTTAGGCTGTTTACATGTGTAGCATATCTGTTTTTTGCAGTCAAATTCTGTTCTATATTTTCTAGCGTATCAAATTCTGTTCTATGTTTACTGCAGACTACAAAAGTTTTGTCTGTGTTTTTCCTGTTACACATGTAACACTCGTGTGTTTTTGCACCATGTCTGTCTATTTTTTTTTTTGTTTTCTCATGTATGAGTTTTTTTTATGTTACCTATGTCTTTTTTTACAGAATATGTCTGTTTTTGTGTTTTCTCATATAGTCTTATCTATAAGTAAAGACAGAAAATGTGTTGTTATTTGTTTTAAGAATGACTTTTCAGAATGTTGTTATTTGTGTTTTCTCTGTGTTTAGTTAGGGTGTTTTTCTCGTCTATATGGTCGTATCATCTTTGTGAATTTACTTAGGGTGTTTTTTTCCTGTGTTAAGGTAGGATGTTACGTGTGTAGCGTATCTGTTTTGCAGTCAAAGGTTGCTTGTAATTCAGTAAAAAATGTATGCTGGGTGCAGACTACAAAAGTTTGTCTGTGTTTCCAGAAAAAAAATCCTGTTACACATGTAACACTCGTGTTTTTTGCACCTTATCAAGAATGTAATATTGCATATTATAGAGGAAGAATTGGGAAAAAAAATTCTTGAATGGAATGTCATTGATCATGGGATGAAATCTATGTTTGCGTATGTTTCATATGTAACAACACCACTAAGTTGGTATAGATTAGTTTCTGTTTTTTTACTAGATACAAAGTTTTGATTTTTTCATGTAAATTGAAGAATTTTGTTTTATTTTTGCAGGTGAGCATATTTTTTTTTGCATTAAAGATGAAGATGATTATCAAGAATGAAGTGTAGACAATTTTTTTTTTATTTATGATAGTTTTTTTAGCATTTTGTCGATTTGTAATGACCGTTTTGTTTGTTTTAGCACTTTGTAAGAAACAATTCTTGTGTACATTTGAATGTTTTTTGATCTATAAAGTTTTTAATTGATTATATACAATCTGTGCAATTTTAACGTACGCAACACTGCATATGTTACATATGTAACATGACGTGCTGACAGATTTAGGACTATGGTCACAAAAGTATGAGAGAGATGATGTGACATGTGTGGGGTCCACACTGTCATATCTGCTTTTCAGAAAATGGCATTTGACCATTGTGCCCTTTTTTTGTCATCTACCTTAATAAATCTATTATAATATTAAGCATTTGATCCACACCATTGATCTAGATTGATCAATGGTTGATATAGGGTTTAATGGGTTTCTTCAAAATAGGAGGGTTTTTATTTAATCCTTGCCCCACATATATATATATATATATATTATATATATATATATATATATATATATATATATATATATATATATGGTAAGGATCATACGAGAACCAACTTTAGGGAGAGAACCAAAGAACCAATGTGAACAGGGGCATTAATGTAAATATCACTTAAAACCTAACAATATAAACCACACAAACAATCCATTTGTTCATTCAATCACCAACATCTTCTTCATTCAATCCATCTCTACATTCACATATCATTCACTCATTCAATCACTAACATATTCTCTGTTCACGTTCTTCAAGCATTCTTTCTTTCCTTGATTAATATTTTGTTAATCTAATTCATGTTCACATATATAAATCCACATTAATCATCGTAGATCCTGTGAACAAATCTACTGAACATTCGATTGTTACGATCAGCATGTTCATCACGGAAACACACGACCTTTCGTTTTCTTAGATCGGGAAACGAGCGACCGGGTGCTGGTTTCGGTTATGCGATGACAGGGGACACACCGGAAAGAAGGTTCGGTTGTGGATGGTTCAGGCATCGTTGGTGACTATGGTCGTTGGCGAGGTTGGTTCGGCTATAGTAATAATGGCTTGTGGTGATGTTCAGTTTCGGCTATGGTGCAGCGATTGGTTTCGTTTGAGGTTTAAAACCTAGAAAACCTGCTCTTCATCCTCCTTACTTTGAGGTATTATTATTATTAGTCTATTACATTTCCGTTTTTTAACCTAATTTTGTTGTTCTATTGAATATTTGCTCATATTTTGTTGTTCTAGTGAATATCGGATTTAATGTTGTTCTATGGATGCGCCACATGGCCTAGCCTTCGTCCTTCACCAAGGATGCGCTCAATATCGGATTTAGTGTTAAAGGATTGTGTATCTCCTATAATTAGTTAAGCAAGTATACATAGCCCGAAAGCTAGTTGTGCACTTAAGCTGCGAGTGTACTAATGCAATGCTTATGCTATGACAGTTATAGACTAGACTCACCATGCAGTCCTAGTTCACTATAACCAATGGCTCTGATACCAATCTGTCACACCCTCAAATTTCCACTGCGGGGTTTATACCGCGAGGCGCATGACATACCAGGATCCCATAGCCATAAGTCATAAGAACGACTCTAAATGCCCAAACCATTTAGTTCGTTATTGAAAATCACGTTTAGTGTTTACCAAAAAGTTCAGTTAAGTTGCGGAATCGTAATTCAAACATAACCATTTACATTCATGCGCAAAACAACGCGCCCAGAATAAAACCGTTGAACGCAAAGTAAAGTATAAGTTAAATAATGTTCACAACCCATGACACAATGATGCATGTCCTATCGTGCTCCGAACCTAGAGACCTGCAAAAGCATGCTATCGTGTGTCAACATAAAGTTGGTGAGTTCACAAAGTAAGGTAAGTAAAAGTGTAGGTTTCCCAAACCAAGAAACAGTAGTTAGGTTTTCCCAAACCCACAAGTAGTAATCAACAACCAAAACCAAGAACCAAGTACCACTAGTTCAGCGTATGCCAAGGGTAGCTAACCCATTCATGATAACTAAACAAGGATATACCGAATTGCTATTTGAACGATGCACTCGCCCCGCGAGCTGGTTTTTGCCTTCCATCATTGCCTATCAACAATGATACAGTCTAAGGTCGTAGTTCACGCCCGGCTCCCAGCACGGTGTGAGGTTTGTCAAACCTAATAGCGCTATCAACTAGTAACCCGCTTGCCACCCGACAACTCATTCGGTAAATAGTGAAGGACTTCCGTGATAGAGTGTAGTTTAGTTCATCAAGGACACAGAGTGTGAAACTAGCAAGGTCCGATTCCTCCCAGGAATCAACCCATCCAAAAACCCGAGATAAAAATAGTAGTCCCAAACCTGGACTAGTACAGTAAGTAAGTTGTCTCCCCGAGACGCATGCTTTTGAGAAAAAGAGTAGTGAAACTCACCTTAGTATGCAAGCAAGTAAATCCAAATCCCAAAGTAGGGTGTGCTACCGACTCCCTATTACATATATCACTAAGTAAGTATATGTGTAATACCATTACACCATATAACCCGTTTGTCCAAGGCGTTTAAACGTTCAAAAGTGTGTATGTGACGCCTAGTGATTCTACATGCAATAGTAAACCCTACGGACTCGTTGGTGAATGTGTTGGTTACAATTAGTTTCTACATTCCGTATGTGTCTCAAACAAATGTACTTCAGTTACACGTCGATTCCATACCACCTAAGACCTCAATTAATCACATAAGCACATAATACACAATCTGTGTTCTCAGGACAGATTGTGCGCCATCAAAACGAATTTATTTAAAATAGTAAATCAGTGAGTTAACCTCCCAAATTTTTACTGAATTTTCTTTGAGATTCACTCAACAACACCTATTTTTTTTTTTGTCTTAAATCCAAACAAAAAATAATTAAAATTCGTCTAATTCATCTATGTTCAGAAAACCTTCCTAACAGGTCAGTTTGGTAGATAAATTCCCAAAAATTGTGTATTCATCCAAACGGGATGAATGCACTTGGAAAACTCATATTACTCCAATATTAATCTTCTGTAAAAATTTCACAATCCAACTCTTTATAAAACTTGAGTTATGATGTTTCAAAGTTGACTCAGTTTGATACCCGAAATTCTGACCTGACCTATTTTCAATGAAAATTCCAAAAACGACTCAACCGACGTCCAAAACACTTGATTTTACCCATTATGAAAAGCTAAGACCAAGTGTGATTCAACCATGCAAAGAAAATACCAAAATCATCATGTTAAGGTCGTGTTACAGCTCCTACAAGTTCGTCAAATCATTCTGTCCAGATTTTAGTTTCGCCTAAATCATACTTTAATCGACTACCGTGTGCATAAAAACAATCAACAAACATCAATCATCATTACCAAACATCCCTAATACTTATTTTGATCAGATTCTACTACCAATCATGCAAAGATCACAACTTTAAAGACCAAAACATCAATAACTTGCGCAACAAGTATCCTATGATGTTACTAATCGTTTATTATCATGTTTAATCCGTTTAATCTTCAAAAGATTCATGTTTTAATGATTATTAAAAACTTTCAGACCTGGACAAACTTTGTTACATGATTTTTATAACAAAAACATAAGATAAAAGTGTAAGGAATCAAAGGTTATACCCTTAGCCCTTCGATTCGATCAACCGTGCGCCTTTGTAGCTTCCCAATTGATGATCTTGAGCCTTAGCAGGAGTTTTAGGGTTAATATTTCGTGTGGGGCAGTAAGGGGGCGATTAGGGTTGAGTTTAGGGGTTGCATAGGGGTTAAGGATGCTTAAATAGGTGTGTAAGTCGGTTAAGACTCGTCAGGCTTCTTCGAGCGCCCGCTCGGAATCTGTGAGCGCCCGCTCGGACTCTGTGAGCGCCCGCTCACAGGCCCTCGGCGCGCGCGGGTGGCTTGTTTCGTCTCCTGACGTGTTTTCCTTTGACGCTTTCGTTATTTCGGACCGTAACAAGTGCAACCCCATGTGTTAAGACCCTAATCAACCTAATGGTCCACCTTTAACGATTTTTATTAAAGTATCCGATTTAAGTTCACGTAATCACATACGGTTTGCACATATTTTCACAACGTATCACAGAAGCACGTAATTGCAATCAATCTCAATCAGTTAACTCACAATTATTAAACTTCTTTGTTCACCAACGTCCGAGGTTCACTAATCATGCATATAGTCTGGTAATTCCTCGAATTACCACTTCATGCAGTTATTACCCTATAACTGTGCGACGTGTGACTTTACTAGCTAACCCTAGTTAAGTAGAACATGAAATTGCGAGGTATCACAGATATATTAAACAATTTATTGAATAATAATAATGAATGTGTAGATGATAAAGGAGGCGGTAGTGACGTTGAAGGAGAGGAGCAGATCGAGTCAGCATGCGATAGCGAAGTTTGTAGAGGAGAAGCAGAAGAATCTTCAAGCAAATTTTAAGAAGATGTTGTCGACTCAGGTGAAGAAGTTTGTTGCAGCGGGTAAAAGTAATGTTTATGCACATGTGCATAACGCAATTGTTAATGATAAAAGTATGTTTATGTACATGTGCATTAAGTCTGTTACCATTAAGGTCATTAACAATAATGCACATATGCATTTGTTATGTGGTAATGAAAAAAGTAACGTTAATGCACATGTGCATTAAGATTGAAATTTTGTTTTTCTTATGTGTTTATTTTTTGTAGTTAAAGAATGGGAAAAAAGATCGAAGAAGGTAACTTTTGTCTTATAATCGAGGGAGAAGGGTAAAAAAAGCTGCCAGGTGCGATTGAGAATGATGATATAATCGTTGATCATGAAATTAAAAACAGGTCGCTATTATTTATTTAAGCAATTTAGATATATATGCACATGTGCATATATGTATAGTTTTCATGTTAACTAATAAATATTAATTATTAGTTATTTTAACTCATGAACAATGTGATAAATTTAAGAAGTATACGTTGTTTAGGTTGACGGATGAAAAAACAAGGGAGATGTTAGATAAGGCATCAATGAGGTGTGAAGAGTGTTGTGAGAAGATAAGTAAAATGCTTAGGTGTTTGATTCCGTTGCCTAATGGATATAAAGTGCCAGTTCGTTGGCCGAAGAATAAGGATATGGTGAGATTGTTAGTTTGGTAAGGTTTGTTACTGTTTGTGTTTTTTGAAATTTGTTTGATTGAAATTGTAGTTAATAAATGTGTTAGGCGCACTTAGGGCGATAAGCGCTGTTTAGAAAGTGAACAAAGCACACTTGAATGATAAAAGTAGAATGTATTATGAATTGAAAATTAGAACTTCCTTCAAATACATGAGCAAAAGTTGAATGATGCTTTCAGAAGGTGTTTTCAGGTAGGGTTGTTTGTCATTGAGATAAGATAGGAAGTTATGTTCAGGTTGTTTATTAAATGAAGTAAATGGTCCTGCACGCACTCGGTTAGGAGGATAATTTGTGTTTTGGACGAGGTGCCATTTTCTGATATACAGATGTGCATTAAGATTGTTAATGCATATGTGCAAAACGTAGTTTATAATGTTAAAAAGTAATGTTAAAGCACATAATGTTATAATTAGGCCATTAACAATGATGCACGTGTGCATTTGTTTTGTTGTAATTAACAAAGTAATGTTGTTGCACATGTGCAATCAGGTTGAAATATCGGTTTTCTTATGCGTTTTTATTGATTGTAGCTAAGAGATGGGGAAAAACATCAAAGAAAGTAACATTTGTATTACAATCGAGGGATAAAGGAACAAAAAGGTTACCAGATGCAAGTGAAGATAATGACACGATTGTTGATCAGAAGTTGAATCAGGTTGGCATTATTTATTTAGTCCAAATGTACTTGGTATTACCTTGTTCCCTGTATTTGTTATGTTCTTTATGTATTTTTATAATCGAGATCCATTTGATATCCCAGAAGCGGAAGCTGATAATGTCACGAATGTTTATCAAGGAGTTGAATCAGGTTGGTCTTATTTTTTTAGTACATTTATATAAAGATGCACATGTTCATATGTGCAGTTTTTCTTGTGAAATATTAAATGTTGATTGTTTAAACACACAAATTATCCTATATGTAGATATAGATTTAAGAAGAAAGGTTCAAACGAGGTCAAATAAGCGGAAACATATTGTGACGGTGAAAAATGACGGTTAAAACGGTGGCAGTAAAGACAAATCAAAAGAATGTTATGATAGAAGCAAATTGGCGCCCGATACGAACACGCATTACACCACGTCATCTTTGGTTGGATATAAGGAAATTGTCAAACAAACAAAGAAGTTTGTATAACATTTTGTGTAATGTATGTTTGGTTTAACATTTTGTTATGTTGGTGAACGTGAGGTTGTGAAATAATTAGAATTTTGCATGTAGGTGGTTAACATAGTTGGTTTGTAATATGGATATTTTTTTTGTTATCGTGTGTTTTATTGAGTTAATACGTTTGATAGAGACTACATGTAGTTGTATGATAAAAGACAAATTGGTATAAAAACTTTGTTATATGATGAATGATGCATGCATATATGTATGCCCGAAAGTTAAACCACTAAAAAATCTAACAATATTAGTGAAATGCACATGTGCATGCAGTACGTGTTTCTTATTTTATAGGTCTTATATAGAGGTGTTTCAAGTTTATTCATGTTTGTTGTCATACACGTGTTTTATTTTCAATTTATGTTATAATATACATGACTAAACACTTGACGAGTTCGAGTGTATTTTATATCTCACTGTGCGGTCATTTAATGACCATTGAATATAATTTGTGACCCCTTATATATCTGTATCGCGTCCATTTTATAATCATTTAAGTATGGTAATTGACAATGCATTCAAAATTGTGATTTAATAGTGAAATGCACATGTGCATACGGTGTATTTCTGTATATATAACAGCGAAATGCACATGTGCATCAAGGATGACGTCATATGACGTCACAACAGCCGTTTTTTTTATTTTTTTTTCGAATTAATAATGAAAAATAACCATTTTGGTGTTTTTACTTTTTTTATTTTTTTTATTTATTTAGGTTATATAATTTTTTTTTATTTTTTGATGGAAGGGTTTTTGTAGACACCCTTCGTATTTATAAAAATGTCACCTGTTCACACTGGTTCTTTGGTTCTCTCCCTAAATGGTGGTTCTCAAATGATCCAAATCCTATATATATATATAATACATTATAAAGGAGGAGTGATGTACAATAAGGTAATTTGCATTTCCGTACAACTTAACAAGCAACATGTACAACATATTTAAGCAAGAAATTTAAGGGTATTATGGGCATAATTGGGACAATTAAGAAACTTAAGAGGGTAATATAGGCATTTCATCCACCTCCTCCTTTATAATATCAAAAGACTTTTACAATACTACCCTCCTTCTTCCATCCATACCCTTCAATTGTTTGCCTTCTTCCTTCATAAATATAGATCATTAACCTCTTGTCCCTTCAAGTTCCATAACCCTAAGGATCAAATTGAATGAGATTGATTGTGAAATTCAAGTCCTCCTCTTATAACATTCAATTGAAGGCCTACATGAACTATCTTGCCTTCAAAAAAATGCTTATGTAAGAACTATTACTTATTTTACTATTTGCATTTTCTTTGTTTATTGCACAAAGTTTGCAATGTATATTGTTTTTTTTTTTTTATTTATGCACCTAGATTTGGACGAGCACATTGCAACGAACAATTTTGATTGCAAATCAAATTGTTGGATTTCCCAAGGTTAGTTTTACATGTCATATAAATTGCTTCTTTGATCACTTATCATTTGTAAAATTTGTGTACTTTCTTTACGTTATAGATACAATGGCGTGCACTTGATGAGATAAATGTTGGTGTATGTGACGGTATGACGTATGAAAAAAAAGAAGAACATTCCTGAAGAATACGAGTATGTTAAATATGAAATATTCAATTTTTTTTTATAATTTTATACCTTTCCATTCAATGGTCTTTTTTTAAAGGTCAAGGAAGAAAGACAAACTCAGGTATCGATATCCTCGTGGAGAGTCGTATCTTGATGTGATACAAAGGTATTGAATTCAAATACAAGGAAAAATCTCTGTTGAAAATATATAAAGTAAATAATTAAAGTTTTGGTATTTTAAGCAACGTCAAAAGTTTGCAGTTGTGTATATAACAGGTTGGAGCCGGTTATTATTGAGTTAGAACGACAACGCGCGCCGGTTATTATTGAGCCGGTTATTCCATCATTGCCCTTTAACCATACCTATCTCTTTCAATTCCCTCATTTACTTATTTATTACTTCTCAGACAACTCAAAGGTTCTTGCAATTTCAATTGAAGCATTTGTCAGTTACCCACTCATCATATTCCTGAAGGTGTGCCTCCGTATTAAGAGATCCTCCTTCCAATTTCTTACCCTCATAACAAATCAGCCGTATTACAGGCAATTGTTTTCTCAAGTTATTGGTAATTTTTCATGCTTTGTGGTTATTTTAGGCTTTGTATTGTTTGTTTTTAGTTTATTTGTGGTTCCAAATTCGTGGTATTTATATGATGATGAAAGAAACCCCACTGACCTACATAGAATTCAACGGCCAGTTTTGAAGTTCTTGTAGGTTAGTTTTTCTTTTAATCAACTATCCGTTTTCCAAATTCGTGTTGATATTGTTTTATTTTATACTTTTAAAACTATTCATGTATATTTTTATTACGTGTAATTGATTATAAGATTGTTCTGTGATGATGATGTGGTACATGGTTAGTTTCTATAATTTATATAGTTTATAATATTAACAAATTACTTAGTTTTTCTTAACTTTAGTATTTGTTTCTACATGTTGAAACTATAAAAAATTCAATCTTGATTCATAAATCATAATAGGCAACTAATTTCGTTTATTCATTCCACTTAAAATTTTTCATTTGTATGCATGCTTAAGCTGTAGTTTTTTGTAATTTGTAGTTGCTTGGTTGTTGGATTGATCTTTTTTAGTAACAATGTGAAAAACTTTTATGATTGAACCATATTTTTCTAAACTCAATGGAAAGTAGATGGTGTAAAAAACCATTTAACACTACATTGAACTAGAAGCATGTTGAGCCTTAGCTATTTCCATCATAACAGCACTCACATTTGCATCCTGCTCGATACACCCAACCTTATGCAGTTAATCTGTAAGTACAACACAAGTATTAGGATACACATGACATCAAATAATTTGGCGCGACTCCCCTTAAATATCTCATGCTTTTTTTTGTATATGCAGATATTCTTTTATGGATTAGTAAGTGGCATGCTTTTCATCTCCATTGAGCTTTCTGGCACATTGGGTTATTTAGCTCATGAATATCTTTTAGATGGTATGACCAAGTAATCTTGAACTACTTAAATTTTACACAAAACTGATTTATGTTAAGACACTTTTTATTAAATTGTTTTTTTTTTTTAATTTGATGGTATGTTTTCCTTGTACAGTTCATGCTGATGCTGCTATCGAAAAGTTTTTTAATTTTAAGACAACAACCCCATAAGCTACAATTACTTAGATATTCGTGTAACTTGGTAGAGCAAGTCTTCATCACATGAACTTTATACATACATCTAAAAAGAACTAAGAGTTATCACAAGTGGAAAATGTATTATATAGCCATATGACATTAAAGTAATCAGCACAAGGAATTGCAATTGCAATTGAAGCATTTGTCAGTTACCCACGGGTCACCAAGTTCGAGGCACCTAAGGCGTCTCTGATGAGGCTTCTCGTATTGGCATATATATATCACATGTAGAAGAGAATATCTATATTTTGTGTATACATTGAAGTTAAATATAAGGCATTAATGTTAGAAACTTCTTTCACATTGAATGTTAGAAGTAAATGTGTGTTAATTAGTTATCATTTGAAGGGTTTAATAGTTATGGGGTTTCACTTTATTATATTTAAGAGTAAACTGCCATTTTCGTCCTTGAGGTTTGGCACTTTTTGCCAGTTTCATCCAAAAGATTTTTTTTTCTCAACTGGCTCCACTAGTTTTCAAATTCTTGCTGGTTTCGTCCAAGTGCCTAACTCCGTTAGTCAATCTCAGTTAACTGAGGGGCAGTTTTGTCAATTCAAATGGTGTATAGGAAGAAATATAATAATAATAATAATAATAATAATAATAATAATAATAATAGAAAACAATATTTGGTGTGTGAGGATAAAAGTCACCCACTCCCTTAATTTATATCTCTCTTTCTTGATTTCTTCCTTCAATCACAAACACATAACAATGGAATCTGTTTCTTCTTCATCAATGATACGTGTTTATCCCCATTAAACCTCAACTCTAACACACCCTCTTCCTTTAACAGACCCAATTATGTGTCCTCTCGTCGATACTTCCTTTAACAGACCCAATAAGTTAGTGTTTTTGGTATACATCTAATTCACTTGCTTGTAGTTGTTTAGGAGTGGGGGGTTTTTGGGGCTGTAGATTCTGTGGAGATGGAGACAGGGGCGGTGTGGAGGTTGGGTCGGGTGACGGGTTGGAGGGTGGTTATGTATGGTGGGTCCTTAATCCTCTCCTTATTCCTCCTCTTCATCGGCCTCGCCGCCATCATCCTCCTCCACTTCCTCCTCGCCGCCTCCTTCCTCCACCGTCGCCGCCGCCGCCGCACCTCCCCACGCGCCGCCTCCCTCTCTCTCCACGACATCCACACCCACATCCCACCGTTCCAATACAAACAATCCAACGCATCCCATGATTGTTCCATTTGTTTGGAACATTTTAATGAAGGGGAGATCTGTCGGGCTATTCCTGTTTGTGACCATGTGTTTCATGCAAGATGTGTGGATAGGTGGCTGATGAAGGTGCCCAGTTGCCCGTTTGCAGGACCCGGGTCCGGTTAGATGCTGATGGGTTGAATGATTCGGTTGTTAGTGATGATTAGTGGTTTAAGGTTTTTGTGGGCTGTTGAATCTTGTTTTGATGTAACTTTGTGATATTATCATTTGCAGATTCAATGAATGGATAGATAGTTTAGTTTATTTTATTATAATACAGATAATATTTGAATTGACAATTTTACCCCTCAGTTAACTGAGATTCACTAACGGAGTTAGGCACTTGGACGAAACCAGCAAGAATTTGAAAACTAGTGGAGCCAGTTGAGAAAAAAAAATCTTTTGGATGAAACTGGCAAAAAGTGCCAAACCTCAAGGACGAAAATGGCAGTTTACTCTATATTTAAAGTTGAAGTTATGTGTTATATAATTATGAAAATGATAATTGATTGTCATAATCATTAGTTTGTAACTGATTCAACATTCAATATTCTTCAATTATCTTGTTCTTCATCATCTTAATGGTAATTGCTTAGGGAAAGCATCATCTTTTTTTTGAAACTCAAGACCTCACATTTTTAGTGTATTAAAAGGCTTTGCCTTGTCATTGGACCACCAACCCCAATGGTGGAAGGCATCATCTGTTTGTATAAAAGTAAAAGCAAAAAAAAAAAGGAATAACTAATAAAATTTGTTGTACAAGAATGGGGAAAATAGAATAATAATCAATAAATCTATATTTAAGATCTGTCAACACATTTGTATACGTCAAGTTTTAATATTTAGGTTGTAATTATTTACAAAGAAGCTGGTTGACGACTCCACTGACCATCAAGGCTATAACCTGATGTGAATATTTTTCATGCATTGCGTCTTGGTTTAATGAGCCATCTTTACTATATGTCAAAACCGATCGGTTTGGCCATTGCAAATTCTCGCCCCACAATGCTTTAATTTTTTTTGTAAGGTTTTATTTGGATCCCGCGGCAACGCGCGGGTAAACCCACTAGTATATATATATATGTAACGTTGGTATGTTTGGTTAATTTGTTTTTTTATTATTTCGTTTGATTGAGCATGTGTGGACCTCCCAAAAAAAAAAAAAAAAAAAAAAAAACCCTTTAGGGGCGACACCCGTCGCCCCTAAAGATACAGCCCAGATTGCACAGAATTTTGCCACGTGGCAAAATAAAAAATTTTAATGGAAAAGAAATGCCACGTGGAAAAAGGAATTAGGGGCGACACCTTTAGAAGCCACAGTGGATTTTAGGGACCAAACAAATATGACAGAACCTTTAGGGGCGACAGTCGCCCCTAAAACTTAAATCGCCCCTAATGACCAATTATTAGGGGCGACTGGCGTCGCCCCTAAAGCTCCAGTTTGTTGTAGTGTTATTACATCTGATGGTGTTTTCATTTTATTTATTATTTTTGTTTCATTAGCCCTAATTTAACTACAGACCGAGGATGTTATAGTCGACAATGAAGAATTCGGTCTAGAAGGCGACCAATCCCCTGACGTCAGTCACACTACCTCATCATCAACTCAGATCCAATCTCGTCCTCACACTACCACCAGAAAAGGTCTGCAAATTCTAAATCGGACTCCAAAATTCAATTCGCTCTCGAACACACGTTCGGAGATTCCAATGAGTTCTCTGTTGCTGGTACTTTCACTGCTCGGTTTAAAACCTCTCATCATGGCGGTCATGTATTATTATTATTGTTGTTGTTGTTGTTGTTGTTGTTGTTGTATTGTGATTGTTGATCGTAAATTTATGTTGCATTGGGTGAACTTCAACTATGATTGTGCAATTGTTAATTTGCTGTTATTTTTCAGTAACTAAATTGAATAATATTATTTAGATATGAATAAATTGAGTGTGAAGTGATGTATGTGTGATGTTAAGTTGTTCTGTTTTTTTTTTAATTATAGAATTTAATGTTTGGTAATGAGTTTTGGTTTTTAAAACGAGCAGACTTTGATGAAAGGCTATGAAGAAGGGCATGGGGATGGAAGTGATGGTGATCATGTTGATGTTGTGGCTGCATAAGTACTACGTTGTTCTCTTTTATTTACATGTAGTAACTTCAACCTATGTTGTCAAAAGCCTAAGGTTTGATTACTATGTTGAGCTTTCTATAGGTTTTATTTTCCTGTAGCAGTTTTATCTATTTTTTTTGTTTATCTTATTCATTCATATCTACATGTTTGATATTTTATGTAATAGATGATGAGAGATTAACTTCGATATATATATATATATATATATATATATATATATATATATATATATATATATATTCTATTGAGTGATTTCATAGCAATATGATTACATTGGAAAGTTGTACGTGATTCCTTGAACGATGATTATCCTATCACGGAAGATGCATTACGTGCTAACTTCTTGATTCCTTTTGATTAAAATATCGATGGTGTTGGAGGTTCTCTTACAGAGCTTTGCTATGATTCTTTGAAATTTTTTAACCCTATGCTTCATATTTTTGTAGAAAAGTTATGCCTTAATATTCATCATAGAACATGATGATCATTAAGATTTAATTATCTATGAAACTGAGTATAGGTCAAATGATTATATATTACTTAATTCGATGCCTACATAGTTATTTCATTCATTTGTATGTTTAAATTATATATTTATTCTTTTCGTTTGTTTACTAATACTATATATTTTTCAACCCCGGGACGCTCTCGGGATATAATCTAGTAACTATATAAAAGAATAAGAAAATTTTGTAATTATGATTTAATAGATACATGATTCATATTTACGTAAAATATGATGCTTCAATTATAGTAGATTGATTATTTTTTTAATTGCAATAGTGTGCCTTCAATTATAGATATCAAACGTTTTATCTAAACTATTGGCATGTCACTCTACGGAGCCAGCCAGTGAGCTTCCACAATGCATAGTCCACCAAAACAAGTGGGCAGACCAAAACCAAACTTGCACCATTACAGGAGGTAGTCCAAAAAATGTCCGTCCGTTATAAAAAACGGGTTTGGTTCAAAGGATGTGAGCCCATGTTGTACTTTAATAATGTATATATATTCTTCAAATTAAATAGGTTAATTTATAAAGATTATAAATTAATTTTAATAATTTAGTGTTTATCACAATAATAGAAATTGATTGTTTTAAAAAAGTATAATGAGATGAGGGGAACCATAACATAGATTTGACTATTTGAGGACAGAAGGGGAGAATGGAAGGGATGGTGATATGCCTTTGAGACGAAGGAGAGAAGAGGAACCATACCGTATAGTTAAGATGGCGCGTTGTCAAGTTCAAGTTTATATCAAATTATTATGAAAATTTTGTAGTGACATTATTAAAATTCTTTGTTATTATGCATGGCTAATATTTTTGTGATCAACCCTAGTGTAGGGTTTGTGCTGGTGAACATAAGCTAACTTGGTTAGTAAAAGTTAGGCATGATATCTTAGTTATTTGTTGTCTATATCGATTGATTGACTTTTTTTTTTTTTTTTTTTTTTTAATGTGTATTAGCAGAGCAAATTTGCTTATGTTGAGTGTACTAACAATCATCAATCATTGGTTGTGGATGATTAGTCGATTGTTTCACAAGTCACGTATTATGCAATTACGGGCCGTTAAGTCAATGTGGGAAATTTTTTTGGCTAATGATTATCCTTACTGGCAAGTTTTTTAAAAAAATATGTCAATGCAATTTCCTATTGGCAACTTACTTAGAGGGTTTTGGGATTGAGTTACAAAACAACTTATTATTGACTTATTGGTTTTTTATTGACGTATTGGCTTTTTTAAAAAGCCAATAAGTCAATAAGTTGTTTGTGTAAACTAAAAACACTTTTGGTTTTGCTTTTTCAGTAAGGGTGGAAAAGTTGTTTTTAAGAACTCAGAAATCCTGCCTTTTGGCTTTTGGTTATTTTACACTAATAAGCTAAACTAAACACTTTTTAAAAAACAACTTATTGATTTTCCCACCACAAAAGCTAATCCAAACACTTTTTTTAAAAACTCATTTTCAAAAAGTCATAAGTCAATAAACACTTGAGTAAATTACCAAAACCGTCCCTGTGGTTTGGCTCAATTTGCCACTCCAGCCCAATCTTTTAAAAAGTGCATGAACACTCCTTGATCTTTAAAAAAATATATGTTAAAACAGTCCAACGACTTAACCCAGATATCTTTTCTTCGTTAAGTCAAGGGCATTTTCGTCAAGTCAGGGCAAAATTCACCTTCTTCCCCATTTTTGTAACATCCCAACCGATGGCGGAAACATCGAGATGTCACGAGGTAACGATTGTTCAATAGTTCATGGACTAGAAATGTAAATATTGATACATTGACTAAGTAATTTATTACATTGAAATGAAATTACAAGAATACAACGTTTAAGAACTAACAATCTAAAATAAAATTTAGTAAATCTCAAGTCTAAGTCTAAGTTCCAAAAGCTTAACAGTGATCTCATAACAACCAGAAACATGTACGAAAATAATTTTGTCAATACAAAATGTATTGGTGAGCATACCATGTTTGAATAAATATAGTAGGAAAAGAGTTTCGCAATTCACGTATTATACTGTCTACAATTTAGTGTTCAAGCTATGTATAAATGTCACCTAAAATTAAGCCTTAGAGTAGAAATGATATCTAAGAATAATGGGATATCTAGTATATATGTATAGTAGTCGCCTAATAGTATGATTATATATAGTATGCAACAACGCAAGTAGTTTACACATAACAATAGTCAAGTACTATTTATTGCTACGCTAGGCCCACACCGGGTTAATGATTAAGGTCATAAGTACACACTATCAGCGATCAACAAGTAAAACACATACAAGAATTGCGATTGTGAATATAGACTAAAGCATGATTAAGTGAGTGAAGTAATAAGCGTACATGAGTCACCCCAAAAGTGTAAACATGAAAAATGGGAAAGATATACTCACATTCGCTAAGCTGAATTATCCTCTAAGAATTGTGAATGTATGTGAAGCGAATCCCAAAGACTCAACAACGTAGCTAGTCCAATTTGAAGAAATAAAAACCGAAAAAGAAAAAATATCAAGCTTCAAATTCGCCAATTACAAGAGCTTATAATCAAAGCTTCAATTGTAGAAGTAATAGACTATAGAAGAAAGGTATGAGGGACAGTTTAATCAGATTGAAACAATCGATTTAGAGGTGCCCAGTGTAATGGGTCATAGGTGGGTTTTATACTAGTTTTGGATTCAATTAGCCATTAAAATTGGTCAACACCATAAAGTAAGGTTTCATGATGAATTGACTATTTGACTAGGACTTTGACTGTTTGACTAAAACTTTGACTAGGACTTTGACTGTTTGATTGTCTTCACGGACCGCGAGAACTAAAAAAATCAAATTTTCTAATTTAATCAATTTTAAGTTCCGGACTTGTTTCCTTCGGTTTCTAAGTTGTTTTAGGACCGAAAATTAGGGGTTTTGAGTATCAAGGTCTGAAACATATGTGTAGGGATGGCAACGGGTCGGGTATGGGTCGGGTTTAACTAATACCATACCCATACCCGGTTATAAAATCTCATACCGTACCCGTCCCATTACCCGTTGGGTATTACCCATTGGGTATTGAGCATACCTGCGGGTATCTGGTATACCCGTTGGTATTCACATGCATATATATATATATATATATATATATATATATATATATATTTTCTTTTATAGTCATATGTTTTAAGAAATCTAGAGTATATGAAATTGTAATAAGTAACATATATATTATCATCACCATAATAATCTTTGAAACATTTAATATGTAAATATATATTATAGTATCAATTTTGAAAACTATTTATATATTTCATAGCATATAAATATAAATAATAATGTTATTAGAATATGTATTTTAGACGAAAAGTTTATTTTTCAAATAATAAATCTATTAGAATGAAACATTACTAAAACAAATAGTTAAAAAAAGATATATATATATATATATATATATATATATATATATATAAAACTTAAAAGTATTCGGGTATATATTTCGGGTAGACGGGTATTTAGTTTCGGGTAATCGGGTCGGGTATCACCTAATACCATACCCGTCCCATACCCGCGAAATATTTGTTTTCCAATACCAAACCCGTCCCATACCCATCGGGTATCGGGTATACCCGTCCCAAATGCTTCGGGTTTCGGGTATACCCGTCGGGCTCGGGTTTTTTTGCCATCCCTACATACGTGCTCGGGTGTAGATGTGAGTATAAAACTTTCAATACTTTTACTTATAAAAATTATAAGTTTTATTAAATTGTGACTTTTGGTCCTATTAAAATAGGAGGGTTAAAATAAAAATTTTGAAATAGTTGAAGGACCATTATGCACATTTATGAAAAGGGAAGGGTGCAGGTTGTCACAATTTTCTTCTTCCCTAATCAGACCCACCACCCACTACCATCTTCACCTTTCACCTCAACCACCACCACCATCATCCACCCACCATCTCTTCCACCTTTCAACACCACCACTATCCAGTTATCCGCCATTACACTAATTCATTCCACTTCAAAACTTCGCATGACGAAAATACACAACCGCCACCAAAAGCAACTGCCCCAGCCGTCACTGCAATCATCGGCCACTCCACCTTTGACTTCCACACCTTCTCATCCACATCAATCCAATCAATGTCCCCCACCTCTTTCTCCTTCACATCAACATTAATATTCTCATTCTGCAACTCACACACTTTGGATTCCAGTTCTTTAACCTTCGTCTCAAATTCCTTTAACCGAGCTTCCACCTCATCCTTCTCCTCCTTCAACTTCTTGATATCCGATTCGTTCTTCGCATTCACCGACTCGAATTCCTCAACCTTTCTATCCAAACTCTCTATCAACTCATCCTTCTCACTAATTATAACCTTAACATCCTCTTCAAATTTCACACCCCCCCTCTCTCTCTCTCTCTCTCTCCTCAAACTCATGAATCCGATCATCCGATTCCTTTGATTTCTCATCGGACTCTTTCAACCGCTCTAAAAGCAAATTCCTCTTCTTCTCAATCACATCCATCTTCTCCAACTTCTTTACCTCACTCTTCTTCAACTCCTGCACAACTCATTTCAACTGAGTCAACTCAGTAACCAATTCCTGGAACTAATCAAATCAAGTTGTAGCCTTGATACTTCACTCTCCAACTAAGCAGCTCTTGTAGCAATGATACTTTGAGGGTTTGGAGCTTTTGCATCAGTTTTGTAACATCCCAACCGATGGCGGAAACATCGAGGTGTCACGTAAGAATGAGTATACAGTAGCACATGGTAATCCAAATTTTAATTGAAATAAATTTAAATGGCAAATATCCAAAAATAGAAATACATAATGAGTTTTAAATGTGGAAATCTAATACATCACAAAGAATCAAGCAAGCATAGACTTCAAATTGTCTTCATAAAGATACTCTAGTCTTCATGCATCGTTATTTCATGTTGAGTTGTAAAAATGGAGGGGTCAACTAGAAGTTGGTGAGAATACATAATCCATGTTAAGAAAATAGTTTAAGCATAAAGTTTAGCAATTCATATGTCTATCGTAAGTTTAAGTCTACATGAATAAACATGATATGTTGAATCGACATAATCAAACCTCCGACTAGTTTAGGTCCATCCCGTCATCCACGGTTCACCTTAATAATATGTTGGAACGATAACAATCACCCACGCTACCTATGTAGGAGGTACACGTATCCGGGTGAGATTGTCAATCCAATAGATCTATTATTGAGTATCGCCGGCTTGGCTATAGCTAATGATTATGTAATGTTGAAACTCGTTGAAACTGTTGTTGTTGTCTAAATCATGAGGCATTAAAGTTTACAACTAGACATGCATGTAGAATTGCTTAAGTATAATGTTGCAAGTATGAAGAATTGCATAAACATGGTTACGTAAACTCACCTTGTTATAGTATTAGGTATTGAGGAATAGTATGAGTGTAGCCCAATAGATTGCCAAGTATTACCGTATGTATAAGGCAACAAATAAGTCTAAGTCTATCTAGTCTACAAGTATATTCTAGGGTCTCGATTTGGGGATATCCAATTGTTGAATTTATAATAAAATGTTTAAATAAATAAAGGGAAATTTGATAATTAAATAAATGAAAGTTTTTTTATAAAGTTTGAATTTAGGATGTTCACAATAATGTGTTTGAAGTATAAAAATAATTTTTATAAAATTATTTTCTTTAAAATAGATTATTAAATCTATTTATTACAAATTGCCAAAATTTAACTTTAATATTTAAAAATACTAAAATTAAAGAATTATTATTTTAAAATTTATATTTCTGTTCTAAATATTCAGAAATATATTGTATAAAATTTTGGTGCAAAAATATTAAAAATTGAATTTATTATGATTTAATTAACTAACAAAAATTGATTAAAAATATAAAATAAATGATTTTTCAGAATTAAAAATAATTTCAGTAAAGTTTATCATTGTACAAACTCAGGATAATTTTTGTGGAAATTTATAAAATTGTTTTGATATTTTAATGGATTTTTATAAATATAATAGCATAAAATTGATTTAATTATTATAAATATTAAATAAATAAATTTCAGAAAACTAAAAATTGTGGGTAAAACTTTTACATCAGATTTGTTAAAAATATTTTTTTTAGAATTTATAAAAGGGTTTTAATAATTAAAAACAAATTTATAAGATTAAATGTATAATATATATATAATTGGTTTGATTGTTTTAAAAATGAAAATAAGGCAAAAAGGGGTGCCACAGCCGGGACTCGAACCCGGGTGGCTTGGGTAATTAGCATCAGTCACAACCACTTGGTCCAGACCAGTGGTTGTGATTATTTCTGTTTTAATTAAACTAAATACACTATGCTGAAACGAGTTTATCCCCAAATCAACATCACGAACCCTAGTTTAATCAATTGTCTAATTCACACATCAATAGCCCAATCAATCTTAGGGCTATTGATGTGTGAATGCCGATGAACAAAACCCACTGGAATAATTAAACTTACAACGTTGTTTCGAGCCCGATTGATCGGTCAACCCAATTAGTCAAACTGCGATCGAATGAACAAGAACAGAGTGTAATTAAGAAGATTGGAGGTTAAGAGAGGGGTATTTGCGAGTTGTGAAGGCTCGAGAATGATCAATTTATAGTGCTAAACACTGGATTGATGAAATGGTAAGGATTGACCAAACATTCAATGTAATACGCGTATAAGGTTAATTGATTATCAATTGATTGATAATCAACGTGTTGCTTAGTCATGATAGGCCGGTAATCGTTTAAAGATACCAAAAATGAATCAATTACGAGTTATTATGATGGATTATGGCAAGTCGTATGTCACAGTTGACTTTCCAAGTCAACTGTGACGTTTTAAACAAGTGATATAATTAAAACGCGCTAGTTTTTGAACAAACAAGGGTGCCAGCCCAGCTGGTTTATGTGTGTGTGTTGTTTGGGCCGGTCTTGGGCGCGGGTTCGATTCCCGGCCCAAGCGTTTTATTTTTTTGTTAAATCTCCAACACATAACCATATATATATATAATATATATATATATATAGTATTAGGGTTTCTAAAATGCGACAAAAATAATTAATACACACAAGAATATCGAAACTTGACGTTTTATTAATGATGATCGTGTAACATACAAGTTTAAATGCGAAATGTTACAGTCTCCCCTACTTTTAGGAACTTCGTCCCGAAGTTGGAGTTGGAGAGTCTTGTGGAAAAAGATGTGGATACTTCGACTTCATCTGGTCTTTACGTTCCCAAGTGAACTCTGGGCCTCGTTTAGATTCCCAACGAACCTTAACGATCAGAATGCGACTGCGCTTGAGTTTCTTGACTCTTGTATCAACAATCTCGACGGGTTTCTCGATAATGTGCATGCTTTCATCAATTTGCACATCCTCAAGAGGAACATGAAGGTTCTCATCCACTAAGCATTTCTTGAGATTCGAAACATGGAAGGTCGGGTGAACATTGCTTAGCTCAGGTGGAAGATCAAGTTTGTAAGCCACTTTTCCAACTCTGTCAAGAATTTTGAAGGGGCCTACGTATCGAGGAGCTAGTTTTCCCTTTCTACCGAAACGAATTACTCCTTTCCAAGGGGATACCTTAAGTAGTACAAGGTCCCCAACTTGAAATTCCAAGGGTTTACGACGTTTATCAGCATAACTCTTCTGACGACTTCTAGCCTTGAGAAGATTATCCTGAATAAGTTGAATTTTGTCGGTGGTTTCCTGGATTAGTTCGGGTCCAGTGATACGGGCTTCACCAACCTCAGTCCAACAGATAGGTGAATGACATTTGCGACCATAGAGTGCCTCGAAAGGAGCCATGTTAATGCTGGCGTGATAACTGTTTGTTAGGACAAAGAGGATTGGTGAAACCACTTTTGGAAACCTTAGTCTAATTCACTTCTGTCATTTTGGCTAAGTATAGAAGTACTGAAAAGAAAACAAAGAACTGCTGAAGAGAAGATATGAGAAGTGCTGAAGAAGAAACTTCATCAGAAGTTCTGAAGTCCAAACCAAACAAGTTCACTTCAGAAGTACTGAAGACAAACTACTCATCAGTAGTTTGTCATTCATCAGCACTTAGCATCAGATATTTTCCACCGCCTTTTGCATCAGTAGTTTATTGTTTATTATTACTTTTAGCTGTATTTGTTTGTTTCAATGTTGCAACTTGTGCAACTTGTTTCTGTTGTTTCTGTACTTGCTTATTGGGCAAGATACATGTATGTAAACGTCTATAAATAGGAGGCTTCAACCTTCTATTTTAGACATTGATTTTAATAGATAAAATCCTTCAAACACTCTCACTGTTCTATTCCATTTCAGTATTTATTGTGAATCTGTCTAAGTATCTAATTCTCATTTACTGCTTAGATTCATAATAAATACTTGTCATTTATTAGTTTCGATCATCAAGGGGGAGTAATAACTCTTCCTTAGTATAAAAAGTGTTGCTTTAACTTATACATTCCGCTGTGCTTATTATCTGATATACAAGGGCTTGCTAAACACTTAAGTGTCAAGATAGCAAGTTCTTGCTTAGCAACAAGAGCAATCTGATCCAACAATTGGTATCAGAGCATTGGTTTATCTGATCACATATCAATCTAACAAATTGAGAATCAGACACAAAGCTCTTATTGATACTCAATAAAAAGATCAAAAGTTCACTTTTTATCAACATCCATCACTTAAAAGAGTCATCTGACAAATCCATACTCTTTAAAATGGATCCACATAATACTGGTTCTGCCACTAAACCTGCCATGCTTGTGAGAAATGAATACAACATATGGCAAAAGAGAATGGCACATACCTTGTCACAGACCAACACAGGTCGTTGGAGATCTGTGATATATGGTCCTCACAAACCAGTAAATGTCAATCTTGAAACTAATGTCAAGGTCCCTAAGGAACCTAAAGAATATACAGATGATGATTTCCTAAAACTTGAGCTAGATGCAAAATCATTCTCTATGTTGGCAATGGCTCTCCCAAATGAGATATACTCTGGCCTTTTACATTGTGAAAGTGCCAAAGAACTCTGGGATTGTCTTAAAGAACAGTTTGGAGGAACTGAAGAGGTGATTGCCAACACTAGAGAAATTTTAGCTCAACAATATGAGACATTTGCTCATATTAATGGGGAAACTTTAACTCAACAATTTGAAAGATTCTCCTCATTAATATCTGAGCTAAAGTTAAATGGTCAGACCTATACAACAGTGTCTATGCTACATAGATTTTTAAGGTCTTTACCAGACAAATGGGAAACATACTCCATTGTTTTAAGATCCTCACCAGATTTTAGCTCCCTCACTCTTACAAAACTCCATGGGAGATTACTTACTTTTGAGAGAGAAATTGATCAAAAGAAGAAATTACAATCATCTGGTAAAACTGCTGATGACTACCTACCAGGTAGTACAGCACTTTTGGGACAAGATTCACCAACTTGTTCCTATGGATCTTATGACAATATTGACATAACAACTGGGATCTCATCAGAAAGATCTTTCCCAGGTTATGACAATAATGACCAAAGTCAAACTGCTGATAATCTATGTTTTATCATGGATGATTTGAAAAACTTTAGCAGTGATGACTTAGAAGAAATGGACATTTTACACCAACTGGCCATGCTAAGCATTAAAACTAACAAGTTTTATAAAAGGTCAGGAAGGAAATTTCCAGGATTGACCAGTAATACAAAAATTGGTTTTGACAAATCTAAACTGAGATGTCACAAGTGTCAGAAGTTGGGACACTTTGCTAGAGAGTGTAGAAGCTCTAGCTTTAACCAATCACAATCTGGAAATAACTATAACCCCAATTACAATAGGAATAATGGAATTCAAGGGAGTGCTCATTTTGTACAGGCACAAGCTCCTCAACAACAATACATGCCACAAGTACAATATGTTCAAGTGCCTGCTCAACAGATGCAGAGCCAACAATCAATCCCTCCCTTTCCAGCTGCTCAACATCCTCCACAGCCTCAACAACCCTCTCAACAAAGTCTTTTTACCTCAGGGTATGTTGACTGGAGCAGTCTCCCTTTTGACACCACAGAGTGCAATCCT
The DNA here is from genome assembly GCA_030844895.1 of Ambrosia x helenae. Lineage (NCBI taxonomy): Eukaryota > Viridiplantae > Streptophyta > Magnoliopsida > Asterales > Asteraceae > Ambrosia > Ambrosia x helenae. Next base: position 129,489,478 of record CM061228.1, on the reverse strand, counting down.
GATGCAGACAACAAAGTGTTTGACATCAACTGGGGAGAACCAGACAATGGCAGAAAGAACTTTGCCTTAATGGCATTTGAAGGCTGTACTTCAAAATCTGCATTGTCACAGGTATCAAAAGAATCTTTGACAAAACTTTGCTCAAATTCTTGCAAAGAAACTTTTGCTCTCATAAGAGAGACAAATCTGCACTTACAAGGTAAAGCCAATGATTTAGAAAGAAAATACACACAGACAAAATGTGATTTAGAAAGAAAACTGTGTGCTAAAACAAAAGAAGTTTCTAAATTAACTGACTCAGCTATTGAAACCCAAGCACAAATTAAAATCATGCTAAATGACCTGGGAGATGTCAGACAAGAGCTTGCTGACACCAGGATCACATGTGAAAAATGGGTGGAATCTTGTAAGGGGTATCAATTGTTGCTAAACAAACAAAGTGCTTCAAATGTTAAGTTTGGCATAGGATACCATCATGTTGAAACACCAACAGATTTCTCTCCCAAAACTATTGAAGATGGGAGAAAAATTGTTTCAAATGAAACTTCTGAAGGGAAAGACTGCACATCTTTCCATGAAAACTTTCTAAACAGAAATCCTGGTATTTTCAAAGAAAGTACTTCAGAAGTATTAACTAAATCTGACAACAAGCCATCAGTAGTTTCATCTACATCAGGAGTTGAGACCCTGAAAACTACTGATGAGCAAAATCTCTTCACAAATGTCAGAAATTTGCCTTTAGATCAAAAACAAAAGGCAAAAGAGTGTGAAATTTGTGGTCTGTTCAACCACAAAACTGAATTTTGTAGATACAGAAAAGGAATTCAGTTCAATCAAAAAAATTAAACAACAGGTTATGGGAAATCAAATCAGAAATGATTATGAAAGAATCTTTAAACCCAAGAAACAACAACCTGAAAACACCTTTTCTCAGAAAAAGATAAAAACTCAACTAAAATCTTTTTCTCAAAATTCTTTGTCAGTAGTTAGACCTGAATCATCAGCAGTTTCACAAACTGCTGAGATACAAAATCTAATGAACATGGTACAACTACTGATGACCAAGGTTGATGGTGGTCCTGAAAAGGATACCACCATGGTTCTTAATGAAAAATCCATTGCCAAAAAGACATGGATTTCTCAACCTGGTCAAGAACAAACTGTAACTGTTCTCAAGAGCAAACCCAAAGCCAAACAGGCCTGGGTTCCTAAACCTAACTAATTTGCTTTTATGTGCAGAGAGTTTCCAGGGGCTTAAACAGCATATGGTATGTTGATAGTGGAGGCTCTATGCACATGACTGGATGCAGATACCTGATAAACAACTTTATCAGCCAAAGAGAAGGATCTGTATCCTTTGGGAACAATGCTAAGGGATATGTGCTAGGACATGGCAATGTCTCCTCTGGCAAAATACAGTTTGACAAGGTCAATCTGGTGGAAAACCTTGAATACAACTTGCTGAGTGTGTCACAAATGTGTGATAAAGGATATTCTTCCTTTTTCACAAAGACAGCATGCAAGATCATCTCACCAGAAGGCCAGAAGTTGATAGAGAAGATTATTGAAGATCATACTTTGCTGATTGCCAAAAGATGTGGCAATGTCTATGCAGTGGACATTGAGAAAGACAAAGTATTGAACAACACTGCCTGTTTCTTCTCAAGGGCATCAACTTCAGAAACAGATCTCTGGCACAGGAGACTTGGCCATGTGAACTTTAAAACCATAAATAAAGTCACAAAAATGGGCTTGGTCAGAGGTCTACCTTTGAAAGTATACCAGTGTCAAGAACACTGTGTGTCCTGTTTAAAGGGAAAACAGCATAAGTCCTCCTATAAGTCTATTGAAGAATAAAAAACAACTGCATGTCTTCAACTACTCCATATGGACTTATTTGGACCTGTCAAGATTATGAGCCTTGGTAAGAAGAAGTACTTCTTAGTCATCATTGATGACTACTCAAGATTCACATGGGTATTCTTCTTATTCTCCAAGGATGAGGCTGCTGAAATCATCAAGTTCTTCATTCTACAAGTAGAGAAACAATATTCTCTATCTGTCAAAACCATTAGAAGTGATAATGGGACAGAGTTCAGGAACAAAACCCTGGATGAATTCTGTTTGTCTAAAGGGATTATAAGACAATACAGTGTTCCCAGAACTCCTGAAAAAAATGGTGTAGTAGAAAGGAAGAACAGAACATTGATAGAAGGAGCAAGAACAATGTTAGCTGATTCTGGACTGCCCTTGTACTTTTGGGCAGAAGCAGTTAACACATCATGTTATGTTCAGAATAGAGTTCTTGTGGTCAAGAGACATTCCAAGACTGCCTATGAAGTTCTTCATGGCATGAAGCCCCTTATCTCCTTTTTCAGGGCTTTTGGGTGTCAATGTTTCATCTTGAACATCAAGGAATCTATTTCAAAGTTTGCTGCCAAAGTTGACTCAGGTTACTTTCTTGGTTACTCCTCAACTAGAAAAGCCTACAAGGTTTTTAATTCTCACACCAGGATAGTAGAAGAAACATTGAATGTCAAGTTCAATGAGTCAAAACACACTCTTATTCCAGCACATCCTGCTGAACTCTTTGACTTTGACAACTTCCACTTTGGACCTGAAAAGACTGTTACTCCTTCCAAACCTACTTATTATGGTGATCAAAGGTTTGAAGATGAGGATCCTACACCATGGACTCCTCAAACAGTCATTAAGTCAACTTCAACACCATCAGAAGTTTCACAAACTTCCGATCCAACATATACTGAAGGCCAAACTCAAACATCTGCTTCAGCACCTGCAACTACTGAAGACACTAAAACTGCTGAACCAGATATTATAGACCTCAGTAGTTTGTTTGAAGAACAAGAGCCACCTACACCTGTCAGTGGTTTACAACAACTGATTGAACACAGAGATCATCCACTTGATCAAATCATGGGTGATATAGCTTCAGGTGTTCTTACCAGAAACCAGCTTTCCAACTTTTGCCTATTTTCAGCCTTTATCTCTCAGTTGGAACCAAAGAAGTACCAGGAAGCCCTCAAAGACAATAATTGGGTGCAAGCTATGCAAGATGAACTGCTTCAGTTCAACAAGCAACAGGTCTGGGAAATCTGTCCCTTACCTCCAAACAAGCAACCAATTGGCACAAGATGGGTTTTCAGGAACAAACAAGATGAAGCTGGTATGATAATCAAGAACAAGGCAAGACTGGTAGTTCAAGGGTACTCTCAAGAAGAGGGAATTGACTATGATGAAACTTTTGCTCCAGTTGCAAGGCTTGAGGCCATCAGGTTATTTCTGGCCTATGCCATTTCCAACAAAATTAAAGTTTATCAAATGGATGTGAAAAGTGCATTTTTGTATGGAAAAATAAAAGAGGAGGTATATGTCTGTCAGCCACCTGGGTTTGAGGATCCTTCTCATCCTGAGTGGGTGTACAGACTGGACAAAGCTCTTTATGGGCTCAAACAGGCTCCAAGAGCCTGGTATGATACACTCTCCACCTTTTTACTCAAAAATAACTTTACAAGAGGTGCCATTGATAAAACTCTTTTCATTAAACATGTTGGAAATCATGTCTTACTTGTTCAAATTTATGTTGATGATATCATTTTTGGTTCAACAAACACAAAACTGTGTGATGATTTTAAGAAACTCATGCAATCAAAATTTGAGATGAGTACCATGGGAGAACTGCAGTACTTTCTAGGACTGCAGATCAAGCAACAAACAAATGGAACTTTTATACATCAATCAAAATATGTTAAAGAATTATTGAACAAATTTTCTTTAAAAGACTGTAAATCATGTTCCACTCCCATGACACCAATCACACAAGTTGAACCTGATGATCAAGGAAAACAGGTTGATCAAACCATGTACAGATGCATGATAGGTTCCCTTTTATACTTAACTGCTTCTAGACCAGATATTATGTTTTCAACATGTGTCTGTGCTAGATATCAATCAGCACCAAGGGAATCACACCTTATAGCAGTTAAAAGAATTTTCAGATATCTGAAAGGAACTCCAACACTTGGAATTTGGTATCCTGCTTCAAGCAATACCAAGTTATCAGCTTTTTCAGATAGTGACTATGTAGGGTGTAAGATGACAAGAAAATCAACATCTGGTGGTTGTCAATTCTTGGGTAACTGTCTAGTGTCATGGCAATCAAAGAAGCAAACATCTGTTGCAACTTCAACTGCTGAAGCTGAATACATTGCAGCTGCAAGTTGTACATCACAGATACAATGGCTCCAATATCAACTTCTTGATTATGGAATCAAAGAGACCAAGACACCTTTGTTTGTAGACAGCAAATCTGCCATTAGCATCATTCAAAATCCGGTACAATTCTCAAAAACCAAACACATTGAGATCAGGTACCATTTCATAAGAGATTGCTATGAAAAAGGCAAGATTGAAGTGAAGCATGTAGCAACAGCTAATCAAATAGCTGACATCTTCACAAAACCCCTTGACACATCAACATTTCAGAAGTTAGTATCCATGCTTGGGATGCTAAATTTGTAAGTGTTTATTTTATTATTCTGCACTTTTTCATTTTTCACTTACAAAACAGACAAAAAGTCTGAAACAAAACTTCTGAAACGAAAGAAACTACTGATGAACAAACATCAGTGTGGGGATAATTTTCTGAAAAGTGTGTAACTTCTGATAAAATAACCTTCAGAAGTTATGAATAAAAGTATTTATAAAAACATTTCTCATCAGCTGTTAAAACTACTGAAGAGAAAATGAGAACTACTGATGAAGTAATCCTTCATCAGCAGTTTAGTCAAAAGGGCAAATCTGACTTTTCCCATCATCAGAGGTTTGACCTAATCAGTTTAAAACCTCTGATAAAAAGATTTTTAACCAAAGGCGGTTTAAAAACTTCTAATAAAGAAGATTCAAGCGGTTAAAACTTCTGATAAATACCTTTTCTCCACACTTATCCTTTCAAACTCAAAATATCCCTCCTTCTCTCTCAAAAACTCTCTCAATAACCTAAAACCTGCAAATCAACTGTTCGATCAAAACCCAAACCACATGGATCTCGTTCTAAAGCAGGGACATAATCAAAGGGCCTTTCTTGAAAAACAAGAAGGCTGGTCCCAATACGATGAGATCATTGATCTTGTCGTAAAATCCCAATATTTTACTGCTCTCACTATAAACCCACCAATTCACACTGAAACTCTGAATGAGTTCTGGGCAAATGCTGAGATGGTGACGGCAGATGATGAAGTCATTTCCCTCAAATCAAGAATAAAAGGGAAACCACTGACCATCACACTAGCCACACTGGCAACAAGACTGGGTCTGGATGATGTAACTGCCCCTGACCATGTTGCTAATTCTGATATTCATCTAACCATGACAGAGTGTGGTTATCAAGGTACTCTCTCCCATGCTACTATCTTCAAAAAATATTTTGAACCAAAATACAAACTTTTGTTTCATTATATTATTATGTGTTTAAGTCCAAAAACAGGGTCTTATGACCAGATGCCCTCCACTTTTCAACCAATATTTCATTCCATTGTGAATGAAACTAAATTCAGGGCATCAAAACTATTTTTCAATGAGTTGGTGTTACATCATAATAATACCAAGAAAAAGTTTTTGTTGTACCCAAGGTTCATTATGCAATGCATAATAGGGGAACTGGGTAATGAGGTGCTTGTGGGAAAAGTTTCAACTTTAAATCCATTAACATCACAAGCATACTCAAGGCATAACAAACCGGCTGCCTGGCCAGAAGATGATCAGGGAGAACAACAACAAGTCCCCCTGAAGCCCACATCTTCCAAACTCACACCACCTAAAGCCAAAAAGCCCAAGCCAACAAAGACAAAAACCCACCAACCCAAAAGAAAAGCTGTTCAGGAGGTTGAGATGCTTGAACATGCTCATGAGCAGTCTGCTCTTCAAATTGGTGAGACTGAAACACCCTCTCAGTCTCATCCATCTCAAACCCCACCAAGAGCACCCATAACCATTTTATTCAAAAGAAAAAGACTTAGAAAAACTATTGAAAACACACTCTTCTTTTGAAACTGCTGAACAACAAATTTCACCTATTGCCCAAACTACTGAACCAACCCCACAAATTTCTGAACAAGAGGCAATAGAAATTGCCAAACTTCTCTCTGGGCTAAAAGAGTAGGTCCCATCTGATTATGTCAGTCCCCTACAACCACAACAAACAGGGGACATAACCACAACATCAGACATGGATGTGGACATCTCTAGCCCTATCCCAAGAGATGAGGGTGGACCAGAGTCTTTAAGCCCAATTTTAGAGACTCTTGGGGCATCTGAGGCTGCTACTACTCAGTTACCACCCAGTGGTGGATCTGAGGATAGAAGTAACATAGCTAAGACCTCAGATGTGGCAACTACTGATGACGGCTTAATGCCTGAAGTAGGAAATCCTCAGAACCAAGAACAAGAGGTTCATGAGAGAACTGAGTTGGGCTCAGCTCATGATTTAACTGAGACAGTCCTCATTGAGGGCAACATCAGGGATTCAGATGATTCCATTAATTTGGATGATGTTTCACAAACACAAACTACTGAATTGACGGCACTTTATGAAGGTCCTGTTTCAGGGGTATCCATGCTCAAGAAGCCAGTCACCCCTGCACAGGTTAAAGCCCACTCAATCCCTAAAACCCCTAGAGTGGCATCCTCTGTACAACATGAGGATCTCCCAAAAACACCCCCTTCACAACAAATGCCTACCCAATTCCCTGGGCAAACAAGCATAGACCTAAACCAGCTATGCAGCCCAGAGGGTCCCCTGTACCACATGATGAACACTCTCATCAGAAATCACTTCCGAACATACACAGCTAACTTGGAGCTGTCTATCAAGAATCAATTTGGAGTGATCAAGACGAAGATGAATGATCTGTCCAACAAGATAGACTTCAACAGCAAACAGATTGCTCATCTTCAAGGACAATTCTCCCAACCTCAACCTCAAAACTTAAAATTGATGAATCCAAAAAGGGGGAGAAAATCAGGGAACCTAAGGAGTCATTCCAAGCCAGGATAAGGGCAAGAGTGGCCATCCTTGAAAGAGATCAAAAAGATCAAGCCAGGAAAGAAAAACTGGCCAAACAGTTTGGTGTCTCAGTGGAAGAGATTGAAGCCACAGAAAAAGAAGATGAGACCCAAACATCTGAAGAATCCCTAAGGCACAATGAAGAAACTTCTGATGGCAAAAGTTCTGATGAAGAATCAGAAAGTACTGAAGACAATCCTTCAGTAGTTGACAAACCATCAGCAGTTGTCAACCCATCAGAGGTTAACACTTCCAAACCTCAAACTGCTGACCCTTCCAGAACCACTGCTCCCATTCAACCAACATCTGATCCTATCAGGCCTACAACTGTTACAACAATGACTGTACTAAACCCTTCTCCTATCTCTCAATCAGCTGAATTATTAGAGAAGAGCTTAGTTGCAGCCAACAAGAAGGCCAGAAAAGATCTGATTTGGAAAACTCTGGAAGAAAGGGATGATCTAGATTTAAGCCATGAAGAAAAGCTTCAGGCTTATGAAGCTGAACTACAAAGGCAGGCTAGCCTTGATGAGATTGCTGAACAAGATAAAAGACAGCAACTGGTGTCTTACATTACCAAGAACAGCAAGACTAAAGCCTTTACACTCAAAGGACTCTCTATGCAAGAGCTGACAAGAAGAGCACAACTGCTTGCAGATAAAATGGCCACTAGCAAAGAAGGAAAGGCCAAGAGAGCCCAGATTATAGAAGAGCTAGTAGCAGAGGGCTATGGTTCAAAAGCCTCAGCATCCAGATGGAAAGAAGAAAGACTAATGGATACTTACAGAAAATACTTGGCTGCCAAGGCTGCAAATCCAGAGAAGTTTCAAACTGCTGATCCTTCAAGATCAGTAGTTAGAACTTCTGGTGTATCAACTAGAAGACCTGCTACTCAGAGAAAGAAGGCAGAGGACAATGTCAAAACTGACTTCAAAATGGTACTACTTGAAGGAAGCTCAATAGTCCATTCAGATTTTGACATTGAGGAGAAACCTCTGTTAACACAATTCAGGGATCCTTCCACTTTTGCCTACCAAATCCAAAAGACCATCAAAGAAAAGATGCATACCAGAGTAGTGACTGAACACCATCTCCCAACTGTTCAGATGCCTGATATGCAACAACAACAAGGAAGAGACTCCCACCTGAGGTTAACTGAAACTGAAAGCATCCAACACTCAGGACCATCAACCCAAGGGACAAGTCTGGTTCCCTATTCTTCTGACTTTAACAAGTCAAAGATACCTATCATCAGATGGTCACTTACTGATAACAACTCAGTATTGTTGACAAGAAGAGACCTCTCAAGCAGTGCTTACAAGAAGATCAGTGATCTGAAGAAACTGTCAACACAAGACCTGCTCACAATTCAACATCTGGAACCACAGAGAGGATCTCTATCTGATGGTCAGTTAAACCAGCTCAAGAACACCATGTACAAAGAGATATGGAAGATTGTTCAAGACAAAAGAAAAACATAAGGAATTAGTAAGGTTTTGGCTTCATCAATCCAGGGGGAGATTGTTAGGACAAAGAGGATTGGTGAAACCACTTTTGGAAACCTTAGTCTAATTCACTTCTGTCATTTTGGCTAAGTATAGAAGTACTGAAAAGAAAACAAAGAACGGCTGAAGAGAAGATATGAGAAGTGCTGAAGAAGAAACTTCATCAGAAGTTCTGAAGTCCAAACTAGACAAGTTCACTTCAGAAGTACTGAAGACAAACTACTCATCAGTAGTTTGTCATTCATCAGCACTTAGCATCAGGTATTTTCCACCGCCTTTTGCATCAGTAGTTTATTGTTTATTATTACTTTTAGCTGTATTTGTTTGTTTCAATGTTGCAACTTGTGCAACTTGTTTCTGTTGTTTCTGTACTTGCTTATTGGGCAAGATACATGTATGTAAACGTCTATAAATAGGAGGCTTCAACCTTCTATTTTAGACATTGATTTTAATAGATAAAATCCTTCAAACACTCTCACTGTTCTATTCCATTTCAGTATTTATTGTGAATCTGTCTAAGTATCTAATTCTCATTTACTGCTTAGATTCATAATAAATACTTGTCATTTATTAGTTTCAATCATCAAGGGGGAGTAATAACTCTTCCTTAGTATAAAAAGTGTTGCTTTAACTTATACATTCCGCTGTGCTTATTATCTGATATACAAGGGCTTGTTAAACACTTAAGTGTCAAGATAGCAAGTTCTTACTTAGCAACAAGAGCAATCTGATCCAACACTGTTGTTGTATGAAAACTCAACCAAAGGAAGATGAGAATCCCATGCGCCACCAAAATCGATGATACATGCCCTGAGCATATCCTCAAGTGTCTGGATGGTCCGTTCAGTCTGACCATCTGTTTGAGGGTGATAAGCAGTACTCAGGTTCAACTTGGTACCCAAAGCATCTTGTAGAGAATCCCAAAAGTGAGAGGTGAAACGACCATCGCGATCAGAGATAATGTCCAAAGGTATACCATGACGACATACGATTTCACTTACGTACATCTTTGCCAACCTTTCTACAGAATACTTCTCACGAATGGGCAAGAAGTGGGCTGACTTGGTCAAACGATCGACGATTACCCAAATACTGTCAAAACCTTTGGTTGTACGAGGAGTTTGGTGATGAAGTCCATAGCTATGCTCTCCCATTTCCATACAGGAATCTCTGGTTGTTCAAGCATACCAGATGGTCGTTGATGTTCAGCCTTGACCTTTGAACAAGTGAGGCATTTTGCAACGAAAAGAGCAATGTCTTTCTTCATACCAGGCCACCAATAAGAATAACGGAGATCTTGGTACATCTTGTCAGCTCCAGGATGAATAGAATAACGAGACTTATGAGCCTCGTTCATGAGGAAAGTACGAAGATCATCACAGTCAAGAATCCACAGTCGATTAAGAAAATAGAGAAGACCATCAGGTTTGGTTTCAAGTTGAGTTTCAGCACCACAAGACATTTCATCGTACATGTTACCTTGGGTGACTGATGTATGTTGAGCCTGGAGAATGCGATCTTGAAGATCAGTACGAACTCTCGCACATTGAAGTTTGATACGCTCTTTACGACTAAGTGCGTCAGCCACAACATTCGCCTTGCCAGGATGGTAGCGAATTTCGCAATCATAGTCGTTAAGTAACTCAACCCAACGTCGTTGCCTCATGTTAAGATTCTTCTGGTCGAAAGCATGTTGGAGACTTTTGTGGTCCGTGAACACCACACATTTGGTCCCATAAAGATAATGTCTCCAAATCTTGAGAGCAAAGACAACAACGCCCAATTCAAGATCATGGGTGGTATAATTCTTTTCGTGAGTCTTGAGTTGTCGAGACGCATAAGCAATAACCTTTCCTCGTTGCATGAGAACACAACCAAGACCTTGGTTCGATGCATCACAGTAGACCACGAAAATCATCAGTACCATCAGGTAGAGACAAGATAGGGGCTTCACAGAGTTTCAGCTTAAGAGTTTCAAATGCTTCCTCTTGCTTTGGTCCCCACTCATAGGGTTTACCCTTGTGAGTTAAGGTAGTGAGAGGAACAGCGATCTTGGAGAAATTGGCGATGAATTGACGATAATAACCAGCCAAACCAAGGAAAGAACGGACTTCAGTTGGAGTTTGAGGAACACTCCAATTTTTCACAGCTTCGATCTTTGCGGGATCAACATGAATTCCGTTCATATCAATGACATGTCCAAAAATTGAACTTCCTTAAGCCAAAATTCACATTTTGAGAACTTGGCATACAGTTGTTCTTTCTTTAGGAGACCCAAGATGGAGTGAAGGTGTTGCTCGTGATCGGATTTTGATTTAGAGTAAATCAAAATATCATCGATGAAAACGATCACGAATTTGTCGAGGTAGGGTCTACAAACCCGATTCATTAAATCCATAAACACTACGGGAGCGTTGGTCAATCCAAAAGGCATGGCCATGAATTCATAGTGACCATAACGTGTGCGAAAAGCTGTCTTGGGAATATCTTCATCGTGGACTCTAAGCTGATGATAACCAGAACGAAGATCAATCTTCGAGAAGTGGGTTGCTCCTTGAAGTTGATCGAAGAGATCGTCAATCCTAGGCAGTGGATAACGATTCTTGATGGTGAGTTTGTTGAGTTCACGATAGTCAATACACATTCTAAGAGAACCATCCTTCTTTTTAACGAACAAGACAGGGGCTCCCCATGGAGAAGAACTAGGGCGTATGAACCCTTTATCAGAAAGTTCCTGTAATTGACTGGCAAGTTCTTGCATCTTAGAGGGTGCAAGACGATAAGGAGCTTTGGCGACAGGATTAGCACCAGGAACAAGATCAATTCTAAATTCCACTTGTCGAGCAGGAGGCAAACCAGGTAAATCCTCTGGGAAGACTTCTGGATAGTCTCGAATAATAGGAATGTCTTGGATACTTTTTCCTTTGTCCTTCTTCTCTATCACGTTAGCTAAGAAGGCTGTATACCCCTTTCGTAAGTACTTTTGGGCAGTAGTACAAGACATAAGCTTAAGCTCGCCACAGGGTTTCTCACCATAGATCTTCAAAATCTCACCAGATTCGAGAGGAATGCGTATGACTTTATCAAAGCACAGAATTTCGGCACGATGGGTTGACAACCAGTCCATGCCTACTATTACATCAAAACTTCCAAGATGCATGGGGATGAGATCGATAGAGAAGGTATGATCGTCGAGGTTCAACAAGCAGTTACGAATAATAGAGTCGATCGAAATAGACTTCCCATTAGCTACCTCTACCACTAAAGGTTCCTCTAGATTAGTATGGGGTAAGTTAAGTAAAGGTTCAAACTTCAGTGACACAAATGACTTATCAGCCCCCGAATCAAATAATATGGATGCATAGTGGTTATTAATGAGGAACGTACCATTCACCACTTCGTTGTTGTCACGAGCCTGATTAGAATTGAGATTGTAGGCGCGACCTCGAGCACCTTGGTTCTGGTTGCGGTTCTGGTTTTGGTTTTGGTTTCGGTTTTGGTTTTGGTTCTGGTTACGATTAGGGCAATTGTTGATGTAGCGATCAGGGCTGCCACACTCGTAGCATTGACCACGAGCAGGCCTGTTGTTTTGTTGGTTGGGAGCTGGGTTGTTTCTGGCTGGGTTGTTTTGGTTGTTTTGGGCAGCAGGGGCTTGACAGGCGTTGGTGTAGTGTCCATACCGCTTACAGTTATTACACTGGCGGCAAGGTCTACCAGGAAGATGATGGTATTGACAAGTGTTGCAAAGAGGGTGAGTCCCGCCATATGGCTTCTTGGCTGGGTTTTGGGCAGTAGGTGGAGTGGTAGCAACCATGTAGTTTCTAGCCTTGCGCTTTTTGTTGCTTGAGGTCTCAGGCTTGACTTCAATTGCGGGCTGGGGAGTGTCTTTGGCAACCGTCTTCTTAGTGCCCTTGCGGAAGAGAGTACCGTTCTTTACGTGATTATCAGTAAGAGTGGCCGCTAGACGTTTGGCCTCTTCCAAAGTTGCAGGATTCCTTTCCCAAACGGTGTCCTGGATTTGCATGGGTAGACCACCGATGTATTTCTCTATGGCTACCGGCAGGGGAGTGACTTTGTGAGGCAACAATAAGCTAAGATCGTGAAAGCGGGTGTTGTAGGCAAGGTTTTCCCCACTATCTTGAGCTAGGGTGTGGAACTCATCTTCAAGCTTCTTAACCTTGTTGCGAGGACAAAACTCTTCCTTCATGACCTCCTTGACTTGGTCCCATGTCATAGCAAGAGCAACTTCGGCCCCACGAGTGCGCTTCTCCTCATTCCACCAAGTGAGTGCTCTTTGTGGAGAACACTCATGGCGTAACGAACCTTGAAGTTGTCGGGGCATTCACTGTTGATGAAGGTATTCTCAATACCCTCAAACCATTGGAGGAGTCCTGTAGCTCCTTCTTCACCACTAAACTTTGGAGGGTTACAAGAATTGAAGTGCTTAAGGGTACAGGCTGGGAGACCATTTCCATTCCCGTTGTGGTTTCCATTTCCATTACCATTTCCGTTCCCGTTGCCGTTACCGTTCCCGTTGCCGTTCATTTGGATGACTTGTGCTAGCAAATTGGGAACCAGAGTTGCGATTTGCTGCGCCATTTGTTGAGAAATGATCGCAGCCAGTTGGGCATCGACACCATTGTTGTTGTGGTTAGGACCTTGGTTATGGTTATGGTTGTCACCACCTTCTTCGTGGTTCTCACCATTGCTGTTGCGAGTGCTGCGACGTGGAGGCATGATCTGTAATAGACACAATGAAATGAATGAGATTATATAAGGAATGTAATCATTTATTCATTAATTAAAACGAATAAACGAAAACGTTGACTTATCAAAGATTCTAAATTCTAATAACATATGAAGACATGCTTTAGCCTATAAGTGAACACTCATCCGAGAATTCCCAGGTAGGCATCCGGGTCCCTCGTCTGATTGGGATATATGCGCAATGCCAGCCTAGACAGAAGACTCAGAATACAGGCGCTCACCCTTCCAGATTGCACGTGTTCGTTATTAAAATCTAGAACTTCGACGAGATCTCAAGGGGGTTCAGGTTAAACCTGAGGATTTTGTCCTATTAATCTAATGGTGGATCAGGATTGCAGCAGACGAATAAGAGTAGTCACATGTAGGCTTAGGGTTATATAAGGTATAGGATAAGGATAGGATTAGGGAAGCAATTAGGGTTACAAGTGAGAGAAGCAAGTACTGTTTAAGTCCCTAAGGTTATAGTCTAGATTATTTTCTAATAACCTAATTCCCTATAACCAAGGCTCTGATACCAATCTGTAACACCCCAATCGATGGCGGAAACATCGAGGTGTCACGTAAGAATGAGTATACAGTAGCACATGGTAATCCAAATTTTAATTGAAATAAATTTAAATGGCAAATATCCAAAAATAGAAATACATAATGAGTTTTAAATGTGGAAATCTAATACATCACAAAGAATCAAGCAAGCATAGACTTCAAATTGTCTTCATAAAGATACTCTAGTCTGTATGCATCGTTATTTCCTGTTGAGTTGTAAAAATGGGGGGGGGGGGTCAACTAGAAGTTGGTAAGAATACATAATCCATGTTAAGCAAATAGTTTAAGCATAAAGTTTAGCAATTCATATGTCTATCGTAAGTTTAAGTCTACATGAATAAACATGATATGTTGAATCGACATAATCAAACCTCCGACTAGTTTAGGTCCATCCCGTCATCCACGGTTCACCTTAATAATATGTTGGAACGATAACAATCACCCACGCTACCTATGTAGGAGGTACACGTATCCGGGTGGGATTGTCAATCCAATAGATCTATTATTGAGTATCGCCGGCTTGGCCATAGCTAATGATTATGTAATGTTGAAACTCGTTGAAACTGTTGTTGTTGTCTAAATCATGAGGCATTAAAGTTTACAACTAGACATGCATGTAGAATTGCTTAAGTATAATGTTGCAAGTATGAAGAATTGCATAAACATGGTTACGTAAACTCACCTTGTTATAGTATTAGGTATTGAGGAATAGTATGAGTGTAGCCTAATAGATTGCCAAGTATTACCCTATGTATAAGGCAATAAATAAGTCTAAGTCTATCTAGTCTACAGGTATATTCTAGGGTCTCGATTTGGGGATATCCAATTGTTGAATTTATAATAAAATGTTTAAATAAATAAAGGGAAATTTGATAATTAAATAAATGAAAGTTTTTTTATAAAGTTTGAATTTAGGATGTTCACAATAATGTGTTTGGAGTATAAAAATATTTTTTATAAAATTATTTTCTTTAAAATAGATTATTAAATCTATTTATTACAAATTGCCAAAAATTAACTTTAATATTTAAAAATACAAAAATTAAAGAATTATTATTTTAAAATTTATATTTCTGTTCTAAATATTCAGAAATATATTGTATAAAATTTTGGTGCAAAAATATTAAAAATTGAATTTATTATGATTTAATTATGATTAAAACTAACAAAAATTGATTAAAAATATAAAATAAATGATGTTTCAGAATTAAAAATCATTTCAGTAAAGTTTATCATTGTACATACTCAGGATAATTTTTGTGGAAATTTATAAAATTGTTTTGATATTTTAATGGATTTTTATAAATATAATAGCATAAAATTGATTTAATTATTATAAATATTAAATAAATAAATTTCAGAAAACTAAAAATTGTGGGTAAAACTTTTACATCAAATTTGTTAAAAATAATTTTTTTAGAATTTATAAAAGGGTTTTAATAATTAAAAACGAATTTATAAGATTAAATGTATAATATATATATATATATAATTGGTTTGATTGTTTTAAAAATGAAAATAAGGCAAAAAGGGGTGCCACAGCCGGGACTCGAACCCGGGTGGCTTGGGTAATTAGCATCAGTCACAACCACTTGGTCCAGACCAGTGGTTGTTATTATTTCTGTTTTAATTAAACTAAATACACTATGCTGAAACGAGTTTATCCCCAAATCAACATCACGAACCCTAGTTTAATCAATTGTCTGATTCACACATCAATAGCCCAATCAATCTTAGGGCTATTGATGTGTGAATGCCGATGAACAAAACCCACTGGAATAATTAAACTTACAACGTTGTTTCGAGCTCGATTGATCGGTCAACCCAATTAGTCAAACTGCGATCGAATGAACAAGAACAGAGTGTAATTAAGAAGATTGGAGGTTAAGAGAGGGGTATTGGCGAGTTGTGAAGGCTCGAGAATGATCAATTTATAGTGCTAAACACTGGATTGATGAAATGGTAAGGATTGACCAAACATTCAATGTAATACGCGTATAAGGTTAATTGATTATCAATTGATTGATAATCAACGTGTTGCTTAGTCATGATAGGCCGGTAATCGTGTAAAGATACAAAAAATGAATCAATTACGAGTTATTATGATGGATTATGGCAAGTCGTATGTCACAGTTGACTTTCCAAGTCAACTGTGACGTTTTAAACAAGTGATATAATTAAAACGCACTGGGTTTTGAACAAACAAGGGTGCCAGCCCAGCTGGTTTATGTGTGTGTGTTGTTTGGGCCGGTCTTGGGCACGGGTTCGATTCCCGGCCCAAGCGTTTTATTTTTTTGTTAAATCTCCAACACATAACCATATATATAATATATATATATATATATATATATATATATAGTATTAGGGTTTCTAAAATGCGACAAAAATAATTAATACACACAAGAATATCGAAACTTGACGGTTTATTAATGATGATCGTCTAACGTACAAGTTTAAATGCGAAATGTTACAAGTTTTTGGACGGTTTGGTTTGTTGCTTCGTCGGAGTCCTTAACGGCTATTTTCGACGTCGATGACGCCGCCATTAACGGATGATTCGTCGGCCATTAGTATGGTGTGTTGTGTGTGTGTGTGTGTGTGTGTGCAGAAGAGCTAGGGTTTGAAATGAGTAATAGGGAAGGGGTTGGGTTGGTTAGGATGTGGTTTGTGGTATGGTAATGGTTTTACAACTATTTAATTGGGATTACAGGGGCTAAGTCGAGGTGATTAAGGGCTAGGGTTTCTAGGGTTCTTATGGGGAAGAAGGGGACTTAACCAGATTACCTGGGTTAACTGGGTTTAAAAATTATAAGTGACCAGACGAAAATGCCCCTGACTTAACAAAGAAAAGTTAACTGGGTTAAGTCGTTGGACTGTTTTTGGCATATATTTTTTAAAAGATCAAGGAGTGTTCATGCACTTTTAAAAGATTGGGCTGGAGTGACAAATTGAACCAAACCACAGGACGGTTTTAGTAATTTACTCTAAACACTTTTAATCAAAAGCACTTTTAGAGTTAAATAAGCAATCCCAAACACCCTGTTAATGTATTCTTGTTTTGCAACCTGAAATTCAAGGTGATTATATTTCTCGTTATTGTGTATAAATCAATTAGTTTCGGTTATATTCAAATCAATTAAACAACCTCAAAAGTCACTTTTAAGAAAGATTTTAATATAAATATCAAAAACTCGTGTAATATTGATCAAATGCTACTCGGGATACGATACAATACTTACCCTAACTATTTAGATCAATTAGATTTCGCATGACTCGTATATTGGTCATCAATGGTTGTTTAATAATTTATAAACATATACCAGTTGTTAAAATATATAATTTATAATAATAATCATAAGTAGAATTATCTCGTGTGTTATAGCGAGCATGGAATGGAAATATCCTTTGTTCATAAGAAATGTCGTGTCTCTTAAATCATCAACAAATTTTGGGCTTAGTTGGCTATAGAACACATGAAAACTCCATAGTTAGGCGTGCTCAGATGGGAATAGTACCAGGATGGTGGTCATGGAAAGTCTCGACTGGGCGACCAAAAACAAATCATGAGCTTCTGGATGGGTAACGCATTGTGGAAAACGGACAATATTGGTGGTGAGTGGGGTTGGATATTACAAATGTGTAGGGGTGCAAATGAGCCGAGCCCGAGCTCGGTTCGGTCCGTGCTTTGTTTTTAAAGGTCCAACTCAGCTCGTTGGTAGTTTCTCAATCTCGAGCTTGGCTCGTTTAGAAATTATCATTTAATATATTAAATAAAAATAATATAAATAATTAGTTCGTTTAGGTTCGCGAGCTCGATAAGTGAAAAGCTCAGCTCGGCTTGTGTACTAAACAACTTTAAATAAGGGGTAAATATTATAAGATATTAATAAAAGTAATATTACACCAAGGCTTGATAAAGCTCGACAAGCTTGACGAGCTTCACAATACAGGCTCGAGGTCGAGCTCAATAAATAAACAAGCTTTGTTTTAGGCTCAAGCTCGATAAGACTCAATTCGTTTCGAGCTTTTTATCAAATCGATCTCGAATAGCCCATGAGCTGCTCAGCTCCTTTGCACCGCTACACCTGTGGTCCGCATTGGTTGCGGTAAAAAGTATTTGCATAAATATTTTTGAGAAACTACAAGCTGCCACCTGATATCTTAACCAAACCACGATTAACCTAACTAAACTCTAATTAACCTCAATTGCAGTTAAACCCAAGGGCAAATCAGACTTTTTTTCTTTATAACTGATTACTACAATCACATTCTTTTTTGTAAATGATTTCATAACATAGGTGAACGATTTCAAATTCGAATTCGATTTATACAAATCAGTCAATCAAACACATTATTCGAAGAACAAACAAATCATATACACCAAATAAAAAAAACTCAACGTAAATGAAGAACAGTGCAAAAAAAAAAAAAAAAAAAAAAAACCGATTATAAAGAATCATTCCAAAAATAAAAAAAACAGAGCATGGTTATTGAATGCAAATAAAAAAGGTGGAATGTATAAACATAAATGAATGCTCTGATTTTGAAAACCCACCACTTGAAACATGCTTTGTTTTTTTTTTTTTTTTTTATAAAAAACAGAGCATGATACTGAAGAGAAAATAAGAGATGATGAGTTATTTTGGTCAATTTATTATATAAACGCACACACACCAATTTTTAAACGCACCTTTATATGAGTGCGTCCAAAATATTTAAACATGTGTCCAAAAATATGAGTTCGTCCAAAATATTTAAACGAGCGTCCAAAAATAAATTATTATATAAAGAGCGCATCTAAATAAAAAAAAAAACTGAACATAATGAGTGCGTCCAATTGAAAACAAACAATTATATGCAAAAATTGAAATATTAATTATTTCGTGACGGAATGCCTCGATCTTTTTAGCATCACAATTATTGTATGTTCACTTAAAATAGCTTCTAGAACCTTTAGGGCTCTTCACTTGTTTCCGACCATATTTTCCCCGGTTGTACCCATCTACATATGTCTTGAGAGTGCCTCCAAATATTAATAAGTGTGTCCAAGTGAAAACAAACAAACGTGACTCCAAATATTTAATGAGTGCGTCTGAATATTAATTATTATATAATGAGTGTCCACTTTAAGGGGTGCGGGTGCCTACTTTAAAATTTATTTTAGTGTTTATATATACGTGTTTATCCCGTTCGTACTCCATAATTTTTTTTTATCGCACCCCTTGGATTTTTGAAATCGAGGAAAAGAAAGGAAGGAAACAAGCCTTCCTCCCCCCCCCCCCCCCCCCTCCCCCTATAAGCCTTGAAGCTAAATCCGCGATCCCCACGCTTAATTAGTTGAAAGGTTGGTGTGTATATATTTTTCCTTTTTTTTTTCTTCTGCGATCCTTACGCTTGGTAGAAAGGTTCAATAATATTCCATATAGTCTAGTGTAAGTAATTCAAATGAATCTAACTATTCAGTTCGATTTTAGATATGTAAATCCAAGAATTTGAAAACCGTTTTAACGAGGTAACATACGAGTACTTGTTTGTATTAATAGTTTAAGTCCTTGTGATAATTTTGGTGCGTTTGATGCCAAATTCACTACGATTAGCCGAGACGTATCCACAACATTAGATTTTAAAATTTTGTGATGCATATGTAACGACATTTAAATTACTTTTGGCTTTTGGTTTCTTTTGTTGATAGTATAATTTTAGTATTATTATTTTTGGTATACGAGTCGACCCGACCCTACCCAGGCCACCTGATGGATAAACGACCTAATGGGCTTAGAGATTCCGTACCCCATAAAAAAATTTCTGGGTCCGCCACTGAGTGCGTCCAATAATAAATTATTATATAACAAGTGTGTTTAAAGATCTCTGTTATCATAGTCATCTTCTTCTTTGCCTGCAACTTTTTTATAACCCATTTTTATCTTTTTCTTCTTTAGAATCAAAACCGAGTGCTTCTAACAAATAATAAGTGCGGTTTTATTCATAATACATATGATTTTGACTGATTTTATCGTCCCATTTATAATACTCTGTTATCCTAATCTATAATTTCGAATACTGATAGTATGTTTTCATTTGATGTAATAGTTTTTTTTGTTATTTTGATTGTGTAATCATTCATATTGGTCAATCGATTTCAATCGTTGAAAAAATAGGTTTCGATTGATTCTGTTGTTACGATTTGAAAAAAATTTAAACGTTTTTTTCCTAATTTACCCTAGGTTAGTTTAACCCAAATATGATTAGGGTTGTTAATTACCATCTTGACACCTTCTTAATCTAATGACTAAAATTGCTTCCTACGCTTCTCACGTTAAGGTCATTTATCTCTCCCCAATATTTTTTTACCGATTTACTTATATACTATTTAATCTTACTTTTGAATTTACACATTTGTCGACCATAAGAGTAAAATCCTCATCATTGGGGTTGGTGGTCTATTGGCAAGACAAAGTCTTTTAATACACTTTTTTTTGAACGGCCAACGAATCAATTTTCGAGCACTCTCGGACACCCTTTTGGCGAATCAGGTACTCGAGAGTACCCGGGCCACCAATTGCCACCAATTCCCGGGAAAACCCGACCACTCACCCGCCCGAAGGCACGACAGTGAAATAATCGGTAAAACCGGTCGGGATCAGGACTCGAACCCACGCCAATGGCCTGGGTCATCCATCATTTCCCCTCCACCAATGTCCTCCAAATATAGCTAGTGAGAATTGAACCCAAGCCTCCCATAGGAAACTTTAGGTCCTCAACCAACTAAGCTACGAGTGTTGGACTTTTAATACACTTGAAGGTGGTGAGATTTTAGGTTCAAGTCTCACAGAGAAAAAAAAATTATCCGTTCAAACAAAAATAAGAGTAAAACCCTCAACTTGAATTAAAATAACACATTTCCACAACAACTTGATCATTGATACCGCTTGGCCATGAACCCTTTTCTGGTCGCATAAGTAAATAGTTTAAGTTGTTTAATACCTCATTGTTAATCAAGGGACTCAATATGGTGATATGAAATACCTGAGTGAGTGACTTGCAAATAATAAGAGTCAAAGTGCAACCAATTATATCAAGATGCCCACTTGACCACTTGGACCCAGCCAAATTTAGATGATAAAATCCACATTAAACAAAACAAAATACCACAGCCATGCAATAACCTAATTATGACGTTAAGGTGGAACCCTTTTATGTCGTCACTTGGCACGCTTCTCTGATTATACACCAAGCAGTAGATAGATCATAATAACCAACTTATTTCTCAATCTTTACATCCACGGATAATCCACCATTCGTCCAATCAATAATATTAATAATAACAATAATAATCTTTCATGGACGCTTCACTCCCTTTTGATCTCGACGACTCACAAGATATGTTACTGTTTGACATGCTTGCAGTTGCACCAATGGTAGATCTAGATGATCAGTCGTTAAAACCCAACTTGCCCACCATTAATAATGACAGATCATCAAAACCTAGCAACAAGTCATACCGCGGTGTAAGGCGACGGCCGTGGGGGAAGTTTGCAGCGGAGATAAGGGATTCCACGAGGAACGGTGTTCGTGTATGGCTAGGGACGTTTGATAGTGCAGAGGCGGCGGCTATGGCGTATGATGAAGCCGCTTTTACGATGAGAGGGTCGTTGGCGGTGTTGAATTTTCCGGTGGAGAGAGTGAAGGAGTCGCTGAAGAAGATGAAGTATGGTTTCGAAGAAGGGTGTTCGCCGTGGTGGTGCTCAAGAAACGACACTCTTGTAGGGGTAAACTACACGATAAAGTCGCGGGTGGCCGGTAGGAGATCGGCGGCCGCTTTGGAGGGTTTAATTAGGGGAAGTCGTTTTAGACTTGCAAAATAAGCAAACCAATAAAAGAAGAATAATAAGCATAGTCGACACCTTGATGCCTACACTAATGTAAGCCGACACCTCCATAGCTCATACTCCAATAAACTGATACCTCTATAGCCGATGACACATCCATAGCCCAATCTCGACAATCCGGCACCTCCATAACCTACCCTTAGAGCCGCCAACACCTCCTTAGCCCACAGTACTCCAACCTTTTAACACTTTCATAATGCACACCTCTGTTGTAAAACAAGGTCTCGAAGGCCGAGTATTCCCCGAGTAATCGCTACAAGGTAGGTTGCCGAGGACCGAGTACCCTACGCCTAGGCCGAGTACTCCCCGAGTACTCTCCGACTAGGCCGAGAACTCCCCGAGTACTCCCGACTCCGACTAGGGAGCGCCTAGCGATTTTTGCAACCATGATGCACACTTAAAGTAAATGCCTATTTTGATTAATATGTTTGGTCTAACATGTCTATTTACATGAATTTTTCTTATTAGATTTTTTTTGAAAGGCATGAATTTTCCTTATTAGATGTTGAGTGTTGGAACAACTTTTAAGTTTTAACTACATTAGAAATTGGTGTTATTACATGTGTATGATCTCCCTTTAGTATGTTGTAATCTTTGTATATAAGAAAAAAGATTAGTTACATCCATCTAACATATAGTTGGAAACTTTTCAATTCTCATTCGTAGTTTTCGTAAACTATGGATATTATCTATCAGAGAGCCGGTCCTACTGGATATAAGTGTTTTTTATGAGCCAAAAGAAAGTCGTTAAGCCCTAACGAATTATATAAACTATTTTTTTTAATAGTGTTTAAAGTTATAGCAATAAACATAGCAAACCCACTAAAGGGCTGTTTGGTTGATTAAGTGCTGAATCATTAAGAGATTTGAATGGTTAAGAGACTCTGAATGATTAATTGCTGAATGGTTCAGCTATGCACTAAGTCTGAATGGTTCAACTCTTAGGGGCTGTTTGGTTGATTAAGTGTTGAATCATTAAGAGGTTTGAATGGTTCAGAGGCTCTGAATGATTAAGTGCTGAATGGTTCAGCTATACACCAAGTCTGAATGGTTCAGCTCTTAATCATTCCATCCAGAGCCTTTTTTTTTATGTTGAAACAAACAGTCTAAATGTTGAATCATTCAGAGCTGAATGGTTCAGAGCCTCATTTAAAGGCTACCAAACAGGCCCTTAATCATTCTATTTAGTGCCTTTTTAAGTTGAAACAAACAGTCTGAATGCTGAACCATTCAGAGCTGAATGATTCAGAGCCTCATTAAAAGACTACCAAACAGGCCCTAAGTCTTTTTTAAGACGTTGTGGATCGTTAGTGGAAAAAAAAATAGGAAGTGAAAAAAAAAAGAAAAAAATACCTTGAGTAGTGCAAATGTGGTCGACGTTGGGCTATGGTGGTGATCGGTGGATTGTGGTGGTGGTCGGTGGGTTGTAGTGGCTGCTAGTGGTCACTGGTCGACTGTAGTAGTGTCGTGGTCATAGTTGTTGTTGATGTTGCCCCACTGATTTTTCGATAGTTTGATTATGGACCCAAATAAGTTTATTCAAGCCCAATACATTATAATTGAATTATGGATAAAAATAAGTTTTTTTTTGGGCCCAATAAGTTATAATTAGATTATCTATACTTACTACTATATAGTGAGTTTTAGATTCACATCAACTTAACAAACTTCATTTAATAAACTCTATTTAATAAACTTATCTATTTAATAAATTCATTTAATAAAATCTACTTACTTAGTTCTATTTAATAAAGTTCAAATATAACATTGACAACATTTTTTTATAACTATTTTTATTTACAAGTTGTGGGAGATATATTAGACCTATAATTAGAACATTGCCTTTTGCTTAAGTTGGACTGAATCTGCTTAGCATGTCTATTGGTTCGCATAATGAATAGAGGTTCGTTTGACCATTGATTAAACTAGTGAGTAAATTAAATGATTGACGACTCTAATGAGAAGGTGTAAACACCTTGTTTGGGAACCAACATACAGAGAAGATGCAACAATCTGCATAGCAACAACTGCCATGTTGCTAATTTCACCTACATATATATTGTAAACACAACAACATTAGTTTATATAACGTTACACCAAACACGTAAAGGACAAATTTTTGTTTGGGTACAAATTTGAAGATGTAACACGGTAGGGTTGTATTTAGCGCAGTCACCATTCTATGAAACCACTGTTGTTGTATTGTGTCCCCGCCGCAATGCGCGGGCACTCCTCTAGTTGATCAAAGTAAGTTTATTTAGCCAAAAAGTTATAAGGATTTACATAGAGAACCCAATAAGTGATACGGATCCGTCTAATTCAGAAGAGCCGCCCAGGATTGATCCAAATCGCGTTGGCCCAACTAATAGTTGCTAATAATGGGCCGCTAAGTATAACCCATCAAACCATCGTTTATTTTATTTGTTTAAACCTTTATGGTTTATCCCTTAATAAGTGTTAGGATTTTTTTTTTATGTTTATCTCTTTAGTTTAGGGTTATCTTTCCTAGTTTCTTTTCTCTATTTAAACTTGTAATCAAGGTTGGAATGGTATGATTTATTTTGAAGTTTCAAACACAATTTTATTATCGAGCAAGGTCTTTTGTTCGACTTCTCCGTTCGGTTGGCCGATGAAGTTTTTATCCAGGCAAGAATTGTCTAGCTTCAACTTATACGAATCCGTATCAAGTGGTATCATCAGCGTCCTGAACAGCGTGATCCTCGTGATGCCAAGATTGAACACCTTCAGCAACGGATTCGTGAACTTGAATTCAATCAACAACTAAGAGATGAAAGGTATAATCCGTATGACGGACCCGACCTCTCAGCCACCGACTCTGTCATATGGAACGAGGACGACAACGACCGCTTGCACAATGTTTTTGCTCGTCCAATCCATCATCATCCGCCACCACCACCGCAACAGCCAGTCAACCCCATGCGCGTGCTTGGTATTCGCACAGAAATCCCCGAGTTTGAAGGCCGTATGCAGCCCGATGATTTTATCGATTGGCTTTAAACAGTCGAACGCATCTTTGACCTCCATCAGGTGCCGGAAGACCTCAAGGTAAAATTAGTTTCTATTCATTTACATAAATACGCTTCGTTATGGTGGGAACATGTTCAGAATAAACGATATCGGGAGGGTAAACCAAAGGTTGTTACTTGGGACAAGATGAAGCGCTTGTTGCGTTCTAATTTTTTTCCCGTATACCACAAACAAGACTCGTTTTTAGAATACCATAACTTTAAACGATCCTCACTTTCGGTGGAGGAGTTTATTATTAACTTTGAACAGCTGCGTTTGCGATGTAGAATCGATGAAGATGAGGAACAAACAATCGCCCGGGTTTTAGGGGCACCGCGACCGGACATCGCTGATGTCGTAATGTTGTAGCAATATTGGTCTTTTGTGGATGTTTGCAGGTTAGCCCAAAGAGTAGAGAAACAATTAGCAGCCAAACCAAAACAAACAACTCGACCCACTTCCTATAGAGCAACGTCCAACACTACTTCTTAGTCAAAGCTTGACAACCCCAAAAACGACCCTCCGGTACCTCCTGTCCCACCATCCTCTCATGTCCAAAACCCCCTCCGCTGCTACAAATGTCAAGGACTTGGACATCCCAAACGGGTCTGCCCGAATAAACATATTATTTCTCTAATTGAATATTCGGCACCTAACTATGATACCGAGGCTGAAGATGACCAAGATACTTGTATCCTGATCGTGGAGTGATGCATGGGTGAAAGTCTAAGGTTTTTAGTAGTTAAGGTTGTGTTTTTATGCAATTTTAAGGTTTTGGACACGCTACTTTGATAAAGTTTGCGTTTTGTAGGTTTAACGAAGTTTAAGGTGTATTTCGGAGCTAAACGAAGCTTTGGATTGGAGCTAGAATGATTTAGGAAAGAAAAAATGAAGAAGAAAAATGGAGAAACTGGTGAAGGCCCGTCGCTGACGGACGCTGTTAGTCAAAGTCAAAGAAATCAATGTTTTTAGGAGAATTAATGGGACTTTGACCAAGACTGTGACTAAAGACTTTGACCATGAACTTGGAATTTAACTATTATAACCAAGACTTAGAAGATTTGACCAAGTTAAATAGTCATTAAGAGGGTTTTGACCATAACTCAAATTGGAGACTATATAATCAAGTCTTTGGAGTAATCTTTATCATCTTTTCATCATTCTTTACTCTCCACAAACCAATTCCATTATCAAAATTGAAGATTGCAAACCAAAATTGAAGATTTGAAGATGCACTTCATGAAGATGGAAGGCTAATTCTCGTTGGAATCACCCGGTGTAGACTTGTAGTTTATGGTTCTTAACAATTGGGTATTTTCTTAATTATTTTGTATTTGGGATATGAACAACTTGTTAATTGCGTTAATCTTGTTTTGAATTCTCTTTGATAATTGTTTCTTGCGCCAATTACTAGGGAAATGAATTTGGTTAATTATGCTTTAACATGTCATTAGGGTTTGTATGTTCTAGGGTAATGAAGTGTAGTTTAGTCCATCTTTGATGTTGATAAAACTTCACACCTAAGCCTATTGAAACAATTAACCCGTTAATCTTCATTGCAAGTATTTGATCCAACCCAATTTGTGATAGAACTCTAGGTTGCTTGTTGAACCCGGTGTGATATCCATCTTTATTATTATTGTTACAATCAATCATTTTCAATTAAGTCTTTATATTCAAAGTTTTTATTAGTAATCAAGTAATCATTCTTCACTTTAGTAAATTATAATCTTGAATCATTTTGTGGTTCACAACTTTCAAACCAAAATCTTAAATGATCAAAAGCACTAAACTTCATAATTAAACTATTTCTTCATAAGTGACGTTTTCTCAATCAACTAAGACCTTAATCACCGACCACATACTCTTCGTGGTTCGACACCCTTGTTACCACTAGCTACATAGTTTGAGGTAATTAAGACTTTATAAATACTATCTTTGGCTGGACCGCGACATCCGATCATGGAGAAGCTCTTGTTGTTCACCGCATTCTTAACACATCATTGGCAGATACGAGTGATGACACGGCGTGGCTTCGTAGTAACATCTTTCGCACCAAGTGCACGTCAAAAGGAAAAGTTTGCACAATAATCATAGATAGCGTAAGTTGCGAGAACATCGTTTCCCAATCCATGGTAGACAAGCTCAATTTACCAGTGCAAGATCATCCCAAACCCTACCAACTCACTTGGCTCAAAAAAAGGTAATATCATTAAAGTCACACATCGTTGTCTAGTATAGTTCTCTATTGGTAATAAATATTCTAACGAGATTTTTTGTGAGGTACTTCCCATAGAAGCGTGTCACATCTTGCTCGGTCGACCATGGCAATATGATCATCGTGCAAAGCATGATGGCTTTCATAACACATACACTTTAAAAAACGATGGTGTCGACATCACTCTTTCCCCATGCGACCCAAGACAAGAAGGTCCAGAAGCCATGTTTGCAACCAAGTCAGAATTTTCGGGTCTAACCTAGTCACAACAGCCATATATCATCTTCGGGTTATTGTAACACCCCGAAATCTTGTTTCGCCTAAATACGCCATTAGGCGTAATTGATAAAGTATTGAAAGCGAATTTAGCGGTGGATGTTTTAGTCAATGGATAAAAACGAGACTAAAACCCACTAGAAGATACTAATCTAGTTAATATTATAATCTAAAAGCAAACTAAGACTAAAACTTGAGGGACCATTGTTGCCAAATGACAAAGTGGGTTTTATTAATAATAATAAAACAATAAAAACACACACTTGGTGTGTGTGTGTGTCGTGTGTGATGATCAGGAGATCATCTCCTCCAACAACCAAACCCTAAACCTCAAGCTCAATCCAAGCCAAAATCAAGGGGCTTTTAGTGCATGAGCAAGAAACGGGTCATATGGGTCCTAAACTACAACAAGGTACCTTTTATTGGCTAAAATTGATGCCATAATTCGTTTTTGATTTCTATGAAAATCTAGGGTTTTGATACAAACGTGGAATTGATGGTTAATATGGGTTACCCTAGTCTTGGGGAGCCTTAAACATGTATAATCCGGTTACAAATCACACTAATTAATATGTGTATTTGGTTTTGATCATATGCTTATGGATATGTGTAGAATTTTGGGGTTTAACTTCTAGGTTGAATCAACTTATATCTAGTAATCCTTGTGACTCTTAGGAGTTGTTAATATGAGAAATTTAGGCAAAGTGGTTTAAATAATGTAATATGATGATGATTAGACAAATGGTTATGCTTTGGCTAATCTTGAGTTTTGAAACTAAACAAATTGGTGGGTGCACACCACGTGTTTGATTAAATGCCAATTTGGTAAACACTAGTGAAACTAAGAAGTTAGAATCATGTAAGAGTTATCAATCGTATGTGATATTGGTTTGTAATAAGCCAAGTTAATTGCATATTCTATATAAGAAAATGGCTATGGATTTAGCTATAAATGGGTAATGAATACATGATTTGTGGATAATGAATTAATTCCATGTTATGTATTCTAATAATCAAGTTTGACATGTCCCTAAGTTAGGTACAAGAACTAGGGATGCAAACGGGTCAAACGGATGCAAGTAATGCGTATGGAAGCAAGAACGGATATGAGGTAAGTTTTACTTACACCAATGTACTATAACATAGCTTAATTGTTATAAACATTAGTTTTAAATCTTGAGTCTGAGATAAAGATAAACCCCAAGGGGTAGAATCTATTAAGTGGGTCGCCTTATATGCACTCAATACAAAATGTGGTTTATGACCTTAATCGAGATAATGAGTTATGACCAAATGGAGAAATCCATCAAACGAGTCAACTAATAAAGATATGTGAGAAATGATTTTTTAATCCAATTAAATCAATTGAATGGATTCGTTAAGCATGATGTTAAATGGGTCAAGTTTGTGCCACTTGAACCATAGATAAAAACTTGGGTAACATAGTATTATGAACTATGAGTCTAAACGGGTCAAATGGTGATGTCCTCACTATGTAAGTCCAACACTTGATGCTTGTATTCCAAGCATTAAGATTCATAAAGTTAAACGAGTCAAATGGCAAGTTATTGCCATTTGAGTTCCGAGAAATTAATGTTGTCTATTTAGAAAGCATACAGGTAAATGCATTTGCGCTTGCATGCTCAATGCTAAGAATCATGGAGGATAAACACAAGGTATGGATATGGGTCAAGGCCAACCGGTAAGTCCGTAGTCAAATAAATGCCTTCGGGTGAAGAAACATAGGTGATAAAAGCACTCACTCAAAGTGTGGGTGCCCATCAATTAAGTTATTTTCATAACTGTGTCAAAAGCGCGCTAATGCGCTTAGAATTGATGAAACAAGTGAAAACTTGAGAAAGGATGAAACTCTAAGTCCGGAAGGACTTAGAGGTTTTTAAACAAGTCATTGAGTCAAAAACATTGGATTTGAAACAAGAAGTTTCGCCACGAATGGCTAAATTAAAAGATTCGATCATGAGGGGCATTTTGGGGATTTAAAGGATTAATAAAGGTTGATTCTAAGAATCTAAGTCATAATGAGACAAATCGGACAAACACTTTTGCTGGTCAAGTGCCTAATGACTTGACAACTCAAACGGTATGCAATTTAAGTGGTCAAAAAGTGTCTTGTTTGATTCAAGGCCTTAACGGGTCGATATGGGTAAAAAAAATCAACATAAACACTTAAAACTTTGAACCGGGTCATAGCATCATGAACCGGACTATAATTTCAGTCAAACAAAGGTTTATTTAGCCGGCAAGTCAATACTTAGGCTTCGGGAATCATCAAATGCAGTTGCAACTTGATTCCCATGCTTAAAAATCACCAAATTTACATCAGAAGCTGTGAGCGGCCGCTCACAGAGACCGCGCGGCCGCTCACAGAGAACAGCATGACGGCACGATCTTTAAAATTGCATATAAAATCGTAGAAAAATCGTTTGGAGGTGTTCTTTATATTCCTGGAAAGCTCTCGGAGCGTAGAACAATTCTTATTTGAAAGTCGAAGTCGGATTTTGGGTTTTAGAAGGGGTAAAAGCGATCCAAACAGCTGCTGCGCAAAAGTTGCAGCAGTTTGTTCTCCTGATAAAGGGCCGTTTGGCTTGGTTCGTTCCGTTTCAACGTGTAACGACTACCGTACTAGTTTAAATGTATCATTGACAACCCACTAACCATTCTTTGTGTAATGGTACTAGGTAAACAAGTGAAGGAAGTCCCGGAGCAAGGATCAAGTCGCGATAAGAGCCGAACACACCCGATCACTCATCAAGCTTCCGCATTAGAATCTAAGGAACTCCTGTTAAAACGCAACATCTTAGAGTATGTTTTAACTATTAAAATGTAAAAAACAAAATGTGTAAATCAAACATGTATTTGATCTTAATGGGTTGACTTATTATACCTTTTTTTTATTCATGAAAAAACAAGTTACATTTAGATGGTGGGTAAGCGGGCAACAAGCTGCGCCGCTATCCCCTTTTGAATCGCAAAACCTATCCTGCTAAACACAAACCCTTGGTTCTTAGGGCTCTGCGAGTCACTGTGGACCACCTTCTGCACTCGTTTCAGAAACCGTACTGCCTCAGGGGCCAAAGATCCAAATGTGTCAAAAGCGAACGGCAGGAACGCATGTTGATTCTCTAAACAGGCTGCTTCGTGTTTAGCGACCTTCTTAGCTTCTGCCCTCAAAACTGCTTGCCCCGGTACAAAGCCGTTGTCTCGCAAACCTACCAAGGGGGAAACCCCTGTCAGGTCAACACAAGCATGTTTGCCCCCAGCCCATCCAAACACAAGAACATCCGCAGGACGCAAGGTAGATCTCCCCTCCCGCGGATCAGTCAGAAAATTGACTGGTGCTTCTTTCTTGGCTGAGACCCCCGCACTTCGAAGCACGTCCCATAGAACATCTCTGACCAAATCATGGCGGTACTTGAACCCCGGCAATTCCTTGCAGTGGAGCGCATGCTCGCCAAATTTATCCAGACATGCTTTTTTGCAAATGGGGCATGGTTCATCCGAGGGGAACAGAGGGATCATGAGCCGGTATTTGAGAACAGCCCTGTATTCGATCGCCGACATCCGCTGCCCAAGCCCTTCAATGGGCACGACAGTCAGAAAATCTTGCGCATGAGCCTCTTGAAGGCATGCAAACACTGCCTTTTGTCGTGGAGTCATATCAAACTTCCCCTCTATAGTCTGCACGTGTTTACCATAAAGAGCACTCGCCAAGGTTTGTTGAGGTTTCTTGGGGGCGGTCTCCTTATCGGTATAACCGCCTAGATCAATTTCCGAAAGAACTGTTTTGATATTACCAAGTGCGAGGGTGTAGTCAGAATCCACCCCCATCACACCAGCATTCCGCAGGATGTGGTCCTGCAATCCCCACGACTGAGCCCTCGACGCTACAAAGGCGTATGTTGACACATCCCCTGCCGTGAAAATCCCTAAGCCCCCATGCCGCATAGGCAAGGATGCTAGCCTCCATTGGAGGTCCCCAAAATGTGCCCCTCCACAGACAACAATGCTTTCAACCGCCCCCCGAAGGCCTTCATCAAAAATGGACACCGCCTCTTTGACATGCTCTGGCTGACATGTCCGGAGCCCGAACACTAATTTAGCAACCCCCATGCATGAGCGCAGTAAGAGAAGCTCACTTTGAGGGTCTCTTAATTTCGGCAGGTGTTCCATGAGTTCAACCGCGCGCAAAGCCCTTTTTGCTGCCAAAGAGCGTATATAACCTGCATCCCGGCTAACAGCTCCCCAAGGAGTTTAACCCCTCGGTCGGGCCTACCTATCTCATTAGGAAATAAATCGGGCGTTGATGCTGACCCATTGCACGTCGGCCAAAAAATCTCAGTTTTTTGCACATTAAGCATAAGCCCTAGAGACGGCCCTTCAGATCGAATAATATCGAGTGCCCTCGCTACGCCTTCAGTTTTACCTATAATAGTGCCATGATCTAGATACTAAGCATGGAAAGGGAGGGAGCAGGCTCCCTGCACCCGGAGAACCAGCGGATGAAGGACCAATGCAAAAAGGAGGGGGCCGAGGGGGTCCCCTTGCTGAACCCCAGTAGTAGCACCAATATGAGTATCACCCACGTATAACCTAGCATGTCGGGCATACAAGAATTGCACCCACGGGTAAATGGGCATCGACAATTAACTTCCCTGAGAAGTGTCGTACGGTCAACTACGTTAAAAGCATCGGAGAAATCAACAGTAAGCATAGCTAGGGAACCATCCGAATGGAACATGTTCACAAACCTATTGGCACTATGCAACACTGCTTCTGCCCCATTAGGGATCCCAACCCCAAATTGGAAATCCCCTAGATACGCAGCCATCTCCTTACCCACTTTACGCATAGCGACTTTCGACACCAATCTCCTCCAAATAGTTCCAACCGCGATAGGTCTAATTCCATTGTCGGGCTTCAACAAGGGAGTTAGTGGAGCTGAGGCAACGAACTCCGCCAGTTCAGAAGGGCAAAAGCCCCCCAAGCCACAGGTTGACAACATCTGTGATGGACTTAAACAACCCAGACGTGGTGGGGGACCCCTGGCCACAAAATGCGTCCAAGATATGTTGAGCCCGCAAACCATCCCTCCCGCAAGAGGTCCCTTTCGGGAAGGATTTAATACATGCCAGTACACAATCAACGTCAACATGTAGAGCTGGCTCAGATGGCATGGTGGAAGGCTTGGTCGGAGGGTCGACGATAGGGTC
Source organism: Ambrosia x helenae (assembly GCA_030844895.1). Lineage (NCBI taxonomy): Eukaryota > Viridiplantae > Streptophyta > Magnoliopsida > Asterales > Asteraceae > Ambrosia > Ambrosia x helenae. The sequence continues at coordinate 129,456,935 of CM061228.1, read as the reverse complement.
TTTATCGATCAAGGCTTTCAAAGTGGCCTCCCCAAGAGGCGCGACCCCTGATGAACACAAGACCTTGACCGCAGCTGTGTAGTGCCCATCCGCCACTTTTCGAAGGCATTGCTTAATGTTGCCGCCACCCCCATCATTATCCTGCTCACTAGGCCTACATGAAAGCCCCTCCGCAGGTAGATCAAGGAGGTTCTTGACGAGCTCCTCAAAGCCGGCGCCATCTTTCCAAACCGCTAAGGCTCGCATAATGGAGTTGCATTGAAGCGATTTCCTGTTCCCAGACCTGCGTTCTTGCCTACAGGCTGGTTTGACCACCCGTAACGTGCAACGAGGCAACAATATAAGCTTAACCCATGCCCCAATAGACCTTGGGGCATCCGCCACTTTACGCAGACCCCCTGACAAAGCCTGCGCAAACGCCATACGGCACGCAGGCGGGATATTCTTGACAGTGGAGAGGGGGAGCGCGAGGATGCGCTCAAGGAGAGCGACATCTGCCACCACCCCTGTAGACAAGACACGCTCAGGCTCCACAGGCGGCCTACACGGCTGAGGGATCCCTACAATATAATGAATGGCATTTCCTGCACCTAAAGTGCACTTATGTACACCGTCTTTGTGACGACAATAACGGTTAAGGGCATGCAGGGTCATACATCCCCCACATAACCATTTCCCAAGCATCCGCAGGGTATCTACAACATCAGTGTAGAGGTCCAAGTCCGAGGCAATCTGTCCCTTTAACAATTCCCTCCTTTCCTTCTCATTGAAATGGTCTCGCTGAAAATGCATAAGACGTCTAGAATAACCCTTCTACTCAGGCAAACCATCCTTGCAGGAATGGTAATTTCTAAAGGGGCAAGGCCACTTCCCCGTGACTGAGCTGGGACCCGTCTCCTCAACAAGAGTTCTCCTCCCGCACCCAGGCGCACCCATAAGAAGGAAATTATAATTATTATTATTATGGTTAGTAATATTAAATTATTATAATAAGGATTAAAAGAACAAAAGAACACTAGTGAAACTTTGAAGCCATAATTAAAAAAATTAAGCCAGGAGATTGAAACTCAAACCATTTTACAATATTAAATATAAATTTCAAAGTTTTAATCGGGAGTGGTTTAAGTAAGGTCCAAACCCGTATGATTTGGGCGTTGATCGCGTGATTACGGGTTAGGGTCTTATAGTTATTAATTGCCAAAGAAAACCCAGACATTCCGATTGTTCCTCCGGCAGTGCAGCCTTTACTTGCCGAATTCCGTGACGCTTTTCCCAAATACATCCCCACGGGCCTTCTTCTTGTACGAGACATTCAACATTGCATTGATTTTTGCCAGGTGCAAGCATCCCTAATAAGCCCACTTATCGTATGAACCCGAATGAGTTTGGAGAGTTACAACGCCAAGTTAATGAGCTACTTGAAAAAAGGGTCTTATTTGTGAAAGTATGAGTCCCTGCGTTGTTCCCGCGCTCTTGGTACCCAAGCCAAACGGCACTTTTCGTATGTATGTGGACAGTCGTGCGGTGAATAAAATCACAATCAAATATCGGTTTCCTATTCCCCGGTTTGATGACTTATTGGATCATTTACATGGTGCTAAAGTTTTTTCCAAGATTCACCTTTGTAGTGACTATCACCAAATCTGTATGCATCCCGGTGATGAATGGAAGACGACGTTTAAGACTCGAGACGATCTTTATGAATGGATGGTTATGCCTTTCGGGTTATCAAACGCTCCGAGTACTTTCATGCGATTAATGAATCACATATTCAAACCATGGCTGATGTGTCATTGTTTATTTCAATGATATCTTGGTTTATAGTTCTTATGTTGAACATCACTTAGTCCATCTTCGGGATATTTTCAATGTTTTGAGGGTACAGAAGCTTTATGAAAATAGTAAGAAGTGTCACTTTTTAACTCAAGAGGTTGTTGGCATTCGAATGGATGATTCGAAGATCTCAGCAATCACAACTTGGCCCACCCCTACTTCTCTCCACGATGTTTGAAGTTTTCATGGCCTCGCATCTTTCTATCGACGGTTTATCCGCAATTTTAGTACGATCGTCGCGCCAATTACGGAGTGCGTGAAACAAAGCCGGTTCACTTGGTCGACGGCCGCTCAATCCACTTTTGAAGCTTTGAAGGTCGCGGTAACAAAAGCTCGTTTTCTCGCCTTACCGGATTTTCTCCAAGTGTTTCAAGTTGAAAGTGATGCATCCGGGTTGGGTTTTGGTGGTGTTCTCAGCCAAAAGCACAGTCCAATTGCGTTTTTTAGTGAAAAAATCAGCGACACAAGGCTCCGGTATAGTACATATGATAAGGAATTTTATACAACCGTTCAGAGCCTTGAGTATTGGCGGCATTACCTACTTCCCAATGAGTTTATTCTATATTCGGATCACCAAGCGCTTAAGTTTGTTTAAGGGCAAGCTAAGTTGAATCCACGACATGCTAAATGGGTCGAAACCTTGTAGGAATTTTCTTTTGTCATTCGCCATAAGGCGGGTTCCTCAAATTCAGTTGCTGATGCTTTAAGCAGCAGACTGGCGCTGACCACCGCTGCTTCTTTTGAAGTCATGGGTTTTAATTCTTTTTCGGCTCTCTATCCAGATGACCTTGATTTTTGTGAGCTTTGGTAGAAAACTTTCAAGGGGCCCTATCAATGTCTTGTTCAAAAAGGAGGATTACTTTATAAGGGTCATAAGTCGTGTGTTCCCTATATATATTCTTCTTTTCGAGAGGTTATTGTTTTCGAATGTCATCAAGGGGCCTTGACTGGACATTTTGGTCGCGACAAAACCATTGCGCTCGTTCAAGATCGTTTCTAGTGGTCGTACCTTTCAAAGGATGTTTCTAAGATCTTGAAGCATTGCCGTGTTTGCCATATTGCGAAAACTCGCCACACCAACCATGGCCTTTACACTCCTCTTCCTGTATCCATGCGTCCGTGGGAAGACGTAAGCCTTGATTTCGTTTTACCACAAGCTGAGTTTGCTTATAATCGCTCCAATCATAGCTCTACGGGTCGTAGCCCGTTCTTCGTTATTTATGAACGCAATCCGTTTACCCACTTGACTTGGCTTCATTTTCGGAACTAGAATACTTTAGCGCCGAGGGAAAGGACCAAGCCAACCAGATTAAGTTACTACATGAACAAGTTCGAGAACAAATCGTGAAGCATAATTTACATTATCAGTCTCGTGCTAATCAACATCGCCAGAAGGTGGTTTTTAAGGAAGGCGATTTAGTTTGGTTATACTTGCGTATGGAACAATTTCCACAGGGCGGGTTTGGGAAGTTACATCCGCGCACTGACAGACCTTTTCGGGTTCTTAAGCGCATAAATGACAACGCCTACAAGATCGATTTACCCGGGCATTACAAGGTTTCCGCCACCTTTAACGTTGCTGATCTTTCTCCTTATGTGGCCGATGATGCAGATGATTCGCGGACGAGTCAAAATTTAGAGGGGGAGGATGATACGGATCCGTCTAATTCAAAAGAGCCACCCGAGATTGATCCAAATCGCGTCGGCACAACTAATGGTGGCTAAGAATGGGCCATCGAGTAAACCCATCCAACCATCGTTTATTTTATTTGTTTAAACCTTTATGGTCTATCCCTTAATAAGTGTTGGGATTTCTTTTATGTTTATATCTTTAGTTTAGGGTTATCTTTCCTAGTTTCTTTTCTCTATTTAAACTTGTAATCAAGGTTGGAATGGTATGATTTATTTTGAATTTATAAACACGGTTTTATTATCGAGCAAGGTCTTTTGTTCGACTTCTCCATTCGGTTGGCCAAGGAAGTGTCTATCCAGGCTAGAATTGTCTAGCTTCCACTTATACAAATCCGTATCAATAAGTTTAAGTCACATGATCAAATCCATCACAAGACTTCTCAAATAAAAGGAAATTTAAGTTCAAACGGATCTAGAATAACAAATCAAACAGTCACGGGTTTCAAAGCAAACAAAAAGAACAAATTCGTTCAAATATAGATAGAACTTGTCTGAGACAAGAATATAATTAACGAGAGTCAAAACTAAATTAAGCAAATTGAAGCTTGATTTGATTCATTGGTATCACATCAGTTAGATTCAATATCTTCAATAATTTTGTGTTTGATATAGATATGTCAATCAACAAGAGAAGAAACCCGAGTAACATTTGTTGAAAAATCAAGCCCTTCGATCAATACACAAACACTACATTGAACAAACTCATTCAACTATTTTATTAATATCATCCATAGCACACAAATTATAACATATCTAAGCATCTATTTATAATAACCTCATATTAATCCTAACCAACTCGGAGACTAATTACACAATTAAATAAGGGAAAATCACGAAAATAGCCCGTTGACAATCCGTTTTACGAAAATGGCCCCCTCCCGTCTCTTCGGAGAGACGGAAAGAGACGGGTCACCAAGTTCGAGGCATCCAAGGCTTCTCTGGTGAGGTTACCCGTAGAGACCAATACAAAACCGACACCTCATCACACTCTCTCTCCCTTTCTCTTTCCTCATTTAAACTCAAGAAACATTCCCGAGACATCACCAACCCACTTGAAACTCCCTAGACGTCACCAATCATTTCCTTCTTTTCTCCATTCGGAAACGATAAACATACTCAGGAAGACGTTTGTAGACACATTGATACTGCTACAAAACACATTGATAAAAGAGGAATACGTTTATTAGACACATTGATACTACTGCAAACACATTGATAAAATCCACTCTCTAACAAACGTCTTCCTAATCAACATCAGGTTATGCATGGAGACCCTGAATCTCCTTCATCTTCATAACTCAGATCTCACCAGCAACGTCACCGGAAAACCACCGGAGACGTCACTGAAAAATACAGAGGGAGACGTTAGTGGGAAATCCATGAGGGACGACAAGCTGAAGACGTAAAGCAAGACATCACCAGAAAATATCTCTAGCTTTATCGGAGACGTCATTCAGGCGAGAGAGACACGTGTCATCACCTAACTTGTCCAAACCGGAAACATCTCAAGAGACGCCTTGGGTGCCTTGAACTTGGTGACCCGTCTCTCCAAAGAGACGGGAGGGGGCCATTTTCGTAAAACGGATGGTTTTATTATCTTTCCAACAAGTACCATAGTGCTATATAAAAAACAAAGAAAAAAAAAACGATTATTTTTTTGTGAGGTTTTGTTCATACAGGAAAAATAAAACATAAAGTGTTTAGGTAATTCATTAATCATATATAGGCAAGTCACTAATTCTGTTCAAACCAGTAAATATGAATTCTATTTTCAATAGGTGTTAACATTGGAGTTGTACTTTGTTTTAGGTTAGATATTAATGTTAGAGTTATACATTGTATAAGGTTAGGCGTTAACATTGGAGATACGTTGTTAATTGTTTTAAGTTAGGTGATACCCGAAGCTTTTCTGCATATAACTGTAAAGCGCATCAGTCTATTTCATATGTAAAATTAATATGTCATATTAGATTTCTTAACCCCGGAATGTTCCTGGAGTATAATCTATTAAAGAATATTTGATACTCTTCAAAGACATCTTGTTAAACACCTCACGATTTTCTAAACACCAAATATTCAATGGGTCATGTTATTTACACCGGGTTTTTTAGGGACGTTTCACACCTCTCTACAGCTCGTAGAGGCCTCTACGGGCCATAGAGGTGTCAGGGCATTGAAAACCACATCCCTTTACGGCTCGTAGAGGCCTCTACTAGTCGTATAGGTGGGTGCCCCCTGCAATGATTGACACAGATCTCTACAGCTCGTAGAGGCCTCGATAAGCCGCAAAGGACCCTCTACAGCTCGTAGAGGCCTCTACTAGCCGTAGAGGCTAGTGCAAATAGGTTTTAGGATGGTGCAATTAGGGGGGCCTATCTAATTAATTGACAGACACACAAAAAAAATACACCACCAAATTCAAAAGGGGAAATGGATTTAAATACTCCCAACTATCACTCGTTGGCGGATAGCACTCCCAACTATCACTTTGGCGGATAGCACTCCAAACTTTCAACTTGTTCTACCTCAACGAGCTACAGGCATAACTATAGGTGACGAGCTCGGTGCTATCTGAGGCCTGAAATGACTGTCCACTCCTCTAACGTGATGATCCTGTACTCGTGGACGTCTTTGCCTGTGAGGAGGGTTCATTGGTTCCCTATTCATCCTAGGTGGGTTTTGATGCCTGAGTCAACCTTGGTCCCTGTTCAGTGGGAGATTATACTGACCTCCTTGATTCTCCTCATAATCTTCCTCATCAGTCCACTCCTGAAAATTATCACAACCTTCTTGATATTCCCCATCATCCCATTCATCTACTCTGACCCGAATATTGTCTTCATTAAATACACTGTCTGCCCTATGTGGATGTGGCTCTCGGTTCAGGTGAGTGGAATGGGTTCCTGAACGATCTCTATGAACAACCCGAAGTGGGTTAGGCTGTGGTGGAATATTTTGTGGTGCTGGGTTAAATGGTTGAGCTGGTGGTTGATCTGGTGGAGGTTGGTTAAATTGTGGAAAGGGTGGTACTGGCATATTTGGTAATGGATTTTGTTGTGGTGGATGCTGGTTACCCTGGTTGGCAAGATTACTGTGATTGCTCATATCTGATAATGATGTCTCTATTTCTGCTAATTCACTTGGACCAATTTTTTTCTGATGCAGTGTCCAGTTCTTTCTAGCCGTTTTCTCAATTTCAGGATCAAAAATTAGAGGTGAAGTCTTTCCTGAATGGCGTGTATGATGCATAAAATTTTAACACAGACAAACAAAGAACTTTGCGTAATACCGAACTAAACAAGAAAGATAAAATAAAATACTAGAAAAGTAAAATATTTTTGGGGTTTTTTTTTTGTGTGAGAAAAACGAAAGTAACAAGAAAACTAAACTAAGCGCACGTGTTCCCCGGCAACGACGCCATTTTGATGTAGCTGTCGCGGGCTAATCAAAAACAAGTATTTATGACTTAAATACCTATACTAGTACGGGTAAGTAAGGTCGTCTCCACAGGGAACGCAGGTGGTCAGTATAAGTTTGAAAATTAAATTAATTAACTACGAATATTGATTTGTAAGTTTGGTTGATTAAAAGTGAATAAATAATTAAGAATAAAAGAGTTATCAGATTAGAGAAAAGTAACTTTCACCCGGGATCCAGGTATAGACTTTAACATAAACTTAGTTTAATTATTAGAACACCACATAGACATGGCCTTGGGATTTATGAGTTGAATTAACGACTAAAGACAGTTTTTTAATAATAACCGTACAACCTAATTGTCCGCTCAAAAATATCAATTACCCACCAATTACCACCCCGCTAACAATGCAAGAAATTGCCAATACGTTTGGTAAAAGATAAATAATTCAAATATAAATAAACTTTTTCAACAACTCAAACACAAGTGGTCAAGATATACAGTTCAAACATAAATAAACAAGTCTAATGCAAAAGAAAACTAAAACCGTTCACCGGGGAAAGTCACAAAGGGTTTAGCCGCACATGGTTGTCTTGGCTTCCATCTTCATCTTTGAATGATCCTTCTAAAAAAAAATAATTGCCGTTCGTCTGAATGATACCCTCCACTCCTATGCGATTAAATGTTGTCTCCCCAAATTCCTGTTGCCGTAAAAAAAATCAATTTATAAAACCCTCAAGAATTGAATTACTTCACCTCCAAGTTTGTGGCTTTGGGCCACGTGAACATAAGGCCTCGTTTCTTTTTTTCTTTTTTTATTTAATTACATTATTATTATTATTATATTATTATTATTATTTCAACTCGGGTGTTTTTCGCTCGATCAAAATTTCTCGTTACGTCTCAACATCCCTGAACACCTGCTCTCAAGTGTTTGTGTCTCGATTAAAATTCTTTTGTTTCGAGCTCATTCTCCACGAACACCTACAAAACACATGCACAATATTAAATAACTAAGACTGACCGGAAGAAAAAGCATTCAATAACCAAACCAGCCAGTACGAGTGTCACAAGTACCAGGGTAGCTCAGTTAGAGAAAGAAAAAGAAGCTTTTAGAGCGCCAATTGGCGAGTTTAAAAGGTTTTGGAGGAAAAGACACACTACATGCAGCTCAGTCTTATCCAGTATGTAAGGTGTGCAGTGAACTGGGCCATTCTGCACAGGATTGTCCAGATCAGTACAGAGCAGCTCAAGAAGAGGTAAACATGGTGTATGGTCAGGGGGCACAGTCATACCAGAACAGACAGCTTGGGTACAATAATCAGAACCAAGGGGGTTATAATAGAAGAAATGAGAGAAATTACCAGCATGGTTTTGATCAGGGCAGAGCGGGTAATCAGTCTAGTGGGTCAACTAATGAAGTTCTAGAGATGCTGAAGCAGATCAGGAAGGAACAAGAGTTGCAGGCTAAAGCATACCAGACCTTGGAAACACAAGTGACTCAGCTAGCATCAGAGATGGCTCCGAACAGGAGAGACCCAGGTAAGCTTCCTAGTGACACCAACCTCAACCCACAACATCAGCAAGCAGGTTCTAAAACTACTAGAACTGCACAAATTAATGTTGTAAGTCTTCTCTCTAATGATGTTAGTGATGGGTCAGAAAATGGTGGTGATCAGGGTAAAATTTCACAAACTAAAACTGAAATGAAAAATCTTAAAAAGAGGTTTTGTGAAAAGTATTTTAACGAAAACCCCACTGAGTCCAAGGATAAGTGTGGGGGAGTCAATGTTGTCCCCTTCCCATTGGCTTTAGTGAAACCAAATTTAACATCAGGTTTGGGTAAACAAGGTCCACCTAAACTCCAAGATCCGGGAGCGCCCCTTATTTCAATCAAATTGGGGATATTAGCATTGATCGGGCACTCCTAGATCTTGGAGCTTGTGTCAGCATCCTCCCGGGCCACTTATATGACCAGTTTGACTTTGGTCCTTTAAAGAAAGTCCACACCACCATGGTGTTGGCTGATCAAAAGCCTATACAGCCTAGGGGAATGTTGACTAATGTCACAGTGAAGGTGGAAGGTTGCCAGTACCCAGTTGACTTCTTGGTTTTAGATAGTGAGCCGAATGAGAAAAATACAAAGTCTACAGTCATTTTGGGTAGACCATTCCTAGCCACTGTTCATGCTATCATTAATTGTGCTAGTGGATTGGTCACTATGAGGTTTGGGAAAAGGAGTTGTGTTTTAATGTGTTTTCCAATCTAACTACTAATCAATCCAAGGAGGAGTGTTTTATGATTAACAGGATCGAGGTAGCAGATGAAGACGACACAAGAAAAAGAAGGAAAAAGAAAGCCAAGAAGCCACCTGAATTTGATAAAGAGAAGCATAGGCTGGCATTATTTGGACCAATCTAGAGGACTCTGGATGATCTACCTGAGTGCTGGAGGAGCACATACCTTGAGGCATTGGGACGCAAACATCCCACTAGACCACCATGAGTAGATATGCCGGGTATGTTTACTTGTAGAGTTTGTATAGTTGTGTGGAGTATTACAGGTACGTTTTTTTATTTTATTTTTAGAGTTTGAGTCTGTTTTTGTTTTTTCTGGGAATGCTTGGAGTTTAACTTTGCAATCAGATAAACTTCGTCTGTACTCAATCTCCATTCAGGCGGGGTAAAGCTGTACACCATCGGTGTATAAGGCATCCCAGAATTTTATGTTTTTATTTTTCTTTTGAGTATTAGTTTCAGGTTTGTTTATCGGCTGCGAATGAAATGCTATACGGTTCGATTGGGAGGAACTGCAGGGACTCATACGTGCACTGCCTATATCCAGGGGAGTCTGTTCCTTTTATTAGTGTTGTACAATATTTTTTTTATTTCTACTTTATTTATTCCTAGCTCACATTGAGGACAATGTGTCGTTCAAGTGTGGGGGTGGGAAAACTTCGTTTTTATTTAGTCTTGAGTCTAAAAAAATATATTGAAAATGTCTTGAAAAGTGTTCTTAAAAAGCATTCTAATCAGACATAAAGTAGCTCTGTCGGTACCTACCAGTTGTTTCTTGATTGTTTTGGCAGTAGATCCTTAGTCATGGTCTAATTTGTGGAAAAGTAATATGAACCGTTTTCAGCAGGTATTTTTAAGGAAAAATGATTAAAATTGCCTGATTGGGTTTAACAAGCTATTGGTATAAATACATGCACACATCGGTAACCCATTTTCCACACTTTGGTGAGATCTTGAGCCTACTAGATGATAGATTGATACATATATATATATCTTCATTTGTTGAGTGTAGGCCAGATGTTTCTCTGTTGCAGAACTTGTGTCATTTGATACATGCCGAGGTTGTAGACTAGATATGCACATAGATGATAAAGGCAATTTTGGATTTCCTTTTTCTTTTGATACCCACTTATTGTCTTGTGTTCACCCGTTTAACCAAATATTTCCCTTAGTAGCCATGTTGAGCCTACACCCTTTCGATTGTTAAACCTATAAAGTTACCCAAATTGACCGTTAGCCGTTGTTAAAAAAAATTGATGATATCCATCGTGTTTATGTTTTGTTCAAGTGATTGAGTTATGTTTAAGTTGTGAAAGAAAAAAAAAAGAAAGAAAAAAAATATATATGAAAAAAAAGAGAAGAAGAGAAAAAAAATACGAAAATAGAAGTATTATTATAGTCAGAATATGACCAAAGTTGTGTTTATGTATCTTGTGAGAATAATGATTGTCAATCATGAGGATTTCACTATTTTATTTTAGCCACTTTCAGCCTAAACGTTCACTACCTTTACCCTAAGCCAAAAACCCGTAAGTCCTTTAGATATGTGCATTGTCTACAGTTGAGGTGTGATTGTTATACAAGCCTATGATAACAGAGTTACATGTTTGGTTTTGAGTGAATAATACTAGCACATTACATGCTAGTCCAGATATTAAACCGAGTGGAGTGAACATTGTGAGGGGTGTGTTGCATGGAAATAAAAGCCGGAAGCATGTTAGATTTGGTCGGGTTAAATTCTGTTTTGAAATGGAAATCAATTTGACTTGCTGAATTAACACATCTAATGCTGATCTGTAAATGGGGTATGACTTTGGACCTTAGCTAAGGTATGATGGGACGACTGGGGTGCTAGTCTGTGATAATGTCTTGAGCAGAGTATATATATAATTTTTTTCGAGACGAAAAAAGAAAAGTGTGGGGGTGTGATGTGTTGTGAAACACACCTTGTTAATATGTTAGTTTTGTATATATTTTAGTCTTTTATTGTGTACTTTTAGTCAGTCTTAGTTATTTATTATTGTGCATGTGTTTTGTAGGTGTTCGTGGAGAATGAGCTCGAAACAAAAGAATTTTAATCGAGACACAAACACTTGAGAGCAGGTGTTCAGGGACGTTGAGACGTAGACGAGAAATTTTGATCGAGCGAAAAACACCCGAGTTGAAATAATAATAATAATAATAATAATAATAATAATAATAATAATAATGTAATTAAATAAAAAAAAGAAAAAAAAGAAACGAGGCCTTATGTTCACGTGGCCAAAGCCACAAACTTGGAGGTGAAGTAATTCAATTCTTGAGGGTTTTATAAATTAATTTTTTTTTACGGCAACAGGAATTTGGGGAGACAACATTTAATCGCATAGGAGTGGAGGGTATCATTCAGACGAACGGCAATTATTATTTTTTTTTAGAAGGATCATTCAAAGATGAAGATGGAAGCCATGACAACCATGTGCGGCTGAACCCTTTGTGACTTTCCCGGGTGAACGGTTTAGTTTTCTTTTGCATTAGACTTGTTTATTTATGTTTGAACTGGTATATCTTGACCACTTGTGTTTGAGTTGTTGAAACGTTTATTTATATTTGAATTATTTATCTTTTACCAAACGTATTGGCAATTTCTTGCATTGTTAGCGGGGTGGTAATTGGTGGGTAATTGATATTTTTGAGCGGACAATTAGGTTGTACGGTTATTATTAAAAACTGTCCTTAGTCGTTAATTCAACTCATAAATCCCAAGGCCATGTCTATGTGGTGTTCTAATAATTAAACTAAGTTTATGTTAAAGTCTATACCTGGATCCCGGGTGGAAGTTACTTTTCTCTAATCTGATAACTCTTTTATTCTTAATTATTTATTCACTTTTAATCAACCAAACTTACAAATCAAGATTCGTAGTTAATTAATTTAATTTTCAAACTTATACTGACCACGCGTTCCCTGTGGAGACGACCTTACTTACCCGTACTAGTATAGGTATTTAAGTCATAAATACTTGTTTTTTATTAGCCCGCGACAGCTACATCAAAATGGCACCGTTGCCGGGGAACACGTGCGCTTAGTTTAGTTTTCTTGTTACTTTCGTTTTTCTCACACAAAAAAAAACCCCAAAAATATTTTACTTTTCTAGTATTTTATTTTATCTTTCTTGTTTAGTTCGGTATTACGCAAAGTTCTTTGTTTGTCTGTGTGCAGGTGACTTAAAATTTTATGCATCATACACGCCATTCAGGAAAGACTTCACCTCTAATTTTTGATCCTGAAATTGAGAAAACAGTTAGAAAGAACCGGGACACTGCATCAGAAAAAAATTGGTCCAAGTGAATTAGCAGAAATAGAGACATCATTATCAGATATGAGCAATCACAGTAATCTTGCCAACCAGGGTAACCAGCATCCACCACAACAAAATCCATTACCAAATATGCCAGTACCACCCTTTCCACAATTTAACCAACCTCCACCAGATCAACCACCAGCTCAACCATTTAACCCAGCACCACAAAATATTCCACCACAGCCTAACCCACTTCGGGTTGTTCATAGAGATCGTTCAGGAACCCATTCCACTCACCTGAACCGAGAGCCACATCCACATAGGGCAGACAGTGTATTTAATGAAGACAATATTCGGGTCAGAGTAGATGAATGGGATGATGGGGAATATCAAGAAGGTTGTGATAATTTTCAGGAGTGGACTGATGAGGAAGATTATGAGGAGAATCAAGGAGGTCAGTATGATCTCCCACTGAACAGGGACCAAGGTGGACTCAGGCATCAAAACCCACCTAGGATGAACAGGGCACCAATGAACCCTCCTCACAGGCAAAGACGTCCACGAGTACAGGATCATCACGTTAGAGGAGTGGACAGTCATTTCAGGCCTCAGATAGCACCGAGCTCGTCACCTATAGTTATGCCTGTAGCTCGTGGAGGTAGAACATTTGAAGCTAAGCCTCACCTCTTGAACATGCTTCCAACCTTTCACGGGAAGGGTAGTGAGGAGCCATATGCGCATTATTATTATTATTATTATTATTATTATTATTATTATTATTATTATTATTATTATTTCAACTCGGGTGTTTTTCGCTCGATCAAAATTTCTCGTCTACGTCTCAATGTCCCTAAACACCTGCTCTTAAGTGTTTGTGTCTCGATTAAAATTCTTTTGTTTTATAAAAAACAAAACTTAAGGGACATTTTTGAAATCAAACCTTTAACTTATAAAATCCCCCCCCCCCCTCATATGTTGCAATAGACCCCCCCCCCCCCTTCTCTCTCTAAACCACCACCACCACCCTCACCGGAAACCACCACCACCTTCCACCGGAAACCACCCTTCACCTTCATCCACCTACCACCACCCTTCACCTTCATCCACCTACCAACACCCTTCACCTTCATCCACCTACCACCACCCTTCACCTTCTGCCATCAGCCCCCACCACCACTCTACCATCCCCTTTTTTCTTCTTTGATTTTGACAGACAAAGCTTAAACCCAACTATCGACCAATCGACCACCTATTAAACCCAACTATCACCACCAAAGCTTAATCATACACTAGTACTCTATCCCTCTGTTATTTCATCGTCTCCTTCCAAAAACATAAAACCTTAAAAGCCCTAATATCGCCGGGCCTCCTTACACCATCAATGATGGAGATGAACGCAGATGCGTTACCGAGATATTATACAGAAACAAAGGAGGAGGATGAGGGACAGTAGAGGAAGAGGACTTACACCATATTGCTTTATATAATAATAATAATAATAATAATAATAATAATAATAATAAGTTTCAAAAGGGTCCCTTAAGTTTTGTTTTTTACATTCTGGCCACAAACACTAACTGGGTTAGACCCCAGTTAGTTTGGGGAGTGATAATGGCCAACAAGTTGAAAGTTTGGAGTGTTATCCGCCAAAGTGATAGTTGGAAGTGCTATCCGCCAACGAGTGATAGTTGGGAGTATTTAAATCCATTTCCCCAATTCAAAAACCAAATCATCGAAAAAACCAGGCAATCAAGGCAAGGTTCCACAAAACTGAACCAAGAATTTGGTCCAACCAGATATCCTAAAATACTAACGCATTGTTAGAGCATTCACAACCCATCCCCCATTTTCTCCCCCATTCTTAAATTTTAAGAAAATCCCATAAAAACTCACTCCATCCCAACCCTTTCCCCATACCTCATTTCTAAAATTTACAAAAAAACTATGTTGAGCCCCATATATGGGGTCTTCCATCTTCCCCTATATCATTTAATAATATTAAAATAATACAAATGGAAGGTGGAGTGGATTAATGATGGTTGTAAGGAAATAAAATAATAATAAAATAAGCTTATAGGGGAAAAAAGTTAATTTTTTTCTCTCTCCCAATGGGAAACCCTAATAGGCGAGGGAATGGTGGCGAACGCCGGACATCGGCTTTTCCATCCGATAGCGATGATCTGGCTACACGGACTACTTTCTATGTCACTAATTTTTCGGATAGGGTTACGGGTTTGAAGTTAAGGGAGGCTTTTCGTGATTTTGTAACTGTTACTGATGCATGGGTTCCTAGAAGGCGTACAATCAAAGGCAAGGTTTTCGGGTTTGTTAGATGTCAAAAGATTAAAGATCCGTATTCGGTTTTGCAGAGCCTTAATGAGATTGTGATTATGGACTCAAGGATTTTAGTGTCCTTGGCCATGTTTTGATCGGGATCATAAGAAGATTACGTATGATGTAGAGGAACCAGTTAGGAAGGCTTGGGTGCCGAGGGATAAGAATGTGTTGGAGGATGAGTTTCCTGCTTTGCATTCTGCTGGCTGTGGTTCGTCTGGGTACAAGAAAATTTTGTCTTTAGAAGATGTCGACGTTACGTACCCAAGTCATTGCATGGGAAGGGCTATTATAGGTGTCTCGGATTCTATTTTGCGGTTGCACTCGGTGAAGAAAATGGTGGTCTCTGCTGGGTTTCTTGACGCAGCGGTGTCGTATCTGGAGGTTTAACGGTTTTGATATCGTTTCGAAATAGTGATGAGATGAATGATTTTCTGGTTTCGAAAGAGAGTGTCTGGAAGGAGTTGTTGGTGTCGGTGACTCCATGGAATGGTCAGGATATTCCGTTCGAGCGGATTGCAGTGTTGAAAATTGTTGGCTTACCGGTTATGGTTCGTGACAACATTGTTTTTGATCGTTGTGGGTAGTCTGTTTGGAAAGGTGGTGTGGCCTTCGGATTTTTCATGGTCCCGGGGTGGATAATTCTTGTGGTTTCTCACATGTTCTTACTTCTAATTCTGCTAGAATTGATGAGGAGGTAACTGTAATGTGGAAGGGGTCCGGGTTTAAGGTGTGGGTTGTAGAGGAGCATTCGACGTGGATTCCAGAGTTTGAGGAGCCGAATATAGTCGGAACAGTGGATGAGATGGAAGAGGGGGAGATCCGGGATAACCCGCCGGAAAATACTGAAGTTCCGGTGATTGTTAATGCAGGGCCGAGTGGTCAGGCGGAAAATCAGGGTGTGTTTAATGATAGGGTTGACTTTCCAAGTATTGTAACACCCCAACCGATGGCGGAATCATCGAGGTGCCACGTAGTGACGATTGTTCAAAAGCTCATGGTACTAAAATGTAAATATTATTAAATAATCCAAAATTGTCTTACATGAAAATGGAAATTACATTGTCTTAAATGAAATGTAAATAATGAAATAACTGATTAAAATAATGCACTAAGTATCTCTTGTTAAAGCACTAGATCAAACTGCACCTGAAACATGTACAAAATAGATTTGGTCAACATATGAAATGTTGGTGAGCATTCCTAGTTTTGATATATATAGTAGGTTAAAAAGTTATACAATTCAAGTGCAAGCTACAGTGCAAATATGTAAACCATGTATCATACAAATGAGCGAAATCAACCCTATGACTGTATAATGTACTGTATGAACTGTAGTGTACTCAACCAATAAATGGATGATAACTTAACACTGGCCACGGATTCTCCGATGAAAAAGGGGGAGAATCAATCTAGGCGGGTTGTCAATCCAAATAGCGTTATCCAATGTTAAGGTCGGCTTGTACCATGTTAATGATTTCACTAAGTACAAATGTATTCCACATGTATTGTCTAAGCATAAAGCACGTTGTAAGCAATGCACATAGTACTAGAATTGTATTGTGAAAATGTAAACTTGTATTTGAAATTTGTAATAGTGTACATGTAACACCCCAAAAATGTATAAAAGCAAAAAGGGGATAGGAAGTACTCACTGTTCACGTAGTAACTTGAAATTGAACTTGGACAACGAAATATGAGTTGGAATTATCCCAAAGAATCAACCTAAAGAATTTGATAATGTGTAAGGGAATAACTCTAGGATATATGTATTTCTAGGGCTTCGAATTGGGGATAACGTTTATTTGATTATTAAACAAATTGTTTATAAATTATGAGAAATTTAATAAATAAATAAATAAAAGTATCTTTGTAAAATTTTAAGTTGAATATAGTCATAACATAAGGTTTTGAGTATGAAAATAATTTTTATAAAATTATTTTCTTGAAAATAGAATATTTAATCTAATTATTTCAAATTGTCAAAATATGACTTTAATATCCAAAAAATATTAAAATCAAAGAATTTCTGATTTAAAAATTGTATTTCAGTTTCAAATGAAAAGAAATAATTTATGTAAAATTTTGGTACAAAAATATAGAAAAATGAATTTATTATGATTTATTTATGATTAAAACTAACAAAAATTAATTAAAAATATAAAAAGGCCGGTTTTTCAGAATTTAAAGTTATTTCTGAAATGTTTATGAATATACAAGTTTAGGATAATTTTTGTGAGATTTAATAAAATCGTTTAGATATTTTTATAGAATTTAATAAATATAAATGAATAAACTTGTATTATTAATAATATATATTAAATAAATTATTTTTGAAAAACTAAAAATTGGGTAATGAACTTTATCCTTTGGAGATCATATGATAATTTTTGTTGAATTTATAAAGCACTTTTAGTATTTTAAACTGATTTTTAAAAGATAAAATATGTTAAGTATATATATAAAATGGCAAAAAAAATATACTTGTTGGTTATGGAATCGAACCGGGCCTCAGGCCGGTTCGGGTTTTATCACAAGCGTGGCCACCAACTGAGCCACACCCTGAGAACGAAATATATTGGATGGATATTAGTTATATAGGTTAATAGATTGTTTTTGAATTAATAAGAAAAAATAGAATGTAAAAGAAATGGGATTCGAACCCTTGGCCGTGGCCGGTTCGATTGCTTTAACACCATGCGTCTACCAACTGATCAACAGATCAGTTGGTATTTGATTCCGGTTTTTAAAATATAAGAACAGACAAGACATAGCTCATCTTCCCCAATTCAAGGCCTTCGAGCCCTAGCTTACCCAATCCGATTAATTACGGATTCAGAAGCTGAATAACCAAAGGGTTATTGATTATCAGGGGCGAATATTGAAACCCAACAAACGAAAACAACTTACAAGATATGAAATCGTGTTTTGATGCTTGGTCAAACTAAAAGTCAAACGTGCTCAAATGGCTTCGAATGCGTGATTGAATACAGAATTTGAAAGTGAGGTTTTCTTAATCGTATTTAGGTGTGTGTGTGTGTGCAGGTTTGATTGAGTTAATATCACGTATTTATAAGGTTCTCAATCGAGCTCAATTGGAAAGTTTATTAATGGTCTTTAAACTCGATTCAGTCAATTCAACGCGTTTAAATCACGCGTGATGTGGTTTAGAAGGAAGAGATGATGGTGGTGCGTAATATCCGGGAATCAATTGATTATTGGCGTGATTATTGGGTAACAATATGGTTTTTCTTGGTTGTTTGAATGCTGCGATCGAACAGCAGGATCAAGGAAGAAGTAATAAGTTTTTTTTTTTTGATGGCTTAAATATAATAGGGATTTGATAATTTCAGTTCTGATGGTGTAGCCCAGTTGGTCACGCGCGTGTGGTGTCTCCGCTTCTGCCCGGGTTCGAGTCCTGGGGGAAGCAATGTTTTTCTTTTCTTTTTTTTTAAAACAGTTAAGGGAAAGGAAGATGTTGGGCTGGACTGATGGGCCGCTGCTGTTGGGCCCAAGAATAACAAAGGGGTGATATAGTTGGGTTATTGAGTAAAAAGGTTATGGATCTATATAGTGGGCTTGTGAGTTGGGTTGTTGTAGTGTCCAAAACCAACTCTATTATTTTTATTATTATTATTATTATTAAAAACAAAATATATATATATATATATATATGATAAAGTGACGGATGTCACAGCATCCGCTACTTTTAGAAACTTCGTCCCGAAGTTAATAGTAACATAGGGTTATGGATGTTTAGGGTAAAAGTTAAGATAACTGTGGTTTAGAAAATCAGAGTTAAGGTACGACGTGAATTTATAGGTAACAAAGTAAACTGTTTCGAATGACTTGGATGGTAGGTTTGATAGGTGTGGGTTAAGGATTGGATTAGGTTCGTCTCGAAAGGGTAAAGAGAGTAAGAATCTAGTAAATCACTACTTCAAGTTTTAGGACTCCTAAAATATATGCATGAGTTGATTGACTATAAAAAGACTAGATGAACTACCAAGTAAACAGAGTTTGTTTCTGATTTGACTCCCAGTCTCACTTTCAATGCATCATTAGTGTTTGTATACAGGGTGTACCGCAGCTAACCCACCACACCTTTGATACCTTGAAAACGTACTGGACGTCTACCAAAAACTCTAATAGAATTTCACACTACCCTAACGTACCTTTAAATTCATGATTACGTTCCGGACCGGAATCATCAATTTACCTTACATTAAAGTTTTGCGTCCTTCTATGACCCAACGATTGTTGAGCAGGTTTGATAGCCTCCACAGCCGTGGAGTAGGTTGTAGGGCCTCTCCCGACTGTTTGAAAAGGCATAGTGACCTCTACCAATCGTTGAGTATGTTCGATAGCCTCCACCAGTCGTGGAGCAGGTTGTAGGGCCTCTCCCGACTGTTGAAAAAAGGCATGATGACCTCTATTAAGTGCAGCAATTATTATTCACATAGATTGCAAATTGATAGCATGTTTATGCAAGCAAGTTTGTAAGTACTACAACCATTAAGTGTAAGTGTTATCATGAATAATTTACGAGTATCATGAATAATTAGAGGTTCAATGCGTAGTCAAATTAAGGGAAAAATCTAGTTTCATGTAATAACCAATGATGTTTTCTTAGAAAAGCATCTGTAAGATCAAGTATCAAGTCCAAACGTTCCAAATAAATGTAAGGTAGAGTCTTGTATGATAAATGTAATCAATATGATAAATTTCCAATCTGTGTTAATACACGATAGTATGCAAGGAAATTTCTAGATGTTGTATGCCAATGAGTGTGACAAATTGGGTACAAAATGAAAATAGAATTATGAAAATGGAAATACAAGTATTGGATTCTCGAGTCTTGGGAAGATTTCCTCCATGGCTTAACCAGTGGGATTAACGTCATCCTGATCAGTTGTTTCGTTGGTATTGATATTGAAAGCTCGTCCATGTGCCACCAGGTTTACATTGTTCAATTTGGGACATTGAGGTAGCATGTGGTTAGGGTCTCTACAATGATAACATGCTCGACCGTTAGTAATCTGTAGTGGGTTCTGGGCAGCTGTTTGATGATTACCCTGTGTCCCAACCATTACTCGACAAGTAGTGACAAAGTGTCCAAACCTTCCACATCTAGTGCATTGACGACATGGAAGATTTGTAGGGTGATGATACTTGCAAGTGTTGCATTGAGGATGGATTCCCGTGTAGGCTTTCTTGATAGGAGGCTGAGCCACCGGATCAACAACAGCATGGTTCTGATTATCGCCCATTCGTTTCTTAGAGTTCGAAGCAGTAGTGGCGGCCTTTGCTAAAACAGTCCTAGGTTGTTCAACATTGGTGGTTTTCTCAGTAGGTGTCTTGGTGCCCTTCCTAACCAAGTTTCCTTGCCTTACGTGTTTGTCTGTTAATGTGGCTGCAAGTTGGATGGCTTCTTCTACCGTAGTGGCTTTGCCTCCAGTGACAACGTCTTGAATCAGGTCAGGTAATCCCTCGATATATTTTTCGATTGCTCGAGAGACTGGGGTGACCATGTGTGGAACCAGTATGCTAAGTTCGTGATATCGGGTATTATACGCAAGATTCTCACCACTGTCTTGTTTCAATCCATGGAACTCTTCCTCAGTTTCCTGATTTCGTTCCTAGGGCAGAATTTGGCGATCATGAGTTCCTTAACCTCAGTCCAAGATAAAGATAAAGCAACATCAGCCCTCGATTGCGTTTTTCGCCATTCCACCAGGTTAGCGCTCCCTTTTGAAGGACACTAGTAGCATAGCGAACGCGGAGTTCATCAGGACATTCACTGTTCACAAAAGTACTCTCCATGCTTTCAAACCATTGGAGGAGGCCAGTAGCACCCTCCTCACAGTGAATTTTGTGGGGTTGCAGGAGTTAAAGTGTTTGAAAGTGCACCGAAATTGAGTCGTGCTCCCTGTGTTGGCACTGTTACTATTCTGGGTTATCTCACTGACAAGGTTTGGGATCACTGCAGCAATTTGTTCGGCGACTAAAGATGCGAGGCGACGATCAGAACGTCGTCCAGAAGCACGAACAGGGCGTCGGCGGACATCACGGAGCATGCGGCGAGCAGACATCTATGAGGTAGTCAATGAATAATCATGAGATTAGAAAATGTGAGTGTATAATTGTACAAATGATCATGAAAGTATGAACTTGTAAGCAATATATGAAAATCATGATTGTATATGAAACGAGAGAGTATTATTGTAAAACTTGCATAAGATGCTTGGAGTGCCCTTGTTTAGCTGTAAAGCCCAACAAGAACGTTGACTTTTCAAAGAAATTGAACCCAATGGTGATCAAAGAAGACATGCTTTAGCCTATAAGTGGACACTCACTCCAGGAATCCCCAGGTAAGCATAACAGGTCCGTAAATGGATTTATGCGCTATGCTTGCCTATGCCAGAAAACCCAGTGTACAGGCGTCCACCCTTCCAGATTGCACGTGTCCTTATCACACTCATTAAAGTTCAACAACTTCGAAGGAGAAAAATAAGAGTAGGTATTATGTCTAAGAGTATCTTCATAAAAGGTACTGCTTTCGTTCTATGATGATGTAAACTTTCCACTCCCTGTAGGACACCATCTCTATGCACCATGATGAAAGATGAAAAGAATGGAGAAAGAGAAGAAGGGAAAGATGGAAGAAGGAAAGTAGAGGGAAATGAGGGTAAAGAAATTCAGAAAATATTATGCATGAAAGTTCGGTTATAGTCTAGGCCATTTTGTCTAATAACCTAGTTCCCTATAACCATGGCTCTGATACCAATCTGTAACACCCCAACCGATGGCGGAATCATCGAGGTGCCACGTAGTGACGATTGTTCAAAAGCTCATGGTACTAAAATGTAAATATTATTAAATAATCCAAAATTGTCTTACATGAAAATGGAAATTACATTGTCTTAAATGAAATGTAAATAATGAAATAACTGATTAAAATAATGCACTAAGTATCTCTTGTTAAAGCACTAGATCAAACTGCACCTGAAACATGTACAAAATAGATTTGGTCAACATATGAAATGTTGGTGAGCATTCCTAGTTTTGATATATATAGTAGGTTAAAAAGTTATACAATTCAAGTGCAAGCTACAGTGCAAATATGTAAACCATGTATCATACAAATGAGCGAAATCAACCCTATGACTGTATAATGTACTGTATGAACTGTAGTGTACTCAACCAATAAATGGATGATAACTTAACATTGGCCACGGATTCTCCGATGAAAAAGGGGGAGAATCAATCTAGGCGGGTTGTCAATCCAAATAGCGCTATCCAATGTTAAGGTCGGCTTGTACCATGTTAATGATTTCACTAAGTACAAATGTATTCCACATGTATTGTCTAAGCATAAAGCACGTTGTAAGCAATGCACATAGTACTAGAATTGTATTGTGAAAATGTAAACTTGTATTTGAAATTTGTAATAGTGTACATGTAACACCCCAAAAATGTATAAAAGCAAAAAGGGGATAGGAAGTACTCACTGTTCACGTAGTAACTTGAAATTGAACTTGGACAACGAAATATGAGTTGGAATTATCCCAAAGAATCAACCTAAAGAATTTGATAATGTGTAAGGGAATAACTCTGGGATATATGTATTTCTAGGGCTTCGAATTGGGGATAAACGTTTATTTGATTATTAAACAAATTGTTTATTAATTATGAGAAATTTAATAAATAAATAAATAAAAGTATCTTTGTAAAATTTTAAGTTGAATATAGTCATAACATAAGGTTTTGAGTATGAAAATCATTTTTATAAAATTATTTTCTTGAAAATAGAATATTTAATCTAATTATTTCAAATTGTCAAAATATGACTTTAATATCCAAAAAATATTAAAATCAAAGAATTTCTGAATTAAAAATTGTATTTCAGTTCCAAATGAAAATAAATAATTTATGTAAAAGTTTGGTACAAAAATATAGAAAAATGAATTTATTATGATTTATTTATGATTAAAACTAACAAAAATTAATTAAAAATATAAAAAGGCCGGTTTTTCAGAATTTAAAGTTATTTCTGAAATGTTTATGAATATACAAGTTTAGGATAATTTTTGTGAGATTTAATAAAATCGTTTAGATATTTTTATAGAATTTAATAAATATAAATGAATAAACTTGTATTATTAATAATATATATTAAATAAATTATTTTTGAAAAACTAAAAATTGGGTAATGAACTTTATGCTTTGGAGATCATATGATAATTTTTGTTGAATTTATAAAGCACTTTTAGTATTTTAAACTTATTTTTAAAAGATAAAATATGTTAAGTATATATATAAAATGGCAAAAAAAAATATACTTGTTGGTTATGGGAATCGAACCCGGGCCTCAGGCCGGTTCGGGTTTTATCACAAGCGTGGCCACCAACTGAGCCACACCCTGAGAACGAAATATATTGGATGGATATTAGTTATATAGGTTAATAGATTGTTTTTGAATTAATAAGAAAAATAGAATGTAAAAGAAATGGGATTCGAACCCTTGGCCGTGGCCGGTTCGATTGCTTTAACACCATGCGTCTACCAACTGATCAACAGATCAGTTGGTATTTGATTCCGGTTTTTAAAATATAAGAACAGACAAGACATAGCTCATCTTCCCCAATTCAAGGCCTTCGAGCCCTAGCTTACCCAATCCGATTAATTACGGATTCAGAAGCTGATTAACCAAAGGGTTATTGATTATCAGGGGGCGAATATTGAAACCCAACAACGAAAACAACTTACAAGATATGAAATCGTGTTTTGATGCTTGGTCAAACTAAAAGTCAAACGTGCTCAAATGGCTTCGAATGCGTGATTGAATACAGAATTTGAAAGTGAGGTTTTCTTAATCGTATTTAGGTGTGTGTGTGTGTGTGCAGGTTTGATTGAGTTAATATCACGTATTTATAAGGTTCTCAATCGAGCTCAATTGGAAAGTTTATTAATGGTCTTTAAACTCGATTCAGTCAATTCAACGCGTTTAAATCACGCGTGATGTGGTTTAGAAGGAAGAGATGATGGTGGTGCGTAATATCCGGGAATCAATTGATTATTGGCGTGATTATTGGGTAACAATATGGTTTTTCTTGGTTGTTTGAATGTTGCGATCGAACAGCAGGATCAAGGAAGAAGTAATAAGTTTTTTTTTTTTTTGATGGCTTAAATATAATAGGGATTTGATAATTTCAGTTCTGATGGTGTTGCCCGGTTGGTCACGCGCGTGTGGTGTCTCCGCTTCTGCCCGGGTTCGAGTCCTGGGGGAAGCAATGTTTTTCTTTTCTTTTTTTTTAAAACAGTTAAGGGAAAGGAAGATGTTGGGCTGGACTGATGGGCCGCTGCTGTTGGGCCCAAGAATAACAAAGGGGTGATATGGTTGGGTTATTGAGTAAAAAGGTTATGGATCTATATAGTGGGCTTG
Source organism: Ambrosia x helenae (assembly GCA_030844895.1). Lineage (NCBI taxonomy): Eukaryota > Viridiplantae > Streptophyta > Magnoliopsida > Asterales > Asteraceae > Ambrosia > Ambrosia x helenae. Next base: position 129,432,633 of record CM061228.1, on the reverse strand, counting down.
TGAGTTGGGTTGTTATAGTGTCCAAAACCAACTCTATTATTTTTATTATTATTATTATTATTAAAAACAAAATATATATATATATATATATGATAAAGTGACGGATGTCACAAGTATGGAGGAGCATACTGGCGGGATTAATTTGAACGATGTGGGTTAGCAGAATTTTTTCAGTAATGGATCTTCTAGTGTGGCCCAATTTCTTACTCCAAATGGGCTTGGGTTTCATGTGGGCCGGTCGGAAACTTTTAAAAGCAGGAAAAGGACAAGGTTAGACTTCCATAACTCTCCTGAAGATACTATTCCATCTGCTCTGTTTCGCAACCTGGAAGTCCAGAAGGTTTCAGTGGAGGTGCCGGATTTGAACTTGGGGAATGATCATACGGTGGAGTCCAATGGGGACCTGGGAAATTCTGATGCTTCGGTGGGGGACGACTCTAATATGGTGGGTGGTGTTTTGAATGATGACTCTCCTCAGCCAGGTATTCCTTCTGAGGTAGTGGCGGAGGCTGTTGCAATTAATGAAGAAGTAGACGCCACGGTTCAAGTTGGTTCTTTAGTTGGTATGGAGCTGAAGAATGTTGAAGGTTTGGTGGCTAATGAGATTGTAACGGAGTTTGGGTCTACGATTCCTTAATGAATTTCCTCTCATTAAATGTCTGTGGGATTAGGGGTAATGGAAAGTCTGCTTGGGTTAAGGGGTTGAAGCTGTCTCATGGGGTGGATTTCTTGGCTGTTCAGGAATCTAAGATTTCGGATCCGCCGACTTGGTTTCTTTCTAAATGTTGGGGTAATTCTTCTTTTCAATTTGATTGTGTTAATTCTGATGGGATCGCAGGGGGTCTTGTCTGTTGGTGGGATCCATCGTGCTTCCGCCAGACGGGTGTCATTAGATCTCGCCATGTATTGGTTGTCTCAGGGGACCTTGTTCATTCGGGTGTTCATGTTAATATCGCAAACGTTCATGCTCCAAATGATCCGGCAGGTAGAAGGAACTTTTGGAATGATTTATTGTTCTATAGGCGTTCTCTTTGTGGTGCTTGGATTTTGTTGGGAGATTTTAATGAGGTTAGATCTAGTGACGAAAGAGTTAATTCGGAGTTTTCCGCGCAAAATGCATTGGTTTTTAATAATTTTATTGCGGAGGCGGATTTTTTTGAGTATAATATGTGTGGATACAAATATACTTATATGTCGGGGAAAGGGGATAAGTTGAGCAAGTTGGATAGGATGTTAGTTTGTAATGAATTCATGCTTAATTGGCCTGCTGCAGGGTTTCTCGCTCTTTCGCGACATCTTTCGGACCATTGTCCTATTTTGCTATCATTGAAAAAGTCGGATTATGGTCATGTTCCTTTCCGTTTCTATAACTCTTGGCTACAACGTCCGGGGTTTGTAGATTTTGTTAATTCTATTGCAAATAACTTTGTGTTTGAAGGTCCGCCTGATATAGCTTTGGCAGCAAAGTTGAAGTGGCTAAAGGGTAGGATTCGCCTTTGGGTGAAGGCGGATCGGAAGCGTAGCGAGGAGAAGTATGAAAAAAGTAAAGTTTTGGTGATGGACTTGGAGAAAGTTGCGGACAGTCGTTTGTTATCTAATGCGGAGTTAGAGGCTCGAGTAGAGGCTAGGAAGGTTGTTTTTGAAGAAGAACGGTTAAAGGCGTTGGATATGCAACAAAAATCCAGAACGAAATGGGCTATTGATGGGGATGAAAACTCTAAATACTTTCATAGTGTCATAAAGATGAACTCGGCCTCTAATCGGTTACATGGTGTTCGGTGTGATGGTGTTTGGTGCTCTGATCCGAATCTGGTTAAGGACAAAGTTGCCTCTTTTTTTGCTAATAAGTTTAGTTCCATTGCAGGTTTGAGACCGGGATTTACATGCCCGGATATTAATCGGCTCACACCAGAGGATGTTCATGCGCTGGACGTCCCATTCACTATGGAAGAAGTTACAAATGCCGTTTTCGATTGCGAGGGTGGTAAAGCACCGGGGCCGGACGGGTTCAATTTTGCGTTTATTCGGAAGTTTTGGCCTGTTCTAAAAGCTGATTTTTTGAAGATGTTTGAGGAATTTTATGTGAACGGCTTCACTCGACAAGGGTGCTTTTCGGCGTTTATTGCTTTAATTCCAAAAGGGCGCGAACAGACAACTCTCGCAGATTATAGGCCGATTAGTTTAGTCGGTGTTCTGAATAAGATTCTTTCAAAAGTCATGGTGTTGAGATTAAAGAATGTTATGCCGAGGCTTGTATCGGAGGAGCAAACTGCCTTTATCAGTGAACGAAATATTTTAGATGGGCCACTTATTCTAAATGAGACTATCGCTTGGTTGAAGAAGTCTAAGCTTAAAGGATTATTCCTTAAAGTTGATATAGAGAAGGCATATGATTCGGTTCGTTGGGATTTTTTAGAAGATATATTGGAACAAATGAATTTTTCTCATAAGTGGCGAGGGTGGATTATGTCGATTAAGCGTAGTTCTCGTGCTTCAGTCTTGGTGAATGGGTCTCCCACGGTTGAGTTCTCGTGTCAAAGGGGACTCGCCAAGGGGATCCAATTTCGCCTTTCTTATTTATTTTGGTTATGGAGGCTCTTACCCGGATTTTGCGAAGGGCTTGTCATCTTGGGGTTTTCAATGGCATTAAAGTGGGAGGTAGCGGTCCCGTGATCTTGCACTTTATTTATGCTGACGATGTTGTATTCTGTGGCGAGTGGTCTATAAATAATGCGAAAAACTTGAGGCGGATTTTAAGGGGTTTTTATCTGATGTCGGGATTGAAAATTAGCTCAAAAAAGAGTTGTGTTTATGGTATTGGGGTGGAAGAAAATGAGATTGTTGATATGGCCTTGGCTATTAACTGCTCCTATGGTCAATTCCCTTTCACTCACCTTGGTGTGCCAATCGCGACTAATATGAATTTGGTAAAGAATTGGGACCCGATTATTGAAAAGGTAAAGAGTAGGTTGTCGTCTTGGAAGTCTAAGACGTTATCCTATGGGGGTAGAATCACGCTACTGAAGTCGGTTTTAAGCTCCCTTCCACTTTATTTTTTCTCTTTGTTTCGAGCACCGTTGCAAGTGATTGATAGTCTTGAGCGAATTCGTCGGAAGTTCTTTTGGGGAGGGTCGGAAGAGGTCGATAAATTGAGTTGGTTGGCTTGGGAAAAAGTGGTCGCTCCGGTAAAATATGGAGGTATTGGGTTGGGTTCTCTTCGTGATGCAAATCTGAGTTTATTATCCAAATGGTGGTGGCGTTTTAAAACTACTAAAGACGCCCTTTGGAGAAAGGTTATTTGAGCGATTCATGGTACGGGGCGGGGGTGGAATTGTATTCCGGTTAAACAATCGTTGGGTGGCACTTGGAAACAGATTGCTAGTGTACCCCGGTTGTTGGCCAGTTATAGCATTGAACTGCACAAGCTATTTAAGGCGTCGCTTAGAAGTGGTAATGACATAAACTTCTGGTTAGATTGGTGGTTGGCTGATGATGTTTTAAGATACAAGTTTCCCCTGCTGTTTAACTTGGAAAAGCATAAGACCTGTCTGGTTTCGGACAGAATTCAGCAGCCCGCTGGTTACGTTTGGGAGTGGACGAGGAGCGTTTTTTCAGCCGACGAGCAGACGCAGCTGGATGATTTGCTGCTGCTGTTAGCGAGTATAAATATCTGCCAGGGAACAGATTCTTGGGCTGCACAGTTTGGGAGTTCAGCTGTATTCACAGTTAGTGCCGTAAAACAGTGTCTTATTGAGGCGATGGCTAGTGTTCCGGATGTTACTTTTGATTGGTGTAATTGGGTTCCAAAAAAGGTGGGTATAGTTGCTTGGCGTGCGCTTTTAGACCGCCTTCCGACTGCGGAAGCCATGATTCGGCGAAATATTAATATTGACTCTCCTTATTGTCGGATTTGTGATACAAATGTGGAATCGGTCGATCACTTATTTACGGGCTGTCCGGTTCTCATGGAGATTTGGCAAGTTATATTCTCATGGTGTAAGGTTCCTAATTTCTTTGCTTTCCATGTTCGGGATTTACTAGACTATCATAAGGTGGCCAAGTCGAGTGTTCGGGCAAAAAAGGCATTTTATGGAGTTGTTTTAACAACTTTTTGGAGTATTTGGAAAGCTCGGAATGATCTTATTCATAATCAAAAGATGGTTGTGATTCGTAGAGTTCTGGAAGAGATAAAGATTATGAGTTATCTGTGGATTACAAACCGTGGGAAGATGTCAAACATGACGTGGGAGGCGTGGGCAGCTTTTGATACGGAAAAAATGGGATAGTGTTTGGTTCTTTATGTTGTGTTTTTTCTTGTTTCCGGATTGTTGTTTTGCTAGCGTCTTGTTAGCTTTCTGAAATAAAAGTTTTGTTGGCCGTTCAAAAAAAAAGCTTATAGGGGATATGAATGGGGAATGGGATGTGAGAGAATTTGAAAAAGTGAAAGCAAATTTAGAAAACTATGATTTTTTCTTAAATTATACGGTTAGGGATGAGGGACGGGTTGTGAATGCTCTTATGGTATTTCGTTTTAATCTTTTACTATGGGCATGTCAAAGTGCCAAGTTGGCATGTGCGATTGATTGCAGATCAACTATGTTTTTACGTATTTGGTAAATGTTTATACTATACAAAGTTGTCCTTCTATTACTTTACATTTCATTTTTGGATTGTTGAATTTAAATAATTCCAACTATTGGCCGTCTTCAATTTCAACTTAAAAAATCATTGTTGATGGTCCCACACTTTTTAACTTTTTTTTTCCTTAGCGGTCTCATGCTAATTAAAAATTAATTCCCGTCAGTAAAAACTAAGTTAACTTTTAGTTAATAAAACATACGTTATGCTAATCAGTGACAATCATATGTGAATAGGCATATGTGTATTCTCTGTTATTTTGATGCATCTATTAATTATCTTTTTTAGTGCACTAAATATAGACAAATCTATGGTAACATTTAACTCTTGAGTTTCATGTTATAAACCTCATTGAAAGTATATAAAGCTGATATTTAAGAAAAGTG